>SJXQ01005921.1:22334-119907 GCA_006408695.1 Aepyceros melampus | reverse complement strand
TTGAGGTTCTGGATGCCTTCACAAGACATTCACCCAAAATTCTGCCCTTGGGGGCTTCCCTGGTGGCTCAGATGGTAAATAATCTGCCTACAATGCAGGAGACCCAGGTTCAATCCCTGGGTCAGAAAGATCCGCTGGAGATCGGAACGGCAACCCACTCCAGTATCTCTCGCCTGGAGAATTCCATGCACAGAGGAGCCTGGAGGGCTACAGTCTAAAGGGTTGTAAGAGTCGGACACAACTGAGTGACTTTCACTTTTACTTTTTTTTCTGTCCCTGTATCTGATTTGCTTTTTCCAAGTTTCCCTTGAGGCATAGGGCTAGAGAGATCCTTGACACACAGCACTGACCACCATCTTTAATGGTAAAGGGCACATATTCTGAGCCAGTCTTCCTTTGAATCCTAGCTCTCCTTCTTGCTAATGTGTGACCTTGGGCTAGTTCTTTAAACCTCTGTGCCTCAGTTTCCTCATCTGTGAAATGAAGATAGCAGTTCCTGATGATAGGGTTGTTGGGTCTGAATGAGTTCATTTTTTACCATGTCTGGTACATAATCGTGTCACACATGATAGCTGTTGTTACCACAGTGGTTGTCCCTCCTCTGAGGAAGTAGGCACAGGGCTCATTAAATGCTTTAACAGGGAAGAGGCGAAAGATATACAAGGATAAAAAAAAAATATGTTTTTACTTCAAAATGTTGCATTTTACCAGAGGTAATTATCAAATAAGCCAAATAATCCCATACCTTTGTTTTTGAAATTTAACTGCAGCAGCTTGAATTTGTATGTATGTATAATCTCCACTTCTCCTGTGGGTGTAAATCACTCCAACCTAATTGACTTTTTCTTTCCAGTAAATCAGCAGGATTACCTTTTCCTTAATAAACTGGAAAGCTTCTCAGGAAATAATGTGAAAATGCTTAACGGGAAGGCTGAACACCAGTAATACTTGAGTTCAGAAAACAACAAAGAACAGCAAGGAAACAACTTTTTACTGGAATCTGAGTTAATAAATAGTGATCAAGAACAAATGGCAAAGGACTGTGTGAGTTACAACAGAATGAAAATAGAAATGAACCTGGGTTTCCAGTCTGAAACTATTACGCAATATGATTAATGAAGCTAACATCTTACACGTTCAAAACTCCTCCACAATTTAAAACAAAAGGAACAGCTCGTTCAGAGGATAACTGATGCTTTCAGATAAATTTCACAATTTTGCCCCTCAGGGAATATTTTTGTGTATTCTAAAGGTCAAATAAGCTGTTTCATCTTGGCAAATATTGCCACTTTTTTCTATAAGAAAAATCTGGCTTCTCTCCATATGGTAATTGAAATGACATTTAATCCATATCTTTATAGGTAATATTTTGTTATCATTAGTACAATAAAGCAAAGCTTCCACTGCACTTTGGTTTTACTTAAAGTGTGCATTACTGAAATTAGTCAAAGTACAAATATTTTCTGGATGAGCACAATAGTAAAAGGTTAAAAAATCAGAGATATATTTTTATAAAGATATATTATTGGATCTTTCATAAAAATTCATACAAATAGGGAAAAAAAGAAAAATATCAGAGTATTAGAATTTGTCCTTGAATCTCCTTTTTTAGTTTTCCTTCCAGTTAAACTGATTTCCTCATCTATTTATTTCTGGACTGAAGCCAGAATCAACATTGTCCGTTTTTCTAATCAAATAGTGGAGAAGCAATTAGAAAGTCTGAATGCAGATAGAGGAGCCTGGAGGCAGAGAAACTGGACCTCGCCTAAGCCTCGTCTCTGACTCATTTCTGACTTTAGGCAAGGTATTTAACTTCTCAGCACTTTGACATAATTGTAATAATGCTAGTTTGTTTCATAGGTATAATGTTAAAACACAACTCAAGAAACAACTGTTGGCTCTTGAGAAAGATGTTGATTAGATAGATGTCTGCTTCTGCGGCTTGGAAAAGAGATTAGAATTACATTTTTTTCCATTCCTGATACATCTTGAATGAATTAGGTGAGAATTTGATGTAAATAAAAAGATTTGCAACTTTAAATACGAATAGAAAACGAAATGGACCATGTTATAATTTTTACCTCAGACGTAAAAACTCCAGATATGCTGTTCTTTATTTCTCTCTTTTGGAAGTCAAACTTACTTGGCTTTCTAAGGCTTTCATTGAGTATACACTCTTGAGATAAATAACAAAAATACTGTTATATTCCATTACCAGAAAAAAAAGGTGGTGGTGGTGGTGGGAAAATTAGAGGAAAATAACCCAAAGGGAGTCTCTAAGTCTATGTTAATGGGTAATTGTTTAACTGTTTTACATTAGTATGAGACATTAATATGTGTGAGCACTACCGTCTGAGAATGCCAACTGATTAAATATACTTTCTTCAATAACTTTTTCTTCTTTTTAACTTCTTCTATCTTGTATCCTTTCATAATAGCTCACTTAAAACATACCATTTTTGAAATTTTACATGCTAGTAATGTATATTTGTTTGGTGATTATGTTTTTAAAACTTACATGTTAGCTGTAAAACTTTATAGCCCTAAAGTTAATATTTTGCCTTTAATTTTAATTTACTATAATTAATTAACTTAAAATGTTTATTGGGAAGAAATTAGACTTAACAGTTTGAACAGTTTATATCAAATAATACAGTACATGAAAGGACCGCCATTTGAAACTATTTCAATTTTACAATAATTAAAAGTTTTGAGACAGCCCAAAGCAAAAGCATTGTAAAATAAATACAACTAATTGTATAATGAGGAGTGAATAATCTGATAGCTTCACCACAAGCCAGATTTGTAAAACAATAATGGTTACTATAATGAATGATGGAGATGAGAATTTCAAAGCATTTCTTATACCTAAATATTTCTTCAATATTGTAGAAGATGGGTGGGGTTACTAAGGGAGGCACTAGGGAATTTTAGAGGTCTTAAGATAGTCTCAGGAATTATTCTAAAGATGATCAAAGTAATGTAATGACTGTTAAAATATATATAGCATTTTGAAATGCCTTATTGTTTAAAGATCTGCCAGACTAGGGCCTTCCTCTTTTCTCTAGAAAGATCAGATTTGATTATTTTAATGGCAATGAGTTGGAAATTTCAGAACAAGAGAAACCTGCCAAAGCTTTTCACCGGCCCTTTATTTTCTACAAAATCTAATACATTGCAATCTGTATATATGTTAAATAATTTCCCTATATCTCCCAGAGCACTTTCAACACACACTTGCACAAGAGCCAGATTCAGGTACAGATTTAAGAACATAATTTTTTTAAATTATAGTTAATGGTATCTTTAAGTGTATAGCAAAGTGGTACGGTTCCCTGTGACTTCCCAAGTGGTTCAGTGATAAAGAATTCACCTGCCACTGCAGGAGATGCTTGAGGTATGGGTTCAATCTCTGAGTCTGAAAGATACCCTGGAGAAGGAAATGGCAGCCCACTCCCAATATTCTTGCCTGGGAAATTCATGGACAGAGGAGCCTGGCAGGCTACAGTCCATGAGGGCGCAGAGTCAGACATAACTTGGTGACTAAACAGCAACATAGTTCCCTGTGCTATATATTAGGAACTTGTTGTTTACCTATTATATATATATATTGTGTTGTGTATATGTTAACCCCTAGCTCCTAATGTCCCTGCCCCTTTCCCCGTTGGTAACCATAAGTGTTCTATGTCTGTGAGTCTGTTTGTTTGGTAAATAAATTCACTTGTGTCATTTTTTTTTAGATTCCACAAATAAGTGATATCATATGATATTTGTTTCTCTCTGTCTGACTTCGCTTCAACTTAATGTGATAACCTCCAGATTTATCTATGTTGCTGCAAATGACATTATTTCGTTCATTTTATGGCTGAGTAATATTCCATTATATATATACAGACACTGAATCTCCTTCATTCATTCATCTGTCCATGGACATTTAGGTTGCTTTCTAACTATACTTCAATTTTGGGAAAAAATAACAATTTTAAAGCTCTCTTTTTAACCTAATTTATTCATTTCTGAAATAAAATACTTGATCCCACAAATATATAAGAGAATTTGATGAACCAAACAAAAATATAATAATTTCACAGATAATATTAAAACAAAGTGAGGATGGGAGAAGTTTTCACAACTTAGTTCCTGACTCCTGAATATTGTATCTGATAGCTGCTGAAAGTGAATTAAAGTAATGAAGATCTGGTTGCTATTATATAAGAAAAATGAGATTACTTTTCCTACTGGAAAGAAAAAGGAAAAACCCCAGTCAATAATCCAATCATTATATTGATTCTTTTCAGTCAGAAGAACAGTATGACTCACATTCACAAGTGGTAGTACATTTTTATACTAAGCTTCCAAGTTAATGTGAATCTCCTTAGTAAAATTCTGTTTTATTTCTTTAGGCAAATTATTTTTCCTCTCTGAGCCTTGTTTCCTCAAATGTTGATGACATTTGACCGGATGATCTCACTTCCTTTAATTATATTTTGACCGTGTGTTCTAGCCTCATGGGATAATACTATTTCTAAAATCTCTTTTATGTGTTTTAAAAGAACATTTTCTATTTTTTGTCTTTATTTTCTTTTGCTTGCTTATAATAAAACAATTATTCTTGCTTCTTTTTTTTGTATAATTATATGTAGAAGACAATTACACGTTAAGAAACCTCCATTATGTGGAGGGTTTTTTTGGTTTGGTTTGGTTTTACTTTTTGCTACTTAAACTTCATAGTAAATTTTAAAATTAAATAATAGTGACCATAAGAGTACAAATGAGATTTTTTTAAAATAACAGCATAACTGTTGTAATTTTGCTCAATAAGTATATTTACTGCCAACTGAAAATAAGAGTTCAAACTAATAATTTATCATGAGAGAGCTATGATAATGGCTTTAGCCCCATTGGTGAAGTGCAAGTCACTCAGTCGTGTCTGACTCTTTGCAACCCCATAGACTATACAGTCCATCAAATTCTCCAGGCCAGAATTCTGGAGTGGGTAGCCTTTCCCTTCTCCAGGGAATCTTCCCAATCCAGGGATTGAACCCAGGTCTCCCACATTGCAGGTGGATTCTTTACCATCTGAGCTGCCCATTAAGAGCCAAATTTTTAAGTTTTAGGTATTGAGTTTTCGGGGTTTTTTTTCCTTTGGGAATTTTATAAATCCAAATATCTCTTCTTAAAGTAATTCTTTTTTAGCAGCTTTGTGAACTCTGCCATGTGCTTTTTGTCCTGTTGTTGACAAGCAAAGTGCTTTCTCCTCTCTCTTTCTCCTCCACCTTGTCAATCCCTGTCTTTTCTGTTTTTCCTTACTCCTTTCCTAGTGGGGTTTTGTGAGAAAGAAAAAAAACTTATGTGTTCAATCCAACCCAAAATCCCTAACTCCTTCTTAACACATATTTTCAAAATATACTTAGCTCATTGTTTCCCCCCTGACAAGGATAAGCACAGGGGAGGAAGTATGTCACTGGGAACAGACCAGTTTTATGCCAAGGAAATCACATTTTCCCCCTCTGAGAAAGATTTTCCCTCTTGGGAAACTCTAAACTTATATTGGAGTCACCGCAATTTCAGTTAGATGCTAGGATACAACAGTTACCAAGATGTGGCCTTTGCCTTCAACAATCCTATCCTAAACAAAATCATGGACAAAGGGAAGCAGTTGGAGAGAGACATGTGAAAAGCCCACCAGATGACAATTCCATCACCTGGCACAGTGCCTGGACCATAGTACGCAAGCGCACACTGTTCCCTGAGTGAATGAATGCTTTATTGGTCTGTAAACATAGTATGAGAACACAGTGGAGGAAGTAATTAATTTTGTCTTGAGAGTACATCTGGAAAAATTTAGTTTTTATGTTTAACTACATATGGCTCCATGTATACTAAATTTCTGTTGTCTTTCTTTCCATTTTAATATTTATTTTAATTTCTTCCCCCGAATATTGCCTTGATGAGGCAGCTATATTTTATCTTCCCACAGCATGTGAGCCAGTGCTGAGCAGCTAGCTGATGATGAGTTAACGCTTGCTAGCCCCACGGTTTTCTAGGACTGCTTCTGGTTAGTGCTGCTGTCTCCTCTCCTGCCAGGCTGACCTCATGTTTCTTCACAGGAGCTAAAGGCTTCCTGTCTGGGGGCCCATGACCCTGAACCTGTATTCTGCACGGTCTTCCTTTCTATATATATGCCTGTTACACAAAGGGATGCAAGATGCATAGAGGTATAGAGGCCCTGCTCCTTGAGCTTCTCCAGTGAAGATCACTCTCACTTCTAAACACAACTATGACTTACCCGTTCCTAAGTCCTGTGCTGGGCTTCCCTGGTGGCTCAGAGGTTAAAGCGTCTGCCTCCAATGTGGGAGACCCGGGTTCGATCCCCTGGAGAAGGAAATGGCAATCCACTCCAGTATTCTTACCTGGAGAATCCCATGGACAGAGAAGCCTAGTACATTTATAGTCCATGGGGTCGCAAAGAGTCGGACACGACTGAGTGACTTCACCACCACCACCACCAAGTCCTGTGCTTGGTGAAGGAACATTAGGTATTCAGTGACTTGACATCTCTGATCTATCCATTTGTAGGATAAGGATAATAGTACTTGCCTTAGAGAATTATTTGAGGATGAAATAAGATGCTTAGAAAATGCATAGCCCAATATTGAAAATGGATAACCAACAAAAACCCATTGTATAGCACGTGGAACTCTCCTCAATGTTATGTGCCAGCCTGGATGGGAGGGGAGTTTAAGGGAGAATGGATACAAGTATGTGTGTGGCTGAGTCCCTTCACTGTTCACCTGAAACTATCACAACATTGTTAACTGGCTGTTTCCCAATGCAAAATATTTTTGGTGTTAAAAAATAAATAAAATTAGAAGAAGAAAAAAAGTCTTTGGGTCAAATACATAGCACAATTCTAGGTATGTAATAAAAATATACATCAGCCAGAAGTAAAATTGTGTGAAGTAAAATTTTATGGTTTATCTAGGAGACTCTTTATCACTCTCTGTAATGTGCTGCTGCCGCTGCTAAGTCACTTCAGTCGTGTCCGACTCTTAGCGACCCCATGGACTGCAGCCCACCAGGCTCCTCCGTCCATGGGATTTTCCAGGCAAGAGTACTGGAATGGGATGCCATTGCCTTCTCCATCTGTAATGGCAAATTTCACATATTCTAAAAATTTACATTATATATAGTAATGCTTCCCAAGATGCTCATGCGTGCTATTTGCCCCTGAATTTAAGTAATACCCCTCTCGTACTGCAGCTGTTTTGTTGTTATTGTTGTTTTGTATGGCCCCACAAGGACTGAAAACTATCTATTTTGTTTAAATAGACTGAAAAAAATGTTTCTGTTAAATCCCTAAATAGTTGCTTCCCAAACTTTGCTGACCATTGGAAAAAGCTGGCAGTCTTTTAAAAATTCTGAGGCCTGACTGCCACCTTTAGACATTTGACTCAATTCCTGGACATGGAAATGTTTTTAAAGCTCCTCAAGTGATCCCAATGGGCAACAAAGTTTAGGACCCTCTTTTTTAATTATATAGAAACTCAGAAAGAGATGCATGGAAAGGACCTGTGGTCATAGGTTTTATACAAATAAAAATAGGCTGACAAATAAATAATTCAGTTGATTTCAGTTTTTTTTTAGCAGCAACTATAGGTATAAAATTTCTTTGAATATTATGCAGATATTTCTGTCCTCTTAGGCTCCTGAGCTTCTAAAATCCATGAGAATTCACAACTGGTGACATGGAGAAGTTATTTTGAGGATGAGAAAAATTTTTCATCAAGACTCATGACTTCATGATTGATTTTAAGAATAACCTCAAGAAGTGGTAAAATTAATTTTCCTCTACAACTTTAAAGAGAACTTCAGGTTTTATTTTATCTCATTAGCTGCCTACACATTAAAACATTAAGAAAAGTAATTCATATCACCTCCTATTTGTTGTAACTTTTTTCTTCCTTTTTCTCAAAATAAAAACAGGCTTCCCTGTACAAAATGAGTAACTAATCATTTAGCACTTATCACATGCCAGGGTATATGGAAAAATTAATATAAAAATGGCCACAGTCCTACAAAGTAAGAATTATGATGTCCATTTTACAGATCAGGAGCATTTTATAGTAAACTGTGTGAGGTCACACCACTAGGAACTGACCAGCCAAAATATGGATCAGGTCTTTGTGCTTAAAGAGTCTATGCCTTTTCCACACTCCAGAGAACCATAGTCCTGCCTCTCTGTTTGCAAACTGCTTCAATTCTCTACAAGGTGACAGTGAGCATCCTTCTGTGGGGGGAAGCCTGGGAAAATCCAAGAGAATTTCCTTGGCAACTCACAGATAAAACTCGACCTAGAGCTGTGTCTGACCTCCTGGATCACGTTGAGTCAAGCCAGCACTGGTCTCATAAAAAATTCACAATAAGTTAAATTCTCTTTGTTCTTACAGTTCTTCCAATGGGAAAAATGGTGAAGATGTTTAGTTTCATCCTTGTCACCACTGCTCTGGTAATGGGCAGGGGAAGCTCGGTAAGCTTATTACAAGAACTATTATATTTTTAATTCCTGCTTTGATCTTAATTTTCTCTTGCAAAAAAACTGTAGTGACTTGTCACTGAAAAAACTAAGGAGGAAAAATGAAAAAGATTTGTGGAAGCACCTGCCATGTAATAGGCACTTATTAAGTGCTTTAAATTTTTTTAGAGTAAAAAACCAGTATTCACACTAAGTCTTTTTGATTTACTGAGGTTATTTGGGTGGTTACATGGTATTAAGAATTTAAAAGCTCTTTCAGATTTACCATGAGCTTTGTAATATTGGACACTGTCCTTGTAAACTAAACAGATTATTTGAAAGTAATTGCAATGAACTTGTGCCTCCCTCCATGAATAAAAGTGAGAAAACACTCATTTACTCAAAGTTGTAGGAGAAAGAAAATCCCTAATTTGTTAAAAGATTTTTTTTCTTTGATGTGGACCATTTTTAAAGTCTTTATTGAATTTGTTACAGTATCACTTCTGTTTTATGTTTTAGCTTTTTTGACCACCAGGTATGTAGGGTCTTAGCTTCCTGACCAGGGATCAAACCTGCAATCCCTGGTTTAGAAGGTGAGATCCTAGCCACTGTACTCCAGGGAAGCTCCCCCATTAAGTTTTAAATAAGTTTACTAACACAGTATATATAGTCACATAAAAATTAACATTCTTGCCCTGTAATCCTTTAGTCACTTTAAATTGTATTCAGTTCAGTTCAGTTCAGTTGTTCAGTCACATCCAACTCTGCGACCCCATGAATCGCAGCACGCCAGGCCTCCCTGTCCATCACCAACTCCCAGAGTTCACTCAGACTCACATCCATAGAGTCAGTGATGCCATCCAGCCATCTCATCCTCGGTCATCCCCTTCTCCTCCTGCCCCCAGTCCCTCCCAGCATCAGAGTCTTTTCCAATGAGTCAGCTCTTCGCATGAGGTGGCCAAAGTACTGGAGCTTCAGCTTTAGCATCATTCCTTCCAAAGAAATCCCAGGGCAGATCTCCTTCAGAATGGACTGGTTGGATCTCCTTGAAGTCCAAGGGACTCTAAATTGTATAGTTCACTGTATTTAACAGTATCACAACTAATCTTCCACTGTTAGAAAGCAAGGCAGAATTCCAGATGCCATAATATGACTTTGCAGTTCATTTTTTAGACAGGTATGACTGAGGAGCCTTAGCAAATAATTGGTTCAGACAGAATGAATCAAAGAGTGGTGAGGTGAAAGTTACAGAAATACAAAATAGTCCTAGAGATGAACTTTGGTGGTCCAGTGGCTGGGAATCTGCCTGCCAAAACAGGAGACACCATTTCGATCCCTGATCCAGGAACATATCACATGTTGAGAAGCAACTAAGCCTGCGTGCCACAGTTACTGAGCCTGTGCTCTAGAGCCCCAGAATAACCACAACGGAAAGCTGTGTGTTTTAGGGCCGGTGCTCTGCAACAAGAGAAGCCGCAAGGAGAAACCTTCACACCACAGCTAGAGAGTAGCCCCTGCTTGCCACGACTAAAGAAAGCCTGCACTCACCAACCGACAAAGACCCAGCACAGCCAAAAATAAATAAAGAAATGAAAATTTTTAAGAAAGAGAAATAGTCCTAGAGAAACAGCCACGGGAGAGTTAGTGATTTGGGCCTGGAGATGAGACAGAGGGGGCCTCTGTTGTCATTCTCACTCACTTGCTGAAGACTTTCAGTTTTGAGGTTGAATTTCTGTTTTTACATTATAGTCCATAGTGAAAAAATGTACCTCTTTCTTTTTCCCAAATAGGATATCTACTGTTCAAACTGCCTACCAGAGTGCCCAGAACACAGTAGGTCCTCCAATTTATAGAAGAAATATATATAAGGTGCTTCCCTGGTTGCTCAGCTGGTAAAGAATCTGCCTGCAAAGCAGGAGGCCTGGGTTCGATCCCTGAGTTAGGAAGATCCCCTGGAGGATTATGGAAGGAATATATGTAAGGTAGTACATAAAGATAGGAAAAGGAAGTTATGAGAATATAAATTGAGAAATATACCTGACTCTAATTAAATGCCTATAAAAGGAAATAATATAAAAGTAGTGTAAAGCCCTTACATGTTAAAAATTTTAATTTCTCAGCAAACATTTGCATTTATCACAGGAGATCATGACATGAGCTGCAAACAGAGATGTCAAAGTAAAAATGGGAAAGTGGCAAAAATGTGTGTTTTGCTCTTTTTTCTCATGGTCCCCAAGTAACTCTCTCAGTGTTGAATACTTAAGAGCCTTTATTACAGCTTCGTGGTCTTAGTAGCTCTTCCCAGGAGACCCACTTCTGCAACTCCCCTTCCCAACTCACCGTATTCACTTTATTTCTGGAGGAATCTGCTCAGTCAGATGCCACTTTAGAAAGGAACTGGTAAACTCGTTCATGTGCAGCATTCTTGGGTTATTTGCCTTTGTTAAAGAAAGTAGCTGATTCAACTGAAAAACTCAGGCTTCTCCATTCCTTTTTTGAAGTCATTGAGGGAAAAACACTATACAAAGTTAAGTGACTCCAGTCGTATTTCTAGCAACAGGTAAATGGGTAAGATCCTCAGGGACAGGAGGAACTGAAGTAGCATCCTTTATAAAGATGGCCATGTGTCATCAGTTTATAAGCATTCAAATATATTTAAAAACATGTTAATACCAAAAGATCATTCAAAAGCCTCGTTTAGTTTAGAAAGTGCAACACTAGTCATGCTAAAGCACTTTCCTGTTAAGAAAGCACTCAGGAGAAGACATATTGAGATTGAGAGCAGGGACCTTGACCTGGATGTGAATCCAGACTCTTCTTGCCCATTGAGAATTTTTGAGCAAGTTTACTCAAAGATGCGCTCTTTCCTATCTCATGGAATTATTATGAGGATCAAATGAAGCAGCAACTCTAAAGCTCTTAGCATGGTCATCCCGATTACAGCATTTTTTAGTTCAAAAATTTCTTATTCTGGTAAGCCATAATTTCTTTTTCTTCAAATACGTGGTTTTAGGACCTCTAAACACTTCCTGGTTAGAATACTACTCTGAAATGGGAACTGGGGACAAAATTGAACCATAACTTAAGCAACTGATTCCGGGGGCTTATTTTCTGTAAGACGAGATGCACATTACTTTGCAGGCTCTGGAGAACTGCCTCCAGGAGCAGGCGCGGCTCAGAGCCCAGGTGTACCTGCTGGAGACTCGGGTCAAGCAGCAACAAGTCAAGATCTCACAGCTTTTGCATGAGAAGGAAGTCCAGCTCCTTGATAAAGGAGAGGAGAATAGTGTCATTGACCTTGGAGGCAAGAGGCAATACGCAGGTCAGAATTGATTTTTATTTCTTTTTCCTTAATTAACTTTATATTGGGATATAGTTCATTTACATAATCTAATGTTCTTAAGTGTTTCAATAACTTAACATTGGGGCTTCCCTGGTGGTCCAGTGGTTAAGACTCCACCCTTTCAATGCAAGGGGCATGGGTCCTGTCCCTGGTCAGGGAAATAAAATCCCGCATGCTGTGCAGCCTGGCCAAAAAAAAAAATTTTTAAGCCAAAGTTTATTTAAAAAAAAAATAAAGATTTTTAAATAAAAAATAAATTTATGACACAATAATAAGATAGATAATAAAAAGTGAAAGTCGCTCAGTCGTGTCTGACTCTTCATGGAATTCTCCAGGCCAGAATACTGGAGTAGGTAGCCTTTCCCTTCTCCAGGGGATCTTCCCAACCCAGGGATCGAACCTGGGTTTCCACATTGCAGTCAGATTCTTTACCAACTGAACTATGAGGGAAGCCTCTAAGATAGATAACAGACATCCTATGTGACTATTTGGGATATAACAGCTAAAAAAAATTCCAGAAGTCAGTAGATCTGTATTTAATATTCTTCACAGATGTTGTAAGCATGAAGGAGGAGAAGGAGGAATAAACTATGAAATATAAATCCAATTCAATTTTACTTTATTTTTCAGCATACAGGAAAACTACTGGAGAATCTATGAAGAGCAAAAAAAAAAAAAACCTCAATAAACAAAATACATAATAACATGAATTCTAAGAAAATATATAATATATTTAGCATAATATATAATAATGTATAAAATATATAAAAATTTGCTCACACCAAAGGATATGTTTTTGGTCTCCTTAAATTTAAAAAAAAAGTTTAAATATTTATGTATATGATCCATGGAAATAAATTTCTTTTTTCTTATTTATAAGTTACTATATTATTCCTAAATCAATTATTTTCTGAATTCTGATTCATCTGGTAGTAGGAAACACCTAATTACATACAACCTGGCAATTTTTGAAACCAATGCACAAATCACATGATTTTTATACAATATAAATGTACTTTTTAAGCTTTTGGGTGTGATTGAATTATGTGCCTTTATTAAAAAATTAGTCTACCAAATTCACACTAATTGTTGACAGTCAAAACAGCCTTTTAGCATCATCTGTTCGGCCAACACGACCACTAGTTTAATCATGTCCCTTTGTGCAGGAGCCCCCCAGTATTTATGAGACAGTATCTCAAAAGGCAGTATGTGTAGTGTTTAAAGTAGAGACTCCAAAGCCTGGGTTCAAAGTCCAGTTGCACATGTTGCTAGAAGTGGCCTTTGAGCAAATTGACCTCTTTGTGCCTCTTATTCCTCATCTGTAAAATGGGAGTGATAAGGATACCTGTTTCTTTGGTGTAAAGATCAAGTAAGTTAATAGATCTAATGAAATGCTTACAAAAGTATTTCTCATTTGGCTCAATAAATCCAGCTCTCTACCTACCTTATTATGTCTTCTCTCCTTTACTTTCAGAGGAGAGAGCCCACCGATCCTCCCCACAGCAATATTGCAACTTCCTCTCTCTCCTCTAAGTCTCATCTTATGTTGCCTGGGGCTGAGGATGGCATTCCTGGCATTTCCCAGCATGCTCTGTGACATGTGGCTGAGCTCAGGCTGGCCTTCCTTTGAGTTTAGAATGTGAGGGTACTTAGTGCCTTTGGCTCTCAGTCACCATTCTGGGACAAAAGGAAAAAGTTCATTTGGCAGGCTGGCACGTCCCTTTGTGAAGCTTCAACATTTGTGCTTCCAGCAAGGTTTTCTTTCTGCTTGAGAAGAGCGTATTCACCTCACCCAGTTTAACACAGTGTTTGTCAAACAGAGGGCAGGAAGCCATGGCCTCACTCTAGCATTATGTAAGTATCCAAAAATTATTTTTTAAACTCCCATGAACACAGATCTCTCTAACCCTACCTCTCTTCTGCCTATTCTCTAGGGAGGTTGTGTGAGTCAAAACATTTTGAAAATTATAGTTTGAAATATCTAGCTAATATTTTAAACCCTCTATTGCTTGAACTTTCTATCAGAGTAAAAGTCACATTTTCCCTAGGCAGGCTCCTTAATCTATTTGCTATAAGAAATTGAGCTTGTGGCAGTTATTTTATTTCGTTTGGGTTTTGTTTTTGTTTTTTTTCCAGTGGAAATCTTTCCTCTGAATCTTAAGTTGTGTTTGGCATTTTCCTCTGGGAAGATCAAAAACTTTTTAAAAACTTAAACTCGGAGTTGGCATAAAGTAAAAACAAATAGAAAATGTTGGCTGAAAACTCCATATTCACAGAGTTTTCCAGAGGCAAATGTTATAGCTAATTATTTCCGTATTTGCTTGGGAAATAGTCTGAAGTTTGTGAGTCTTTACTATTCAGCTGTTTGGTAGGTGGTTAAATGTAAGCAAAGTGCTCTTTTCCTAACAAGCTTATACAGAGTGAAGTAAGAAAGAGAAAAATAAATATTTATATTAACACATATATATGGAATCTGGAATAATGGTACTGATTAACCTATTTGCAGGGTAGGAATAGAGATGCAGACATGGAGAACAGACTTGTGGACACAGCAGGGGAAATAGAGGGCGGGACTAATTGAGAGAGAAGCACTGATACATACCCTACCATGTGCAAAATAGCCAGTGGGAGGCCTCAGTAGCGCCCAGGCTGCTCTGTGACAACCTGGGGGTGTGGGGCGGGGTGGAAGGGACGCTCAAGAGAGAGGGGATGCATGTGTACTTACAGTTGGCTCACCTTGTTGTACAGCAGAAACCAACACAACATTGTAAAGCAATTATCTTCCAAATTTTTAAAAGAAGTAAGTGGCAAAAAAAATCTGCTTACTCTAATGAAAAATGCTGTGCAATGTACTTGACCACAAGATGTAAGCTTCTGAACAACCTTGAACTAATTTTAGATAATCATTTTCACATTGTTTTTCTTCTTGTTTAACTGCACAACAGGATTTAAAAAAATAATCCAGGATGTGGAAAAGAACACAGGGTCTTCTGAATCTCAAAAATAAATACATGATTAAGGCCTAACTCATTAGAAAAATGGACATCTCACCAAAGCAGTAGTATATGATGGATCTCAACCTGATAAGAGTTTTAGAAAGTGACTAATGTTCTTTATTTTTGTTTCTCCTCTGATTCCTATTACCTGTTCAATCTATTTAATGTGGGATATATTTTAGTTGTAACAAAATTATAGACAATTTGGCATCAGAACAACGAAAATGAAGAAAGACCTTAATATGCTAAAAGAATGAAATTGTCAATCAGAGCAAGAAATTTTTTATCAGGTACAATTGAACATAAAGCATTATATTAATTTCTGGTATATAATATAATGATATGATGTTTGTATATATTGTGAAATGATCACTACACTACACTAAGTCCAGTTAACATCCATTACCATTTATAGTTACAGAATTGTAGAAAATAATTTTTTGAAAAAGGAGGAAATGAACAAAATGATAAGGGTAAATTTGAAAGTTAGTGATGTTAAATTATAGTATTTTTATTCAAAAGTCTGTGATTGGGTATCCTTGAAACTATCTCTTTACAGTGGCCATTAATTCAACTACCCTAAAACAGAGTTGCCTGGGCATCTAAACAATAGCGAGTTTGTGTCTGCCATATGGGCTTCCGTGGTGGCTCAGTGGTAAAGAATCCACCTGCAGTGCAGGAGGATTGTGGGAAACAATCCATCTGCAATGCAGACACCAAGTTGATCCCTGGGTTGGGAAGATCGCCTGGAAGAGGGCACGGCAACCCACTCCAGTATTCTTGCCTGGGAGAATCTCATGGACAGGGGAGCCTGGTGGGCAACAGTCCATAGGATCCCAGAGCTGGACATGACTGAAGTGACCTAGGACACACGTATCAGCCGTATTCTGTAATTCAGCATAGATCATCCTAGATGAGACCAATGGTTATTAATTTATCCCACCCTCACGTGGTTTACGGAGAAGGCATTGGCACCCCACTCCAGTACTCTTGCCTGGAAAATCCCATGGACGGAGGAGCCTGGTGGGCTACAGTCCACGGAGTCGCTAAGAGTCGGACACGACTGAGCGACGTCAGTTTGACTTTTCACTTTCATGCACTGGAGAAGGCAATGGCAACCCACTCTAGTGTTCTTGCCTGGAGAATCTCAGGGACGGGGGAGCCTGGTGGGGTGCCATCTATGGGGTAGCACATAGTCGGACACGACTGAAGCGACTTAGCAGCAGCAGCAGCACGTGATTTAAGAAACAGATACTACTTTTTGGTGACAAATTGGTAGCTTCAGTGGTCAAAGAAATATCAGCACAGAGAAAACTGCAGGGATGAAATAATAAAACTTGCAGTTTTTAGCAAAAACATCTAAGAATGCATGGACTCTTAGAAATTTCAGTGGGTGAGTAAAAACTCTGGTGAGACTGGGAGGCTATAAGAATCTAACAAGATTACTATTTTGAGTTCATTTCCAGATGTTCAGAATGATTTATGCTGCTGTAAATCAGATAATCTGTATTAAATTGTTTGGCATTATATTTCTACTTTCATTTTAGTGCCATGAGAGAAAAAAGTTCTGTCCTGTCTGATAAAGATATGTTGCACTTAAATATACTGTAATTACCTAAAACGTAATTTCAGACTCTTCTAAAAAAATCAGAAATGAGAAACCATATACCTATTTCACCATTTTATTTTTTCCATGATCATATCAAGAAGTCAGATGATAATTATATCATCTAGACAAAAAGAACTTCCTAGTAGCCACTGGAAGATGTACAAGACGCAGTTTTAAACAGCTGATTATCTACAGTATGTATTTATCTGTCTCCATTAGTATTGAGTAATCTCATTCAGAGGCTCCCTTTAAAAAAAAAAAAAAAAAGACACATGACAAATATTACATTACTTTGTTTTCCAAACAGATTGTTCAGAGATTTTCAATGACGGGTACAAGCAGAGTGGATTTTATAAAATCAAACCTCTCCAGAGCCCAGCAGAATTCTCTGTTTATTGTGACATGTCTGATGGAGGAGGATGGACTGTAATTCAGAGACGATCTGATGGCAGTGAAAACTTTAACAGGTGTGCTAATTATGACATAAGGATTTATTTGGACTAGGAAATATGAGGTTTACAAAAGTTAAGCCTCTTTATTATACCTGAAGTGCATTAGAACTTCATTCTTTCTAAATAAAAGTACATTAGCTAATCAAGAAGATATTGTGGGTAGGGGTAGAAGTGTGCACCTTGGGTACTGCAGAGGTCCATTTGGATTTTGCTAAAGTCAGCTTTCACTTTCATTTTTTAGAGACTGGAGTGACTATGAAAACGGCTTTGGAAATTTTGTCCAAAAAAATGGTGAATATTGGTTGGGTAATAGAAATCTTCACTTATTGACCACACAAGGTAAGGTTTACCTTATACCAAATTCACTGGAAATACAACAAAGGGAACATAACTGTTTTTCACTAAATCCTAGACAATAGAACTAATTCAGTAACTACTATGATTTGCAGATGGCCAATATCCCTTTTGGGAAATAATCTCCTTTGTAAAAGGTGGTTGCTTAGACCTAGGTTGTGGGAGAGAAATTTCTCACATACATTTTTTCTGTTTCTGGGAAGGAAATCTACTGTCATAATCATTCTTTTAAATGACTTATATGACTCAAAACATATATATATTGTATGCATAACAAGCCACTTATGAATTCAGTGACTTAAAACAACAGCTCTTTATTATTTCTCACAAATATACAGGGCAGCTGGGTGGTTTTGCTCATTAGGGCTGGGCTCTGCTGATCTTGCTGGGCTTGCTCATGAGCTGGTGATCAACTTCCTCATCAGTGGGAGGCTGGCTGTCCAGCTCACTCCACATAGTCCAACATCTTCCAGCTGGCTAGCCTGGACTTGTTCTTGAAGCATAAGCAGAGTTCTAAGAAAGAGAATCAAAGCACATAACTTCCTTGAGAACTAGACTCAGCAATGGCACACAGTCACTTACACTGCCTTCTGTTTTGGTAAAAGCAAGTCACAGGACCAGCTCAGATATAAGGAGAAAGGAAATAGGCTTAATGGGAGGACTTACAAAGTCCCATTGCAAAGGGAAAGGTGAAGAATTGAGGAATTATGGCTGTTTTTGGAATAAAATACCATAAAATGTAAATGTTCTTGTTCCCATCCCCCTCCAAATCTTAATTTGAAAAATTTGCAAGATACGACAAAACGGGAAGAAATTTCAACCTACCATCTAGATTTTACATTTACATTTTAATTCTGTAACTTTTCATCTATCCATCCATTGATCCATCTGTTTGACATTTCCAAGTATATTGCAGACATCTGTATCATTCCCTCTATCTGCTTTTGCATGGATGTCTTTAACTAAACTTTGATATTTGTTTAACGTATCACTAGTTTAATATTTTCCAAGCTTCCCTTTTCCATATTCTTTTGCTCCAATCCTTTATCTTCCTTACCTCACTTTCTATCTGAGATTGTAGTCAGTTCCACTCAAATCTGATTCTTAATGTTTCATAAAAGGCTCAAAAAGCATGTTAAATCACACTGGCAAGGCACTAATTGTAACAGCAAGGTTTATTCATTCCAAACAAGTTAAGGAAAGTGATTTGTGTATCTATATTCATAATAGTATCATTATAATTATAGAGATCTTGGAAACACCCCAGAATAGTAACTTAGAGAGGATGGATAATCCTAGAAATCTAAAGCTTTCTTTGTACGTTCTTCTTATGATCAGTGTTCTCTAAATTTCAAAGTATTTATTATCCTACTTGTGTTTTATGATAGATATATAATATTTATCATACCAATTTCTGTTTCATTTACATATTAATATGCATCTGGTTTTTCATTGAAACAATGAAAACCCAAAGAAGTAACCCTTGGATCCTTCTAAATATACAGAATTCAAACTTAATAATAGTGAAGGACAGGGAAACCTGGTGTGCTGCAGTCCATGGGGTGGCAAAGAGTCAGACATGACTGAACAACTAAACAACAAATATTATTAATTAATTATTTTAAAAAATAAAATATCATTTTTCAAATTATTATTATTTATTTGTCCAAATGCACTTTGGCAACATATCTGCTTCACATTTTCATTGGTGTTTCAGGCTGGCTACTCTCACGGTAGCAAAAATGTATTTATCAGTTCCAGGTGTCACAACTGCATAGAACAGCATCTCAAGGACAAAGAGTGACTTTCTCCCTACATTTCTTTTCTTTCCTTTTAATTTTTTTTAAAAACATTGTGGCTGTACCACAATATCCCCTATGTGCAGCATGAGGGATCTTAGTTCCCAGACCAGGGATGGAACTCGTGCCCTGTGCAGTGAAAGCACAGATCTTAACCACTAGACTGCCAGAGAAGTCCCCCTACATTTCTTAATTATGAGAGCATTTAAAGCTAAGGAGTTGCCTCTTTAAAATAGCTTTATCTCCATTATATAAATTTTGGCTGGAAGTGTTTGCAGTAAAGCTAATTTAGAAATGATCCAAAATTGAATTTTTATTTACTCATTGACTAAAGAGATATTTAGATGGTTCCTAAAAGTCTAAACCTCTTCTATAATGCAAAGTACTTTTTAGGCACATTGATTTAGCCTTTATTTCTGCTCTAGTCCTCTTCACAGTCTTAGCTCACATAACATTTACTACCTTTTGATCAGATTAAAGTGGCCTCTTCCTTGAAATCCCACTTTAGAGAGCTCCATGAGTCAAGGAATCTGTGGGGCCAGAGTCTCCTAGTCTCACTCTGGCGATATAGAGTCCAGCATTCTCTACTGAAGAAGCCTTGACTTTGTCTCCAGGACCTATTCATGCCTCTTCTTCATCTGTCCCCCTGTAGGAAAATTGTACATCTGGTGTGTGCACCCCTAAGTCTGAGGGGAAGTGAAGAAACAGCTTTTATTTTGGATGTCAACAGAGCTTGGTGTGCAGTCTGGAATGTCCATAAGTGTGGGCAAGGCCCTTTGCTCTGTGTGATGGAGACTGGAGTGGGACAAGAGAGCAGGCTGACCGTGCGCCAGGTCTGAATGACCTGCTGCCGTGTTCCAGCTTAGAACTGGGAGGAGGCTAAGACTCTGAGTTCAGACCTGATCTTACTGGTCATTGTGAAATTTTATTTATCAAAGTAAAATGATTGGATACAAATATATTATCTGACTGTCAGTTTGATTTATAACTTTTTATGTTCCTAACAATAGTTTTGTTTCTGAAAGAGTAGTCTTTGTTATTTGCAAATGATGAGACAGTGAAGAAAAACTGATTACTTGATGGTATCAACTATTTCAGTCATTATTTAATGTTGAAGATCAGCATCCTTACCAAAAGTAAGAAAAAAAGTCAACTTTTAAACTTCATAAAACTTCTGTTTATTCACTGTTAGATTTCTTAATCTAAGTACTGAAAAATGACTTGCTTTCTGTTCTTCTTTGCCAAGTGAATTACACTGGCTCTTATCTATGATAGATCTAGTAGAAATGGTCTACCTTTAATATTACATTCCTAACTTTTTCCAAGTAAAATACACAATAAAACATGCATGTTGTAAATACAGTGGAGTCCCGTTTATTCTTCGAAAGCTGACTCATGGTAGAAGGAAATGGTCTAAGTAAAATACAGTCACAAACTGTTTTTAAGCCTCAGTAAGTAAATGTCATCTCATACATTAAAAAAAAACAAAAACCCTACAATTTCTTTTTTTTTCCCCTTTCCTAGGAGATTACACGTTAAAAATCGACCTTGCAGATTTTGAGAAAAATAGCCGTTATGCCCAATATAAAAATTTCAAAGTTGGAGATGAAAAGGTACTAACATTTTCAAATACACATCACCACAAATTAATGTGTAAAACATACAATATAAAACCCAAAGTCAGGGGAAACAAAAATCTGCGATAGAGCCTGATCTTTTATTTATTAAATAAGCCTGTTTTTAAAATAGTAATAGAGAAACCCAGGCAGGCTACACTTCATGGGGTCACAAGGACTCAGACGCTACTGACTGACTAAACACACACATACACACACACAAAATAGTAACAACTGATCATGGAAATCGCCTCTTTTTCTTTAGAATTCCTATGATTTACATATTGGAGAATATTCTGGAACTGCTGGAGACTCCCTTACTGGAAATTTTCATCCTGAAGTGCAATGGTGGGCCAGTCACCAAAGAATGAAATTCAGCACGTGGGACAGAGATAACGACAACTACGAAGGGAACTGTGCGAAAGAGGATCAGTCTGGCTGGTGGTTTAACAGGTTTGATGTTTCATAAACACAGTTGCAATTGCATTGATGATATCTGACTGCTGCTGCTACTGCTAAGTCGCTTCAGTCATGTCTGACTCTGCAACCCCATAGACAGCAGCCCACCAGGCTCCCCCATCCATAGGATTCTCCAGGCAAGAACACTGGAGTGAGTTGCCATTTCCTTCTTCAATGCATGGAAGTGAAAAGTGAAAGTGAAGTCGCTCAGTCCTCTCTAACTCTTAGCGACATCATGGACTGCAGCCTACCAGGCTCCTCTGTCCATGAGATTTTCCAGGCAAGAGTACTGGAGTGGGTTGCCATTGCCTTCTCCAGAATCTGACTGGTGGGCATTAATTATAACATATGCAGGAGTGTTGGTCTGCTTTGTAATACTGGTATTATTAAGTAATCATCCTTATTAGAATCTTTCAATAATGAAGTAGCTTTAAGGATTTGTTCACTGTGTACCTTAGTCAACCTTGAAAGATACGTCATAGAGAAAAATCAAATTACTGCTTTTATAAAGATTGTTTGTAAATGGAGTTATGGGTGAGTTATCATAAATAGTGGGTCATAAATTGACACAAAGAAATACAGAGCATTTTTGACATTCGAATAACCAGATAGCTCTTCACCTTCTCCTACCATGTTATTGTAATTTTTTCTGTGTAATACTATTTTACATTTACTGTGACTTTTTAAAAATCATTCACCCAAGCTCCTCTCAATGCATAAATTTCCTCTAACATTCCTGAAACCTAATTCCATCTTCTGGTTGAATACTCCAATGTTACTTTATCAGCAAATTCATTCCATTTTTGATTGTACTAAATCAATTTTTCTTTTTTAAATCTTTTTTTGTGTATTAAAATTTGGGGGGTGGTGCTGCACTGTGGGGCCTGTAGGATCTTAGTTCCCTGACCAGGGCCTAAGCCCAGGCCCCCAGCACTGGAAGCACAGAGTTTTAACCACTAGACCACCAGAGAAGTCCACACTGTCAACTTTTCTTCATTTTCTTGTACTAACCTGAAATCTTGCTTCTTATTACTTTGTCAATTTTTTTCCTCAGTAGTTACAGAGTAACTATATTCTTTTTCAACATAACTCTTCAGGTGCTGGATAAGAAAATATTTACTGTGCTCCTCGATGTTTTCTCTTCTGTAGGCGAGGTAGTCCTCATTCCTTTCAATATTCTTCACCCAGGATGATTCCCAGACAGTACCCTTTGTTGTCATCACAAAGTTAAGGCAGGAATGGAAAAATTCAGTCCTCCTTAAAAATAACCTGATAAGCCCACTACGTCTACAAAGCAGTTGTGTTCAGCTGTTACACCATACATGGGCTTTTTTATTTCTTAGTACATGGCCTTTGAACATCTCCTTTTGTCTTTAGAAGACGAAATATCTGGACACTTAAACATTCCATTACAGTATGTCTGGAGTGCTGAGTTTTCCATGTAATTGAGGACTAATCATTTAAATTTCACAATCTAAATTTTAACATTTTTTCATTACACAAATACTTTTTAAGACATAAAGAATCCTCTGTCTTATTAAGTGGAGGTATATCATTCATAGGTCTATTTTCCAAAAAATCATGAGAATCCTCCTTATGAACATCTTGAGTTATTATGATGTGCTGATTTTAGAGTCATAGATTCTATGGAGGTACAGTTAGCTGTATATAATGTGGAATATCAAGTTGAATCCAAGTAGTTGTATAAACACTATTTTATCTGGATTTTGCTTTTTCCAAAGTTTGAGTCCATTTAAATTTTGGTCATTTGTAAAGGAAGTGGAACATACACAGCAGTGAGAGGGGAGAGAAAACCAAAGTTATCTTTCTTACTTAACAAATCAAACAAAGATGGTGACAATCTTTTTTCCCTTATGGTTTTCTTGTTCTCTTTAAAACCATATTTATCACCTTCTTTTTATCCTCCTTTTTCTTCCCCTTTCCCTGTAAATTAGCATTATGTAAGAATTATCAACATTATATAAAACTTGTTTATTATTCACAAAGTCTCAAGGACCCCTTAATATAACAGGATTCCATACATGGAAATAACAACCACGTTGGTTAATATTAGCAGGAGATCAAAACCAAGTACCCACCCAATTAAATGATAAGTGGCACACAGTTCAATGTGGAATAATAAATGATTTACTTGTCTTTAAAGATAGGAGTTCAGGGAAGACAAAGAAAGGCAATTCAGTTGCTGGAGCCACCCAAGGAAACTCCATTATCCTTGGAGTCAAAGGAGATTGTGCAGGTGGAAAGTCAGAAAAGCTGAAGAGAAAGCCAATTGTTCCAGCGGCTCGGTGCTACTTCTTCCATGCCTGCTTCTGCTGTGGTTTAACTCCATCATCCTTTTCCTCTTATGCTTGTTTTGTTCTTACTTTTTCCCTGTCCCATAGTTCTTCCAATTTACATAGAATCTTGGCATTTCTAAGTTTTATCCACCTACGAGGCATTCCTTCTCATCATAGCAAACCAGTCACTGAGTGCTGATGTCTTCTCTTCCTCACCCGTGTAGCGTCTCATGTGTGTGCACGAGGCAACTTCTTCACCAAGGGAGCCCCAACCACCTCCCAACCTAGCCTCAAGTCTAGGCTGTTCTGGAACCTGAAACATGCTGGGAAAAGTGGTCTTAGAATTGCTGAGGTTTGCTATGTTGACCAGAGTCAGCTTCCTAACAGGATTTAAATCACAGACTAAATAGAAAAATATTAATATATGTAGTAGATATCTCTAGGAAGATAGAATATGTCAAAATATGTATTTGGGAGGCTCAATCTAGAGTATTTTCTCTTTTGCCATTACTTTCCATGCAGTTTTAAAAACATAACAGGCTCTTAACATTTGCAGATTTAGCCTACATGGTTTTGATTAGTTACATCAATTTAAATTAGGAGGACTGTGGGGACAATTAGCAGGAAAGAATTACGAAGGCTGGTAAGTGAGGCTGGTCAACCACTCAATATTGATGGGTAAATTATATGCTTACTTTGACTCAGTAATTCAGGCACTTTCCATAGATTTTCAGAACTATTCTTTTGAATGTTCCTCTATGTCCCAGTGTCTGAAATCTTCTCATTGGTTGTAGCAATAAAGAAATATATAGTAACTAATTTAATGATAGTACCCAGATAATTATTGCCTACTCTTCGTTTAGCCATATTAGGAGCAAAATTTACAGATCCCAAAGAGGAAGGGGGACATTTTAAAATTCATGATACCCTAACCAGTGTATCTCTGTTGGAACAATATAGGTAAAAATATTAAACTCCGCAGTTAAGACAGATGATCATTAGTTGATGACTGGAAAACTTTAAATCATGGTTTGGGTTTTGTTTCTTTACCCTTTGAGGTTAAAATAATTGATATACTGGTGACTCAAAGGGACGAAGGGAATTGAAATTATGAAAGCTAAGTCTTGGCAGCAGATGGATGAACATTTTAAGTGTAAATTATACAGGGAAGCTGGCAAATGGAGCAGCGTGCCACACCCATACCACTCTGGCCAAGGCTCAGGCTTACCAGGTCTTGCTTTTGTTTGCTTGCTTTTCTTTCTTCTTTCCTTCCTGCCTCTCTTTTGTGCTCTCTCATTTCCTTCCTTTATTTCTCATTTAAAGTCTATTAAGAACAGAGCTACTTTTTTTTTTTATTTTTTATCAGTATAAATGGGACTTCCATGGTGGTCCAGAGGCTAAGACTTTGCGCTCCCGATGCAGGGGGCCCTGGGTTTGGTCTCTGGCCAGGAACTAGATCCCACATGGTGCAACTAAGAGTTTGCATTGCTGCAATGAAAATCAAAGATTTTGCATGTTGCAACTAAGATCAGGCGCAGCCAGATATAAATAAATAAATGCTCTATAAGTGGCCTGGGTTTTATCCTGAGAGTTATTATGGTACTAACACCCACCAGTTTAGAAAACTCATGTTGTAGAAATCTCTTGACTTTTGGAAACTGCTAAATATTCTCTTATCCAAAAATAGCACAGGAAATTCCCTGGTGGTCCAGTGGTTAGGACTCTGTGCAATCACTCCCAAGGGCATGGGTTCAGTCCCTGGTTGGGGAATTAAAATCCCATAAGCCACAAGGGATAGCCAAAAAAAAAGAAAAAATGGCAGAATTCATAGTTAAAATGTTTTCAGCGATTTGCTCACAATATAAGGGTTTCAGAGGAAATCTTTCTAGTTAGATTGATTTGTGTTTATTTTTCCTCCCACTAGGTGTCACTCTGCAAACCTGAATGGTTTATACCACAAGGGTCCCTACACCGCTAAAACGGACAATGGGATTGTCTGGCACACCTGGCATGGATGGTGGTATTCCTTGAAATCTGTGGTTATGAAAATTAGGCCAAATGATTTCATTCCAAATATTGTTTAGTTGTCCCTGCTGGAGTTTCATTTCTGAGTTTATCTTGGTTTAAGTGATTTGAAAAATGTAGCAAATCTGAACATTCACATGTATGATGATGGCAAGTATTACTTTTGTGCACTACTTTTCATTCTTACTTTTCTTACTTAAGGTACTTTCCATACAGCAAATATGTGATACTCACCAAATAAATGTAGATTATGTTAATATCTATTGAATTGCTATGTGCAAAGGGCTCTGATTAGAGATGATGAGTAAAATATAAAATCATACAGTATATACATGACTTGGGAGACAACACAGCATAGATATGGAATAAATTACATATGAATGCACTTTAAAAAATACATGAAAAAAAGTTTAGGAAATGATGGACGGCCAAATCAGCTGCCTGGATGGTAAATATTATGAGTTAGCAATGAACTCAGGTGTTTGACTGCACATTAGAACTTTAAAATACAACCCAGGATTTTAATCACTATGGAACACTCTGTCATATTTTTTGGATACTTATGTAGACTAGACACTTCTTTCAGAACCCTCATTTTAATTCTTTTATCAATCTTGTAAGGCATTATTGTTGTTGTTTAGTTGCTAAGTCATGTCCAACTCTTTTGTGACCCTATGGGCTGTAGCTCACCAGGCTCCTCTGTCCATAGGGTTACCAAGGCAAAAATACTGGAGTGGGTTGCCGTTCCCTTCTACAGGGGATCTTCCCGACCCAGGGCTCAAGCCCGTATCTCTTGCATTGGCAGGCAGACCACTGAGCCACCAGGGAAGCCCAGACATTATTATCCCCACTTAACAGAGCTGAGAATTTATGCATCTAAGACGGTTTGACTGCTTAACATTTAGAAATCTAGTAAGTAGGGGGACAGGACTCAAATCCAAGTCTTCTGATGCAAAATCAAATACTTTGCATACAGGCTACAGCTTCTGCCAGCCTGTGTCAGACACAGAGGACACACTTCAAGTCCACATGAAGCTCAGTTTTTTAGCTAAAGATATACACTAACCATAGATCTTCCCTGTACCTCAGATGGTAAAGAAGCTGCCTCCATGCAGGAGACCTGAGTTCAAGCTCTAGGTCAGGAAATTCCTCTGGAGAAGGGAATGGCAATCCACTCCAGCAATTTTGCCTGGAGAATCCCATGGATGGAGGAGTTTGTTGGGCTACAGTTGGTGGGGTCACAAAGAGTTGAACACGACTGAGCGGCTAACTCAGCCATACAATCACAGAAATGTAAATAATCCCAAAAGCTGATAAGTAAGAAGGAAAACTGTGTGTCTGGGAGATGTATAGTAGGGAACCTGATCTGGTTTGGAGGAGAGGGCCCAAAGAAGTTTCCTGGAGGAATGAACTTTTAAAACTGAGAGCTTTTTTTTTTCTTTAATATCTTTTCATTTCTTTGGCTGTGTCGGGTCTTCGTTGTGGCATGTGGGATCTTCACTGTGGCGTGGGCTCTAGAGCACATGGGCTTTATCGCCCCTTGGCATGTGGAATCTGAGTTTCTCAACCAGGGATCAAATCCGAGTCCCCTGCATTAAAAGGCAGATTCTTAACCACTGGACCACCAGGGAAGTCCCTGAGATCTTTTCACTATATGTGTGTGTGCGAGATCATTGTAGGAAGAATGAAATCCTTGTGTAAAGTACAAAAAGCAAGAAAGTACATGGAAGCATAGAAAGTATATTTGGTGATCCTTAATTCCTTAAACCAAGGTTTCTGCTGCCTAATATGTGTGTGACCTTGGATAGGCCACTTAACTCCACTGAGCCTCAATAATCTCATCTATTAAATGAAGATTGTTAACAGTGCCTGCCTCTTTGGATTGGGTTGAGGATTACATAAGTACTTAGAATAGTGCCTTGCACAAAACAGTCAGAGAGAAATAGGTGTGATTATTAGTGAAATAGGCATTAGGGGACAATAACAATAGATGTCTTGAAATAATGAGTCACGTAAAGATGTTAAAGTCAGTTGTACTTTCTCCTCTTATCAGTGTTTGCCAAAGCAGTGCTTCTCAAACTTTAATGTCATACCAGCCACCTGGGCATCTTGTTAAAGTGATTCTGGGAGGGGCCCAAGATGTGAGTTTAACAAGTTTCCAGGTGATGAATATTGAGGATCTGGTCTAGGGATCACACTTTGAACTATAAGGGTGTACAGAACCATGGGCTTGCTTGATGGCTCAGTGGCAAAAAATCTGCTTGCCAATGCAGGAGATTCAGGTTCAGTTCCTGAGTTGGAAGGATCCCCTGAAGTAGGAAATGGCAACCCACTCCAGTATTCTTGCCTTGGAAATCCCGTGGACAGAGGAGCCAGGAGGGCTACCGTCCATGGGGCCGCAAGAGAGTCGGATACGACTTAGCGACTAAACAACCAAAACAGGGAACTATAGTTCTGTGGGATAGTGATAGTTAATATAAGAAGAAAAGGGCTCTATCAGATGTATTTAGGAGATGATATCGTAAACAAAATTCAACAGATTTCTTTTCTCGAGTATTTCTCGGGTCCTGTAATAAATACTCTTAGGTATATGCTGAAGTTCCAACAGGAACATACAGTCCTCCTCCTCTTACCTGTGGATTCCCTTTCCAAGGTTTCAGTTACCCACAGTCAATCATGGTATGAACATTTTAAACAGAAAATTTCAGAAATAAACTATGTGTTATTGATAAATTATACAACTTCTGAGTAACATGATAAAATCTCGCACCGATCTGCTCTGTCCCTTGCAGGACATAAATCTTCCCTTTGTCTGGAGCCTCTTACCTGTTACTTAGTAGCCACTTTAGTATCAGATCAACCGAGTATCGGGATGCTTTTGTTCAAGCGACCCTTCCTTTACTTCATAATGATACCCTAAAGGCAAGGGTAGTGATGCTTGCAATTCAGATTCGCCAAAGAGGAGTTGTAAAGTGCTTCCTTTAAGTGAAATGTGAAAATTCTCAATGAGAAAGGAAAAGAAGTTATATGCTAGTGTTGCTCAAGTCTACGGTAAGACCTCATCTCGTTTCTGTGAAATTGTGAACAAGGAAAAATAAATTTGTGCTGGTTTCGCTGTTGCATCTCAAACTGCAAAAGTCATAGCCACAGATGTGCTAAGTGCTTAGTTAAAATGGAAAAGGCAGTAAATTTACACAATAAACTATTTGCGGGGAGAGAGAGAAAAGAGACCATGCTCACATAACTTTTATTAGTGTATTATTAATTTATTGTTTGTTGTTGTTGTTTAGTCACTCAGTCATGTATGATGCTTTGTGACCCCATGGACTGCAGGACACCAGGCTTCCCTGTCTTTCACTATCTCCCAGAGTTTGCTCAAACTCATGTCCATTAAATTGGTGATGCTATACAACCATCTCAACCTCTGTCGTCCCCTTCTCCTCCTGCCGTTAATCTTTCCCAACGTCAGGGTCTTTTCCAATGAATCGACTCTTTGAATCAGGTGGCCAAACTATTGGAGCTTCAGCTTCAGTGGCAATCCTTTCAATGAATATTTAGGGTTGATTTCCTTTAGGATTGACTGGTTTGATCTCCTTGCAGTCCAAAGGACTTTTCAAGGGTCTTCTCCAGCACCACAATTTGAAGGCATCAATTCTTTGGCTCTCAGCCTTCTCTATGGTCCAACTCTCACATCCATACATGACTACTGGAAAAACCATAAGCTGTGATCTATACTGGTCTTTGTGGGCAAAGTGATATCTCTGCTTTTTAATATTCTGTCTAGATTTGTTGTAGCTTTCCTGCTGAGGAGCAAATGTCTTAATTTCATGGCAGCAGTCACTATCTGCAGTGCTTTTGGAGCTCAAGAAAGTAAAATCTGTCTCTGTTTTCACTTTTTCCTCTTCTATTTGCTATGAAGTGATGGGACTGGATGCCATGATCTTAGTTTTTGAATGTTGAGTTTTAAACCAGCTTTTTCACTCGCCTCTTTGACCCTCATCAAGAGGCTCTTTAGTTCCTCTTTGCTTTCTGCCATTAGAGTGGTATCATCTGTATATCTGAGGTTGTTGATGTTTCTCCTGGCAATCTTGATTCCAACCTGTGCTTCATCCAGCCCGGCATTGTGCATGATGTACTCGGCACAGAAGTTAAATAAGCAAGGTGACAATATATGCTTTGACGTACTCCTTTCCCAATTTGGAACCAATCTGTGTTCCATGTCTGGTTTTAGCTGTTGCTTCTTGACCTGCATACAGGTTTCTCAGGAGACAGGTAAGGTAGTCTGGTATTCCATCTCTGTAAGAATTTTCCAGTTTGTTGTGATCCATACATAGGTTTTGGCATAGTCAACAAAGCAGAAGTAAATGTTTTTCTGGAATTCCCTTGCTTTCTCTATGATCCAACGAATGTTGTTATTAATCTCTTAGTGAAGTAAAAGTGAAGTCGCTCAGTCATGTCCAACTCTTTGCAACCCCCGTGGACTGTAGCCTACCAGGCTTCTCTGTCCATGGGATTTTTCAGGAAAGAATACTGGAGTGGGTTCCCATTTCCTTCTCCAGGGGATCTTCCTGACTCAGTGATTGAACCCGGGTCTCCTACATTGTAGGCAGACGCTTTACCCTCTGAGCCGCCAGGGAAGCCCATTAATCTCTTGAAAAAGTGAAGTCACTTAGTCGTGTCCAACTCTTTGCAACTCCATGGACTGTAGCCTACCAGGCTCCTCGGTCCATGGGATTTTCCAGGCAAGAGTACTGGAGTGGGTTGCCATTTCCTTCTCCAGGGGATCTTTCCGACCCAGGGATCGAACCCGAGTCTCCCACATTGTAGGCAGACGCTTTACCATCTGAGCTACTAGCAACTGTTAATTTCTTACTATGCCTCATTTATAAATTAAACTTAATCATTGATATGTATGTATAAGAAAAAAAGTACATAGAGTTCAGTATTATCCATGGTTTCAAGCATCCAACGAGGGTCTTTGAACATATTCCCTGCAGATAAACAGAGAAAACCACTTTTGTGTTTTTAGATCTAGTTAGGAGTGTGTTCTGGCTGAGCGACTTCACTTTCACTTTTCACTTTCATGCATTGGAGAAGGAAATGGCAACCCACTCCAGTGTTCTTGCCTGGAGAATCCCAGGGACGGCGGAGCCTGATGGGCTGCCGTCTATGGGGTCGCACAGAATCGGACACGATGAAGTGACACAGCAGCAGCAGCAGCAGCAGCAGGAGTGTGTTCAGCTGCAAGACGCTAATTGCTTGATTATGGAAGTCCAGACAAACGGGGACATGTCCCTCTTATGTAACAAGAACTCAGGAGGTAGGAGGTTGCTGGCCTTGGTTCAGTGCTCTGCAGTGTGGAAGCTGATATCTCTGCCACTCATTTGCCCTTCCTTCAGAATCTCAGGTTTTCTTCTGCAGTTTCTGCTTTGAGTCCCTGTTGAAAGCAGGAAGAAGGGAGGATTTATTTATCTTCTAATTTATGCCTTATTGGCTTAATAAAGCATAAATAGACCCCAGTTTATGCCTTATTGGCCAGAATTGTGTCATGTAGTTATTCTATCTAGAAGTAAGATCATGAGGGAGATTGCTTAATTTTATAGTTGCTAGAATGTACAGGCAAGAGAATTATCTGCCGTGGTTCCTGAACTTTTTAAAACTTATTTTATTATAGTTCATTTGCAATGTTGTGTTAATTTCTGCCATGCAGCAAAGTGATTCAAAGTTATGCATAGAGATACATTCTTTTTCATATTCTTTTCCATGATGGTTTATCAAAGAGTATTGAATATAGTTTCCTAGGCTATATAATAGGACCTTGTTGTTTATTCATTCATATATGAGTTTGCATCTTCTAATCCTAAACTCCCACATTCTTCCCCCATTCCACTCTTCCCTTTGGCAACCACAAGTCTGCTCTTTCTGTGAGTCTATTTCATAGATTACTGAACTTTTTTTTTTAATGCAATCTTGAGGGAACAGTGTTTCATAGATCATACTTTGCAAAGGGGTAAATAATGGAGCACCAGTGGCAATTTTAAATATGGGTATTATTTGCTCAAGTAATAGCATGAAGACCTCATGCAATTAGGAGATCAAAAGAAGAAAAGCTTTTAAAGGAGAGAAAAATGATTTTACAGACAAGTAGGAGGGGAGCTAAACAAGTATCATGTTACATAAATCTCAGTGTAATAATTTTTCAATGCAGAGGGAATGAAAACAATTTTAATGCCATAAAAAGATAGAAGAGAAAGAGTTCTAATGAAAAACCTTTGGATTTAGTGATAATGTTATTTAAACTTAAGCGTCCTTAAGCCCATTTCAATGGACTAGTCTGGGAGAATAGCCAGAGGGCAGAAATAAAAGCAGTTAGAGAAGATAGGCCATTTGAGTTTAGATGTGAGAGAGGGAAATTGGACTAGTTTACCTGAAGTCAGACGGTAAAAGTGTCTGCCTACAGTGTGAGAGACCTGGGTTCGACCTCTGGGTCGGGAAGATCCCCTGGAGAAGGAAATGGCAACCCACTCCAGTATTCTTGCCTGGAGAATCCCATGGACCGAGGATCCTGGTGGGCTACAGGCCACTGAGTCGCAGACACGACTGAGCGACTTTACTATACTACTACCTGAAGTCAAAACCCAAGAAATACCCCAGTCTAAAACCAATTCCTCAAAAAATTTACCATTAGAGAGTTTTTTGCTAGACTTTACCACTTTTTAAAAGTGTTTATTAATTTTTTTATTGAAGGATGATTGCTTTACAGAATTTTGTTGTTTTCTGTCAAACCTCAACATGAATCAGCCATAGGTATATATATATATCTCCTCCCTTTTGAACCTCCCTCCCATCTCCCTCCCCATCCTAAAATTGCAAATATCTTTTAATTTACATCAGGTGATTGTATTATGGCCAAGAGTTGTTGTTGTTGTTGTTTTAAAGAAAGCAAAGTAGAAATAAAATGCAAGAATACTGAATACCTGACATCACTGTAGAAGAGTTTTCCACCAGAAGACAAATTGTACTTTTAAGAAAAGCGGGTAGAAAGGTGTGCCTTAAAGTACCAACTTCACATGTTTCCCAACATCTATAGTTTCAACAAGGATGTAAATAATAAAATTAAGGTCCCCTTCATACAGCCCATAATCTATGGTTCAGCCAGCACAAAATTAATCGGAAAGAAAGACAAGTCAACACACAGGCAGTTAGTCTACTCCAAGCGATAATCAAGACGGTCTATTGCCCAAAAGATTGCAATGTGACTGTCTGGAGTTTAAATTTTATCTTTGCTTTTTTTCTATGACAAATTACATCTCTGTGCTGAGTGTTCTCATCTCTAAAGTATTAATAACAATCTAGCTACCCTATAGTAGTGTTGTGAGGATTAAATGAGGTATACTTATGCTGGGCACATACTAAGTGCTCCATAAATATTTACTATGGTAACAGTGGTGATGCTAGTGAAGAAGAGGAAGATAAAAAAGGAATATGGGAATTTTCCTGGCTGTCTAGTGGTTAATACTCTGCACTCCCAATGCAGAGGACACAGACTTGATCCCTCCCTGGTCAGGGAACTAAGATCCTGCATGCTCCACTGCAGGGCCAAAAATTAAAAAATAAATAATATATTTTTAAAAAGATAATTGGCAAAGTAATCAAATTTTTTTAAAAAAAGGGAATGTGGTAATAGTGAGCTAGAGTCCTGTGTGACCTTCACCTATAGTTGAAGGTGTGAGAAAATAGAGGTTCTCCAGACAGGGTGTAGATAAAGTGAGTTATGTCTCTGGGTAAGTTGTAACTTTTTTTAAAAAGCTCCACAGTCCAGGTTCTTAATAGAATTTAAAATACTAGAAAGTGAGAGAATGAAACGTGGTTTACAGATTATCTGATCCAGTGGTCTCTACAGAGGGCTGGGGTGGGGAAGGGTCTTTTATTTTGACAGTATGCCTTGGGGTCACTTCAGAGAACAGGAAGTTTTCATCTTTCATTTTTCATTCGACACAGCTGGTTTTTTTGTTTTTGTTTTTGTTTTTAATCTAGTCTCTGTATTTGGGTTCCACATAACACTTGGCTATATTTTATGTGGTTTTGTTTGTTTTCCCTGGGTGGGGAAGATCCCCTGGAGAAGGAAATGGCAACCCACTCCAGTATTCTTGCCTGGAGAGTCCCATGGATGGAGGAGCCTGGTGGGCTACAGTCCGCGGGGTTGCGAAGAGTCAGACACGACTGAGTGACCTCACTTCACTTTGTTTGTTTGGAAAAGAAGAAAGCTTATTGTCTCTCAAACAAGGTTTAGATCTGCTCCTTTTTTCAGATTCCAATGAAGAAGTTTACTGCATTTTGCAGAGGACAGGTCTTTCTGGGGAAGGACTTTGTTACTCCCTGGATTCAGATAAGTTAACAAGTATTATAATCCCAAGACTATACCCTGTGTTCTAATGAATATCAGCGCTTCCTTTAGAACACTGCCTTCTAAAGCCTGTGCACTCAGTAAATACCAAACTCTATGGTGGGCAAGTTCATGACAAGCTGCCACCTTTACAAGAGGATAAAAGAGCAAATTAGGCATTCAGCCACGCCAACTTGGTCTCAGGGAGAAAATGACACTGGGTATTGTCTTTTTAGCTTCACTCCTTGGGTGCTGGCACCGTTTGCAGTTTCTAGGCCTTTCTAATTATAGATGTGCTTCATAACATTGTCCCCACCTGCACCTCTAACAACAATATTCAGGACTTTAACATTATCAAAGATCATTCCAGCTTGAACTAATTAATTCATATAATCCAACCATCTGGGACAGATAGTACTATTATCCAGGTTTTATATACACAGAAAACTTCAAAAGAGGTTTCTGCAAGGTCATATAGTAACTGGAATGAGGCCAGGAGTATATCTTAAAAGAACTAGTTTTCTAGTTCATTGGAAGACGACCTTACACAGTTGGATTTAGGGGTAGTGTAATTTTTTTTTCTTTCTTCTGGGTGCTGAATAGATACTCCTTTGTTGGATACTAGCTCACTCTCTGGTTTCTGCTGCAGCTTCTCTCCCAGAAGGAATGATTAAACCCTTAGGAATGATGCGCGTCATAATTCTTTGGAATACCAGGTAGTTTGGAAGCTCTTAAAGGTGGCTAACACATGCCAGCTGTTTCATCTCTTTTGCTCTTCTCCTTTAATTACACCCACTCTATCTCTTCAGTTGAGGGATACTGAAACTTGGAGCTCTTGAAATGTAAAATGAAACCTCAGAAAAGTTAGCTAGTTATGAAGGCTTCTCTTTTTCTGGTACCAGCTAACTAACTGAGATCCTTAGGAATCGCACACTCTTCAAAGAAGGCCCTTAAGAGATAATACCATCTTTTTAATCATGAGTTTTTTAAAAAAGATAAAAATAACTTATGTTTTCCGAGTTACGAGAAAGTTAACTGTGAAACAATACTAAGTAGCTCGCTGGTGGAAAATGATCATTCTCTTGCAGCTATTGTCTGATTCTAATGGCTGCGGTTTGAAAGAGTATTATATCCTCATGTATTCACTCATGTTAAAGAGGCAGGAAATAATATACTTAAAAGAAAAAACAGAAAAAAGTCTATTAGCTTTTGGCTGAAAGTCAAAAGCTGATAGACTTCTATCTGGGCAATGATTATGCAAAATAATGTCAAATTAAAATAGAATCCTACATAGAGTTCCATATTGCCTCAGAGACCAGTAGGACCAGAAAAATAGTTATTCTGCAAACTTTCAGAATATGTAAGGAATTTGGATATGATGAAGAGCTTTTTCTCAATAAGGATCTTTGAAAGGTGAGTTCAGAGAACATCTGCATACTGTTTGTATGTGAGTCACAGGTAGCAGGATGGGTAACTCAGAGGAACTAGGCATTTGGAAGGACCATGTGTCTTATTTTCAAGGCTGTTTTTAAATATCAAGCTGTCATCCGGGGCCACTTACTTTTGAACAAGTTGCTTAAACAAATCTGATTCACTCTTCAGGGTGAATTTAAAGATCCTTGGAGTCTCTTCTCTACACTCTTCTCATTTAGAGAAGTTGAACTGTCTGACATCTTAGTTCAAGGATAGTCTTCCAGGATGAACCTGAAAGTGATAAACTTTGCTTTCCTGGAGAAAAGGAAAAAAGAAAGTGATAATAGTTAATGTGAAAACCATATCTATCGTCTAACACGGTTTTCTGAAACAGTGCAAGAAGGAAACCCCTCAATGATGGTTACAGCGTGCTGATGGCTATCAGGTATGCTCTCCCAGTCCTTCAGGGACCACTTGAGGATGCCCCAAAGGAGGATGCTTAGACACTGGAGAGTACTCCCCATTCATTCCTTCAGTCAATAAACCCAGGCTGGCCAAGGCAGCATCAATGTCAGCTGTCTTTCTCCTCATTTCATAATTTAATGAAAGACTGGTCCCCGAAGTCTGATGGTCACTCTAGTTTCTAAATAAGAAAATATTCATCAAAGCCAAACTTAGGGTGCCACAAGTCTTCTCTTTATACCATCCTTCACCATCACCCACAACTTCCTGAAAGAGTCTATTTAGAGACTAAAACTTTTCCACGCTGGATGCACGCCCAGAGCAATTTTTTTTTTTTTTTGGTAAAGTGTGGGGGTAGTCTATTTGACCAGTTTCAGTGACTCGTTTTTTCCTATATCCATAAATAAAACCCACCAAAATACAGCCTTCCATTCTAAGATGTGACAAGTCTTCAGGACAGAATATTTTCTGGGCCAGAGAGTACTTAAAAATGTAAAAATTTAAATATTTTATAATAAATACTTGTGTATGTTACTTGAAAAATATGTTGTTCAAATTTCCTGAAGCAACAGAAAGAAAATGTAGGAGGGAATTTTGTGCAATAGTTTATAATAAATAAAAGGTCCAGCAGTAGTGGGACATGAGCACACTTTTGTTAGCTTTTTCTACCTTTGCTGTTTATGAATTTGGCAGGGAAGGTGTAAAACAGACAGACCCGAGGCCCTTCATTGGGTGTGACCTGAGTTCCGTCCTTCGGAGAGACACCGTGGCCACTATCTGAAGAATTGGCTACAGTGTAGGCCGGGCCTCCCTGCTTGCAAGGTGTGGGCTCTGACAGAGTGACTGCCTCTGTCTGATTGCTCACAGGCCGCTTTGTGGGTCTGCTCCTGCTACTTCCCAGGCGGAATTGTACTGTGGATTCAGAACATGGCTTGCTCACCCTACAAAGTGATAGTGACAAAGGATGCCACCCAGAGACAACTTTCTCTGCAGATCAAATCCTAGGTGAAGCCAGGCTTTTCCCTCTCCTGTCTTTAGGCCTTCCTCCCTAAGGAACTGGCCCAGTGGCTCCCTAGACATTGGCTGAGGCCTTCACGCCTCACCACTGCTTGGCATTCTCTGCCTCAGGCTCCTCAGGGTCTTCAGAGAGGCTCTGTGTATGGGCCTGGGAACAAACAGTCACTGGGAATTGATTGTGCTTTGGGTATGTTCTTGCTTGTATCTTCTCAGGTGTTGCTTCACCAATGCCTCCTGAGATGTTAATAAGGAAGGGCTAGAATTTCTTCCCTTCTTCTCAAGTAACGGAAATGCCCTTCAGTAAGCAAGCAACAGCTTTATTTTGGTTGTAAGTTTTCTGCTGGGAATTTCTGGACAGAAAGGAAAGGAAGAGTGACTGGATGCACGCTGAGTCACATCAAAGACAGGGACATCCACTTTTTCAGTGACCCACATCACCCCAGTGCACACAGGACTGCACTGTCAGGAGAACCGACCTCATCATTTTCTACTAATTGTCGCTTGGAACCATTGCTATCAATGTTAATCCAGAAATTGTACATCAAATTTGCAAAATCCAGTAGAATTTAAGGTCTCAAGGTAGCTGTTCCTCTGTGTGTAGTACAGCAGCTGTTAGCAAAGAAAGTATATTAACCAAAGGGCAAATAAGAAAGGATATGAAAGACATCAAAACTCAAACAGCAGAAATAGAACCATAGTCTTTCAGGCTCCCATGTTTAGTTTAAGGTCAGAGTCATTGCAGTCTCCTGAAAGGCATGCTGTTCTCTAAGTTTTCTTGGACCAGACTGTGGAATGTCAAGTAACTGCCGAGGCCGCAGAATTTACTGGAAGTTTCCAGCATCAGGTTTCCTTGGAACAGGTTTGCTCATGATGTTAGTTTTCTAAAACTGATAACTTTGCCATGGTGGGTGCTGACACTGCATGGTAATCCATTCATATCTCACACGATGTTTCCAATGGTTATACAGCTGGAGGCATGCACAGGGCATACACTTGGCTAAGCTACTAGGTTTAATAATCCCTTATCTTGCTATTCAGTAGATTTAGGTTATACAGCTCTTTATCTAGATGTCTGGAATGCAAGCTTCTAGAAAAGGAGATGGGTTTCTTCATCTCTGTGGCCCTCTTCTATCAAAATTTTCATATGACTTTATGGTACAATGATCTTTGTTAACTACAATGACCATTAAAAAGCACTATAATGATTAATATAATATTTATTGAACAGACATGTTTGTGTAGTAGATAAGTTGTTAGTCACTACAAAAAATGATGAAAAATTCACCTAGGCAGAGTTCATAGTCAAATGCAAAATCACAATAAAATAATTAGAAATTAGAATCAAAGCACAATAAAATGATTAAAATACCTTTGTACTTTGATAATAGCAGCCTATATACAAAATGCCTTGGAACTGCCGAAGAAACTGCCGAAGAATGAGCTGCTAATTAGACCTGTGTGGGGACAGTCACTTGTACAGAATTAATACAATATTATTCACAAAGATGATGTAGCTACCAAAAAATAAGTTAGTTTGATCTTGGGAACTCTTAGTAGAAGTATAACATCTAGAATATAGAATAGTAAATATCAGTAGTAACTACTTTGAACTTTACCAGCTAGATACAGAATACTGGGTTCAATTTGGACCAAAATTAAAAGGATATTAAGAAACTGTAAGTTCACTGAGGAAAGACTGTCTACAATGGACAAAATTAGTAATACTTAGCTCAACTGGGGTACCCAGAGAAACTCATGGAGAAATATGAACAGTCAGGGAATGTCTGAAGTGTTTCTGTGGAAAGATGTTGTATTATATTTATTCCCCCAAACTCAAGAGTAAGATAAGTAAATTAAATGCATGATGGATGCAAACTTCAAGTATGCTAATGTCGATTAAGTTAGGAGGAATCTCCTAAGAATCAAAGCTACCTAAACGATAATATAATCTGCTTCTTGTGTTGACAAAATTATCATAACAAGATTTAACCAAAGCTGAAATTTTGGTAGAGGATATGGCTGTATATTGTCACCCTGCTTATTTAACTTATATGCAGAGTGCATGATGAGAAATGCTGGGCTGGATGAAGCACATCTAGAATCAAGATTGCTGGGAGACATATCAATAACCTCAGATATACAGATGATACCACCCTTATGGCAGAAAGTGAAGAGGAGCTAAAAATCCTCTTGATGAAAGTGAAACAGGAGAGTGAAAAAGTTGGCTTAAAGCTCAACATTCAGAAAACGAAGATCATAGCATCCGGTCCCATCACTTCATGGCAAATAGATAGGGAAACAATGGAAACAGTGAAAGACTTTATTTTGGGGGGCTTCAAAATCACTGCAGATGGTGACTACAGCCTTGAAATTAAAAGACACTTACTCCTAGGAAGGAAAATTATGACCAACCTAGACAGCATATTCAAAAGCAGAGACATTGCTTTGCCAACAAAAATCCATCTAGTCAAGGCTATGGTTTTTCCAGTAGTCATGTATGGATGTGAGAGTTGGACTATAAAGAAAGCTGAGTGCTGAAGAATTGATGTTTTTGAACTGTGGCGTTGGAGAAGACTCTTGAGAGTCCTTTGGACTGCAAGGAGATCCAACCAGTCCAACCTAAAGGAGATCAGTCCTGAGTGTTCATTGGAAGGACTGATGTTGAAGCTGAAACTTCAATATTTTGGCCACCTGATATGAAGAGCTGACTCATCTGAAAAGACCTTGATGCTAGGAAAGATTGAAGACAGGAGGAGAAGGGGACGACAGAGGATGAGATGGCTGGATGTCATCACTGACTTGATGGATGTGAGTTTGGGTAAACTCTGGGAGTTGGTGATGGACAGGGAGGCCTGACGTGCTGTAGTCCATGGGGTGTCAAAGAGTTGGACACGACTGAGTGGCTGAACTGACTGAACTGAATTGTAAATACACATACGCATCAGCTGAGTAATAGGTGGAGTGATCTTTTTGGTTTCTCCCAAAGCTTAGGTGTTATGATTTTGGGTTGTGGTTTTAATGTTACACATTATTTCCAAAAGATAACTTGATCCTTCTGACCTGGGGATCAAACCCTCTTTTGTGATGTCTCATGCATCGGCAGGCAGGTTCTTTACACAGTGCCACCTGGGATGCCCATGCATGACCATAATGGGTAATAAGTGAATCACTTAGCAAGTGATAGTCTTTATATTTATATCAAAGTCTTGATGGTTAATAATAAAAGTCATTACCACCCGTAGAATCTTATGATTCAAAACCACTGGGAAAAATCTACACCAAGAAATAAACAAATGAAGTCAGCATGTTTATATATTAATAGAGTGAAGGCTCGAGGCAAGACTAGGAGAGAAGCAACATCAAGAAGAGACAAATTATGTGGCAAAAGGTACAGGAAAGCCTTTCAGCAAGAATAGGAATAAAGGTGACGCTGTGGTGTTTAACCAAGCGCCAAACGCTGTCCTTGGTGCTTCATCTCTGCTTATCGAGCCTCCCAACAACCCTATAAGCTAGATTTTATAAAAGATATTTCCTTTTGATGAGTGAAGAAACATGGGCACAGAGAGATTAAGTAATAATGCCTCAGAATCACACAGCTAGTAGGCAGGGACTGGGATTTGAATGCCAGCATTGTGCTTCCCTGGTGGCTCAGGGGTAAAGAATCCACCTGCCAATGCAGGAGACTGGCATTCGATCCCTGGGTTGGGAAGATCTCCTGGAGAAGGAAATGGCAACCCACTTTTGCCTGGAGAATCCCAGTGGACAGAGGAGCCTGGCGGGCTACAGTCCACAGGGTCACAAAGAGTAGAACACAGCTCAATGACTAAACAACAACAACCCGGGCTCTAGAAGTCACACTCTAAACACCTGTGTCTCTAAGTTCAGAAGAATGAGCCACAGAGGAGAGGAGTAAGGGTTTAAAGAAAACAACTAAGGAAAAATGAACTAACAATTTAAATTCTATTTTTTAAAAACAGAGTAAGTAACCATTAGATGTGAATTTTTAATTTAAAATCAGGAAATTGGAAGTATTTTCTTAATACTGTTCTAATTCTCATTAGAAATCATTTTAACAGATTGACTTCTGAATGTCTTTTAATTATGTGGCATTTGTGCCTATGGATCTGACCTAACCCCAGTGATAATGCCAGAAGGGATCATCTTTGCAGTCATCTACAGGGACAGAGGGAAGAAAGCACCTCTTTTTAATCGTTATCTCTGTAACAAAGCCCAAACTCAGGCATGATGAGTGAGGATTCAGGCATCCTCAGACTCAGTAATTAGAAAATACTTTGTCTTTCATTGGTCTTCCCTGGTGGCTCAGATGGTAAAGAACCCACCTGCAATGCAGGAGACCTGGGTTTGAACTCTGGATTGGGAAGATCCCCTGATGGCAACCCACTCCAGTATTCTTACCTGGAGAATTCCCATGGACAGAGAAGCCTGGGGGCGGGGGGCTACAATTCATGGGATCACAAAGAGTTGGACACAACTGAGTGACTAAGCACACAGCATGCATGTTTTTCATCTGGTTGATGGAGGTAAGTAGTGGAAGAATACTTATATACAATCTCAAAATGATGATCCACCGCAGAAGCCTTCTTCTGCCCCTGATGCTGGAGGCCAAGATCGTCTAATGCTCAGTCCTTTCTCTGGATCCTAGAAATTTCTCCCTAATTTGGTACAAGCAGAGTTGATTGGAGGAAGATCTTACTAATATTCTTATATATATGTGTATATATATATATAATTTTATTTATTAAAACTTTTGATTGTGCTGGGTCTTCATTGCTCTGCTGGCTTTCTCTAGTTATGGCGAGTGGGAGCTATTCCCTAGTCGTGGTGCGCGGGCTTCTCATCGTGGGGGCTTCTCTGATTTCGGAGTACAGGCTCTAGGGAGCATGGGCTCAGGACTTGAAGTTCCTGGGCTCTAGAGCACAGGCTCAATAATTGTGGTGCACAGGCTTAGTTGCTACACGCACGTGGAATCTTCCCAGATCAGGGACTGAACCTGTGTTTCCAGTATTGACAGGTGGATTCTTTACCACTGAGCAACCAGGAAAGTCCACTAATATTCTTTATTATGTTGCTGTTGTTCAGTTGCTAAGTTGTGTCTGACTCTTTGCAACCCTGTGGACTGCAGCGCACCAGGCATCCCTTCCTTCACCATCTCCCGGAGCCTGCTCGAACTCGTGTCCATCGAGTCGATGATGCCATCCAACCATCTCATCCTCTCTCCCCCCCTTCTCCTCCTGCTCTCGATCTTTCCCAGCATCAGGGTCTTTTCCAGTGAGTTGGCTATTAATACCTTATTCCCCGCAGCTCCGTGGAAACTTCCGCTTCTCCCTTCTGCCTACTTGGTAGGATGTATCCTTGAACCTGAGGGTAGAAGCTGACTGAATGAACCCTACTTTTACCAGTTGTCTGTGATACACTGCAGGTTAGTTTTACAGAATGAGGCACATGATACACCAACATATTGTCAATATTCACAGAGACATCACAAAAATTTTTACTTTGATAGATGGGAACTTTCCAAAAATTGTTAAAAGTGGGTTCATTAAAATCCTATGTACCCTAATCAAACCCCAGCCAGGGCCACTGCAGCAACGGGCAAGTGAAAGTCCAGGGCTGAAACCCAATTATTGCTGGCTAATTCCAGTCCAAATGCCCAATCTGTGTTACATTATGAAGGAAGGTGGAGAACTAGCCCACAGGGAATCTCAAAAACATCTAAAGGCATCTGTGGGCCTGAAGCATGTGTCATTTATTTATACAACTTGTATTTTAGAATGTGGAAAACCATAAAATCTGACAGAAAACCCCTAATAAGAGTCAAAGCCAAGAATCTGTGGTCAGTAAGGGGCGCCGTGTGGGAGAACAGGGGATGAGGGGTGGGAAGGGAGGGGAAGGATTCCTCTCCCTCCTCCTCCAGATTCTGACTCACAAATTCAAAACAATCAGAGGCAAGCCTTACTCAACAAAAGGCATATTCATTGCATATTATTTTTTTCAGTATTCTCCCCCAAATGTTCCACTGTTGCACTGCACACAATTTGGTGGGTAAAGTGTAATATTACCATGTCAATTCCATATTTAGCCAAGGTATTCTAATGCATGCTAAAGTTGGGGGAAAACATGCTTCAGAAGGATAACTCGTATCTGTCTGACTATAGGATGTAGCTGTTTCACTTATTAATTCACTGCACATCAAATCTCCAGAAACCATGTCAAAGATACCTGTCTTCTTTGCAGGCACTTGATTTGTCTGTTTGTTTATCGGACTACATAATGAATGGGAGTCGGATTTTAAAAATATAAATGGGTACCACAGGAGTAGAGCTGCAGATGTAGACAACGGACTTGTGGACACAGGGAGGAGGGTGGGACAAATTGAGAAAGTAGCTTTGATATATATACACCACCATGTGTAAAACAGATAGCATGGGAAGCTGCTGTATAGCACAGGGAGCCGAGCTCCGTGCTCTGTTATGAACTAGAGGAGGGGGTGGGGTTGGAGGGAGGCTCAAGAGAGAGAGGCTATATGTATACTTATGGCTGATTCACCTTGTTGTACAGCAGAAACTCACCCAACATTGTAAAACAATTATACTCCAATTAAAAAAATAAAAAATAAAAAAGGGCACACAAAGAAATTTCTCCTCTTTATTCCTGTGTCCTGGAGGCAAAGCAAGATGAATAGCTTGTTTTGTATCCTTCCAGGCTTATTTTATGCATACACCAGCAAATAGGTATATTCTTTTTTTTATACAAGATGTGGTACACCCTACTCACTGTTCAAATGTACTCAATGTATATCATGCCAACATTAAGTTCTATGGCCTTTTCTAATTTTGCAAAAGAAGGTGTGCTTTATAGAAACTTCTTCAAATAGGGATTTGTTTTGCATTTAAATGCTTCCATTAAACACAAATTCTCATGTTGTGTACTGCTGCTGCTGCTAAGTCGCTGCAGTGTGTCTGACTCTGCTTGACCCCATAGATGGCAGCCCACCAGGCTCCCCCGTCCCTGGGATTCTCCAGGCAAGAACACTGGAGTAGGGTGCCATTGCCTTCTCGGGCTATGTACTAGCAATGCCTTTTCTTTTTATTTGATTTTCAGATATCCCATTTAAATGATCAGATAGAGTTATCATCATCACCAGGTACAATTTCTCCTAAAAAACTCATGCCTCCAAAGCTCGCCTCCTACAAATGTCAAGGTTTCATCACATATAACTGATGGAGTTTTCAGATTAAGATTTGAACCATGTGTTATTCATTCAATAGTGCTGAAATGTATTCCAAATTATTCTGGAGGCCATTTGCTTCTAGCCTCCCATCAAGAGTTATATTGAAACTCCTTTTTGAATTTACTTCTATTTTGTTCTCTCTCGCTTGGCATAATGCCAACTCACTTTTGGCTAGAAAACACAGCCATCTTCTCCTTCTTTATTCTTTTAGCCATATTGCAATCCTGACACTTGATCTCTGCAAACAATTATCTGGTTTCTTCAATTCTCCTTTTACTATTCTTTAAAGGAATTGAAACATTTTAAATAATTCTTTGGTCTGTGTGAAAACATTCCCAGCTGTCTCAAAATATGGACCAAATTATTTCAAGGGGCTTATCTTTTCAAAATAAACTTTACAGGAATGATTCTAAACTCCCTAACTTAGAATTCACGGCCAGCAACATTCTGCTTTGTTCACACATATCTTCAATAAAGATTATGTTATTTTTAGTTTCTGGTGCCTTTGTGATGTATTTCTCCTTCCATGACCTCATGAAGACCATTACCCATACTCACCTTTCCACTTGTCTGCAACCCATACGTCAAGTTTCCACCATGCTACGGAATAATGTCCTGATCTCTTAATGATGTTATTTTTTATTTGTAAGTGGGCATATTTTACCTTCTCAAACTTTACAACCACCCTCTGAGATAAAAGGTGTGAGCCTCATTATCCTGTGTTACAAATGAGGAAATGGAGGCTTAGAGGGCTTAATTCTTCTGCACTGTTCTGTGCTAACAAGATTCTTCAGTCACTTGGCATTCAGTCTGCACTACCTTGTAACATACTATCTTTTTACATGTTTATGACTTGTCATGACAGCTCAACCTTCTTAAAAGCAGATGATTTGTCTGTTTCTTGTATTCTCCCCCTGTGACTTGAACAGGAAAGGAACTCGGTAAATATTAGTTGTTTGACTAGTTATAATTAAGAATCATAAAACTCTTAGTGAAAAGGGACCCTTATAGATCACTTAATGAGTGCTTGTGTTTCTCAGAAGTTTTGAGGTTTGTATAGCCCAGCCAGTGATAGGTACAATCTTATTCATTTTCATTAGAAGAATTGAGATTTAAAATTACTTTAGTTTTAAATAAATACTGATATATAGTGGTGTAAAATTTTAGTCCATTTTAAAGTGAAACATGAAACAGGTTTCTAAGGTGAAACTCAAGGGATTTCCCTGGTAGTCTGGTGGTTAAGAGGCCACACTTCCAATGCAGGGGGCGTGGGTTCGATCCCTGTTTAGCAAACAAAGATCCCATATGCCATGTGGCCAAAAGAAGCTGAAATCTGAAACTGTTACCAAACTAGGGCTCGCTTGCCTGCTGCACAGCAAAACCAATCTGCGGACACCAGGTTATGGTGAAGGAAAGTACAGCATTTATTTGCAAGCCACCAAGCCTTTTTTTTTGGTCGGGGGGGTGGGGAGGGAGGTGGGTCGTGTAGGGGATGCCCCACATGACATGTGGAGTCCTAATTCCTGGACCAGGGCTCAAATCTGTGCCACCTGCAGTGGAAGTTCAGCGTCTTGATCATTGGACTGCCGAGGAAGCCACTCAGTGACTTTTAGGAAAGGGTTTTAAAAGGCAAATGTTTGGAGTGAGGGTTGCAACACATGGACTTTCTTCTGTTTGGTTGCTGGTGAGAGAAGGTGGTGTTTCAGGAACCTTCATCAACCTTTTGGTTCCAACCTGTCTGGGGTCTACATGCTTGCTGTCAGTGTGTAGTCATCATCCTCAGCCTGGGCAAGGGTCTTAGTTTCTGCCAGATAGCTCAAAGATATGTGTCAGACTGTTATGTATTATTTCTTGAGGAGAAACTATCAATAGAACTCTGTTTTAGCTGCTGACTAGTGTTTAAGCTGTCATTACTTTTCTTGCTTAACTCCTTGTCCTCTGTTTCTGCATCCACTCACTTTCCTAATTAGTAACTATTGAGTCTCTTCTTTGGACCAACTAAGGCCTATTTCTACAACAAGAAATGGGGACACGGGAGGGCTTTTGTACTTGGGAGGGCCCCTCAGGGTCCTGCTTGATTTCAAAACTTGAAAGAAACTCCAGAGAAATATCAGAACTATAATGGGATGTTTCAGGCAACCCTAGGCTTCTAGGGGTAATTTTTTTTTTTTTTTCCCTCTTCTGCAGCTGGTTCTGTCTATTGAAAAATTTGAGAAACATGAAGTTGCAATACTAGTTAAGGCCTGGAGAGACTAAGTAAATTGCCTCAAATCACACATTAATTCAACCAGTATTGATTCAGCATCTGCTACTAATTGTGCAAACACTAGAGCTAAAACAATGAGCAAAACACACAAGGCCACTGACCTTATAAAGTTTGTATGCAAGTAGGGGTGAGAGGTGGGGAGTCATTAAGTTAATATTCAATATGTGTAACCCATATAAATCAGCCACCCTATTGGTTAGTCCAGCAGAACATATTAAATAAAAGCAACTTGAATCTTTATTGCAGGCTCTGTAGAAAATACCCGAGGGTAAGTCCATTCTTATTGCACAATAAAATACCTTTTATTTCCTTTATCTTAAATTCTCAGTGTGGCACCCAGCCAGTAGTGAGCTGATGAAACTGATTTTCCCAAAGTTCTTCCTTACTCTCAACCTGAAGAACTACCTCCTTGATCTCTCATCCTCTCTCTTTTTTCATCTAGTCTAGCCTCAATACAAATGAAGTTAATTTCTGGCAAGAAATTTTTGTGCTAATGGTAGAAAAAAAATGTAAAATCTTATTAATAGGTTTTTGTACCTGTTTCCCCCCTGCCCCCTTCAGTGTGGTAAATGTTAAAGTGCAGAGTACTTGATCTAGGCTGGGGGATTAAGGAAGATTTCTCTGAGAAAGGGAACTATTAAGCTGAGATCCAACTGTTAAATAAGTGTTAACCAAGAAAAGAAAGTCTGACTGAAAAAAAAGCACTGAAAATGAAAAAAGATCTGAAAGTGAAAGTGAAGTTACTCAGTCAGTCCAACTCTTTGCGATCCCATGGCCATGGGATTCTCCAGGCAGGAATACTGGAGCGGGTTGCCATTTCCTTCTCCAATATAGATCTCCATATAGATCTGAGGGTCTAATCAAAGAAATAAGGGAAGAACTAGGATATGTGGGAGCTTTCACTTGAAAAAAAAAAAAAAATCCAACCACAGAAAAAACAACAACAAAAAACCCCCAAACTCCACAGCACATGTAATTGAACATCAAAAGATTACTTCTAGTCAAAAAAATCTAGACATCTCAAGTTAATGATTTTAGTGCTTTTCTATGTATAGGAAGAGTCGAGGCTTGTTGAAATTATTTCTTTAATATATGTCTTCACTATCTAGGACCAATAATCTGTTTTTCTTCACCCTGGATTCCCCTCGGGGCATATTGTGCAATGTTGGTTTTCCAGTGCATAGAAAAGTTATATTTACACTAAACGTCATCTGGTAAAGAATCAGTCGGCAATGCAAGAGACCCAGTTCGAGTCCAGTTTTCATGGGCTTCCCTGCTAGCTCAGTTGGTAAAGAAACTGCTTGCAATGTGGGAGACCTGGGTTCGAGCCTTGGGTTGGGGGGACCCCCCGGAGAAGAAAATGGCAACCCATTCCAGTATTCTTGCCTGGAGAATCCCATGGACAGAGGAGCCTGGCAGGCTACAGTCCACAGGGTCGCAAAGAGTCAGACAAGATTGAATGACTAAGCACACGTACACCCACAGATCTGAGAGATTTGGAGAGAACTTCTTGGTTAGACGTTTATTGAACTGAGATAGGGTCAGAGGAGATGGAAAGAAGGGTGAAAATTCAGAAGCTATTTGGTAAGAAATGGTCAGAACTTAGTGCTTTCTTGGATATGGGTGCTGAAGGAAAGTGAGGTCAAGGATAAGGCCCAAGTTTCTGGCTTAAGCAACTGAGTGGATGAGAATGATAGACTTTGAGACAGGAAATACAAGAAGACCAGATTTTGTGGAGGAATTTTGAAGGTTAAAATGGCTTAAAAATGAGACGGGAAAAAAAAATAATAGTGATTTTGGCCCACTTATTAATGAGCATTTGGGTTTTTTCCGTTTTTGATGCCTGTGAATGTTCTCGTTCGTGCATTTTGGTGGATGTATGTTTTCTTTCCTCTTTGGTAAAAGTTTATGAGTAAAATTTCTGAGTCATAAGGTAGATGTGTGTCTATAAGAAATTGCCAAATGAATGAGGTTGGCTGCTGTTGTTGAGTTGCTAACTTGTGTCTAACTCTTTTTGACCCCAGAGACTGCAGCACGCGAGGCTTCCCTGTCCTTCACCTTCTCCCAGAGCTTGCTCAAACTCATGTGCATTAAGTCAGTGATGCCATCCAACCATCTCATCCTCTGTTGTCCCCTTCTCTTGTCCTCAATCTTTCCCTACATCAGGGGCTTTTCCCATGAGTCTGCTCTTCACATCAGGTGGCCCAAAGTATTGGAGCTTCTTCAGCTTCAGCATCAGTCCTTCCAACGAATATTCAGGGTTGATTTCATTTTGGATTGGATTGACTGGTTTGATCTCCTTGCTGTCCAAGGGACTCTTAAGAGTCTCATGTGGTTGTACTATTTTGCATCTCATCAATAATGTGTGGGAGTTTCACTTCTTTCACCTCTTGGCCTATATTTGGTATTTTCAGTGTATTTAATCTTAGCCATTCTAGTTGAGTTGAGTATGGAGTAATATCTCATCATATTTTTATATATATATTTTTTTGCTTGTTTGTTTTTTGGCACTACCTTGTGAGATATTAGTTCCCTGACCAGGGATCAAACCTGAGCCCACAGCAGTAAAAGTTCTGAGTCCTGAGTCCTAACCACTGGCCTGAAGGGAATTCTCTCAGTGTAGTTTAACTTGTGTTTTCCTGATTATAACAACTGAGTTGTTTATTGTGTACTTATTAGACGTTCATACAGCTTCTTTTGCCATGTGTCTCAAAGTTTTTTTTAAAAAAACTCCTTTTCTTTTGAGATTGGGCTCTCATTATTGAGATATAGCAGTTATTTTTCTATTCTGGGCAAAGTCCATCTTCCAGTCTGTGGCTTCCTATTCACTCTCTTAATTGACTTTAAAAAAAAAGATTTTTTAATTTTGAGAAAGCTTAATTTGTTATTTTTTTTCTTCTATGATTGCCTTTTCCTACATTATGCCGATATACTGATGTTTTTCCTTTAAACTCTCTATAGCTCTATCCTTTATGTTTAGGTCCATGATTTATCTTGAATTAAAGAGGTACTGGTCATAGTTCTTTTGTTTCCATGCGAATATCCAGTTTTCCAGCATAATTTATTTTAGACTTTCTTTCCTCATTGAATTGCTTTGGTACCTTTTGTTACCTTTGTTTGAAATCTGGAATTGAGATAAACGCCAGCTTTATTGTTTTATCTTAGGATTGCTTTTATTTTTCCAGGTCTTTTCTGGTTCCACAGAAATTTTAGGACTGTTTCTTCTATTTCTGTGAGTTGGCATCTTTACCCAAAATGAAATAAACATATAGGTGCTGGCCTATTTCTGATCTATGTGTCTCTTCTTTTGCCAATATTACCCATCTTGATTACTATAACTTTATATTTTAGGTCAAGAACTACATTTTATACTTTTTTTATACTCTATACAGTGGATCTTTCAGAGTAGCTGCGCATGGTAAAACATATAGAGAACATAGCATCCATTTAGTAAATGTCTTTGGATTAGCTATAATAAACAGTTAACGACACACCTTGAACTTGTACAGTGTTTTATATCAAATATCTCTCCATAAAGCTGAGGAAGGAAAGAAAATTACTATTAATACATACATCCATGTATTTTTTTCCATTATAACTGGCCCCTCAAATATTTACCACAGCAAATATGTAATAACATAAAATAAAACAATTTTATTTAAATCCACTTTATGGAAGATAATACATCACACACTCAAACAAAAGAAGGGTCTCATAAGAACCTGGATAAATATGTGATAAGTGTCTTGTAAAAAAAGCACTGACGCTTCATAAAAGGATTCTATAAATCACAAGTTCAAGTTTAAGCCAGTTGTAATCTTGATAAAGGGCCTTCTTAGTTAAATAAAACTATTGAGTTCTTCCCCACAGAAGTCAGAAATATACCTGAAGCCCGTAACTTCAGCTTTCCTAAAGGCTCTTTTCCTCACTGTACAACTTCCTTTGAAAACAGTTGAAATCATGTCTGGAAGCATGCAAAATGACCCTGTTTCCTCTAATACTCTCTTAAGCAGATAGAGTTCATTTACAGTTCAATACCATTTAAGGTCTTCACTGATAATGAGAGTACAGACTAGATGGAAAAAATAAAGATCTAAGTTCTAAGATTCCACTTTTGAAGTAAGAAGAAAGAAATATATTTGCCAATCATGGAGTAAGCCTAAATATATTTCAAAACAATTGAACCTACTGAAACCTTTTCCTAAAGACAACCCAGGCAGGAATCAATATAAAGCAGTAAAGTGACTGCTTTGTCTGCCTTCCAAAAAGCATGGCAGAAAATGAATATTTAATGATAGACAAGCCAGTATGCTGAATGGAAGGAATAATGGCTTGGACAGAAGGATATTGTTACACTGGAGGATCAAGTGAAATACAATTAGTCTAATGATGAAATTTTTAAGTCTTTGCTTTATGGCTTTTGTCTTGAAATACCAGTCATAGGTCTGTTATAAATCCTACTTTCATGGGCCACAGAGCTTTACCACATGCACGCAGATAATTCATCCTTATAATTACCCACAAAGGGTCCTTGAAACTAAAATTGAATTTACCTACTTCTTTTCCTTGGCTTAGCATTTCTACCTGGGGTACAAAACAGACAACATATCAACAGTCTACAGTGTTTTTTCAAAGATCTCCCAGTTTCCAGTTCACCTTGGTCTCTGAAAAATAAAGAATAATTCCATCAAGCAGTGACAAAGAAGTCTAACAGGTCAGGCTTACCTGGGAAGAGTCAACCTACAAGAAAGTTTGAAATCAAACTAGTTGGGAATATTTCCCCCTTTGAAAATGATGAATTTGTCATGGTTATTGACTTATACAGTCATTGATTTCCTCTATATTTGGGGGAGAAATCTATAATCAGATTACTGAATTTTATATTTTGTTGCTTGAAAATTAAAAGTTTTAAAGTGAAAGTGAAGTCACTCAGTCGTGTCCAACTCTTTGCGACCCCAAGGACTGTAGCCTACCAGGCTTCTCTGTCCACAGGATTTTACAGGCAAGGGTACTGGAGTGGGTTGCCATTTCCTTTTCCAGGGGATCTTCCTGACGCAGGAATCAAACCCAGGTCTCCCATATTGCAGGCAGATGTTTTACCCTCCGAGCCACCAGGGTTAAAATCATATTCAATTACTCTATTTTATTCCTGATAACAACCTTCATTTCTCCAGGGATTAGAAGAACATGTTTTCTCCACATCTGGGATAAATAAGGTATTCTTCGGTTTTTAAAAAATTCTTCTGCTTTTTGATACAGCTGGAATTTATTGTAGTGTTTGGTTCTCCTGTGTTTATCTAAGTTGATTCTTTCCAAGTCGTTAGCTAACTATTTGAAAGACAATGAATTAAGTGGTTATCCTTTGCCCTATATTTGTTTTGTCTCTATTATAGGTCAGGCTCATATTTCAAACTCCAGTAACTCAATACCGTATGATTTTCATCATTGTCACAGTGAGTTTAGTTTTCCAAATCTGAATCTACCCTTACCTTATTACCTATGAAAATGTTTTGATGTTGTTGTTCATTTATTTTTCATTAGTTTTTGCAGGAATTTTACTTGTACTGCAATAAATCTAAATATAAAAATAATATCGATGTGTTTAGTTTCTCTGAAAAAACATGCCCAATTCTTTAGTTACATTATTTTTCCCCCTTTAGGATTTAATCATAAAAAGCATGTTTTAATTACATTTACTTCCAGATACTTAACGCTTTTGTTGATATGATGAATTCCGCTTTCTAGTTGTCCATAATAACTAATTCTTATTGGACTCCATTGAAATATTCAGCATGCAACCAGGTAATATGCAAATGTAAATTTGTTTACACTCTTTATATTTAGTGATGTGGTAACAGAATACCTCATTATGTTTCTGTAAGTAAACTGACTACTGTGTGACCTGAATCTCGTGTTTCTCACTAAGAGGTCCTTAACAACAGATTACACAATTGTTCCTGATTCTTTTCATTTAAAACTTACCTTTAGTTTTAATGTAACGCATTATTTTTGAGCTATACATCTGCTGTTGGAACGCAACAGTAAATCTAATGAAGAATTATGAAAAGTTTGGTGCTTGGAGGTCAGACTGACCTGGGTTTCCATCCTATGTCCTGTTAATTATTAGCTGTGTGACACTGGGTAGTATTTCTAGCCAGACTAGGTTTCAATTTTTAATTTATAAAATGGATAAAATAATACCTACTTAATAGGGTTGTTATGAGTAATTATACAACACATGTAAAATATAAAATGCTTATACTAGTGCCTGGCACACATCAAGGTTTGATATTATTATTTTTATAATCATAATTAATTTTAATGACAGAGTTTTAACCACAAAACTCTTGAATCTATGCTCCCTGTCAAGCTGCGTGCTGCTGTTTAACTTTTCAAGGCTGTGTTTCTATATTTTATTGTTACATTTTTTTGTTGAAGTATAGTTGATTTACAGTGTTGTGCCAATGTTTCTATATTTTCTGAACTGCCTGATTTGATCGGAGGATCTCTGTTATTAAATCTACTCCTTTTACATCTTAGAAAGATATTTTCCTATGCTTTTTAAGTTTAGCTATGTCATCCTTTGCATTTAAAAGATATTCATAACTTTACTTTAAGATTAACAAAAGGACCTCACAAAGGTTCTGTAATGCTGAGGCAGCTATCTGTACTCTGTCTCATTTTAATCAATTTCTATTCCTTCAGAGAGATTAAGTTTCTCATAATTACAAGTGAAGTGAACATAGCGCTTATGCAGACCTGGGCTTAAATTCTATTTCAGAAAATTGTGGTGATGATTAGATTAATGCAAATGGAAATAACAGATATGGAAACTCCTAGAAAAATATCAAGCACGTAGTCGACTTCAAGTAAAAGCTGGTTGCTTCTGCTGTGTTCTTTTTTTCTCTCTATGGATCTCTTTAAGCATCCGCAGAAGGCTTCTGTCAACCTGTGTGAACATTTCATCCTCTGTGCTGTCAAGAAGTAAGTGCCCACCAAACAGGTTTCGTGCTGACCAAAACTGTCCATCTGATAGTCACTGTGTCTGGAAGATGGAGGGTCACCAATCTCTCCATAGAAACAGAGGATCACAGCGCTGGGCTTCCCTGGTGGCTCAGACGGTAAAGCGTCTGCCCACAATGCAGGAGACCTGGGTTCGATCCCTGGGTCGGGAAGATCCCCTGGAGAAGGAAATGGCAAGTCACTCCAGTACTCTTGCCTGGAAAATTCCATGGACAGAGGAGACTTGTAAACTACAGTCTACGGGGTCGCAAAGAGTCGGGCACGACTGAGCGATGTCACTTCACTTCACTTCACAGCACTGTATTACACACGTCATGAAATGATTGTCACAATAAGTTAGTGAACATTTCACATAAATACAAAGGGAAAAAAATTTTTTCCCTTGTAATGAGAACTCAAGATTTACCTTTCATATATAACATGCAGCAGTGTTAATTATATTTATCATGTTGGCCATTACAGTGCTTGTTGTTGTTCAGTAGCTAAGTCATGTCTGACTCTGAGACTCCATAGACTGCAGCACGCCAAGCTTCCCTGTCCCTTATTATCTCCCAGAGATTGTACTTTTGATCATCTTCGTCCAGTTCCTACTCCCCCCTCTACTTCTTAAGTGAAGCAGTGGCTTTAAAGGATGTTTATTTTATAAAATTTATTAGGTTGCGAATTTGTTTCATGAAGTTTTGTGTCTGTTATGTTTTAAAATTGGACTGTGCTGTTCACTTTCACTTTTCACTTTCATGCAATGGAGAAGGAAATGGCAAGCCACTCCAGTGTTCTTGCCCTGGAGAATCCCAGGGACGGGCGAGCCTGGTGGGCTGCTGTCTATGGGGTCCCACAGAGTCGGACACGACTGAAGCGACTTAGCAGCAGCAGCAGTAACAAAAATGTATTAGGTCTTTGCCCCAGTTAAAGGCACAAAGATCCTAAAACCCTTGGAATTTCTCCAACAATAGGTATATTTTCCTCATTTACTTTGCTGACTAAGGTCCGTCTTGTTAAGGCTATGGTTTTTCCAGTAGTCATATATGGATGTGAGAGTTGGACTGTGAAGAAGGCTGAGCACTGAAGAATTGATGCTTTTGAACTGTGGTGTTGGAGAAGACTCTTGAGAGTCCCTTGGACTGCAAGGAGATCCAACCAGTCCATTCTGAAGGAGATCAACCCTGGGATTTCTTTGGAAGGAATGATGCTAAAGCTGAAACTCCAGTACTTTGGGCACCTCATGTGAAGACTTGACTCATTGGAAAAGACCCTGATGCTGGGAAGGATGGGGGGCAGGAAGAGAAGGGGACGACAGAGGATGAGATGGCTGGATGGCATCACCGACCCGATGGACGTGAGTCTGAGTGAACTCCGGGAGTTGGTGATGGACAGGGAGGCCTGGCGTGTTGTGATTCATGGGGTCACAAAAAGTCGGACACGACTGAGTAACTGAACTGAACTTCCTCATTGGTGGCTACCCTGGTGGCTCAGACGGTGAAGTGTCTGTCTGCAATGCAGGATACCCGGGTTTGATTTCTGGGTTGGGAAGATTCTCTGGAGAAGGAAATGGCAACCCACTCTAGCACTCTTGCTTGGAAAATCCCGTGGATGGAGGAGCCTGGTAGGCTACCACATGGGGTCACACAGTTGGATACAACTGAGCGATTACACTTCACTTTACTTCCTCATTCATAAGAAGCCGCTTTTGAGCACACTTGAGTTTATGCTTCCCTAAATTGAGGCTTCTCTGGTGGCTCAGATGGTAAAGAATCTGCCTATAGTGCAGGAGACCTGGGTTTGATCCCTGGGTTGGGAAGATCCCTTGGAAAAGGGAATGGCAACCCACTCCAGTATTCTTGCCTGGGGAATTCCACGGACAGAGGCACCTGGTGGGCAGTCCATGGGGTCACAAAGAGTTGAACTGACTAACACTTCACTTGACTTAGGGTGGGATTCCTATATAGCCTCAGGATGGGATTGGTAATGAGAAAGACCTGGTGTTTAGAGGGTTGGAACTTTCAGCCCTGCCCACTGACCTCTGGAAGGGGAAAGGGGTGATATGAGGGTGCTTCAGATCGAGCTCTATAAAAATTCTTGAATAAGCTTTGGTGAGCTTTGAGGTCGGTGAATGCATCCAGGCACTGGAAAGGCAGTGCCCCCACTTCCATGGGGGCAGAAGCTCTGGTGCTCTGGACCCTTCTACATCTCACTCCTTATACCTCTTCATCTACCTGTCCTTTGTAATAAACTGCTAAATATAAATAAATGTTTCTCTGAGTTCTGTGAACCTCTCTAGCAAATTAATTCGACCCAAGAGGAGAGTCACAGGGACCTCCAATTTATAGCCAGTTGGTCAGAAACACGGCTTCCCAAGTGGCACATTGGTAAAGAATCTGCCTGCCGACTTAGGAGATGCAGGAGACCTGGTTTGATCCCTGGGTCCAGAAGGGAGGAGGAAATGGCAACCCGCTGCAGAATTCTTGTCTGGGAAATTCCGTGGACAGAGGAGCCTGGTGGGCTACAGTCCATAGGGTAGCAAAGAGTGGGACATGACTGAGCATGAAGCACACACACACAGGGTCAGAAGCTCAGGTAACAAGCTGGACTTGGGTGTGTCATCTGAAGTGGAGAGGTCTTGTGAGACGGAGCCCTTTTGTGGGATCTGATGCTATCAAAGAAGTGAGTTAAAATTGTAAGGCAACCTGTCAGTGTTCTCTGAGAATTGATTTGTGTGTGTTGGAAAAAAACACATCGGAGAAGTTTAAAAAAATTCACCCACATCTTTCTGGATAGAAGATAAATTAACTAAATTTATAGATATAAGTTAATATTTAAAAGGTTGCATCCAGTTACATTCATTTTAATGGAAACTTGTTGGGGTTTACCTAGAATGCTGAACTGTTGAAAGAGGTGACTTTGGGTATTTACACTGAAAGTGGCACTTCTTTTGCCTTTTAACTTGTCACCAGCGGAAAAGTCTTCTACATTAAAGACTGCTTAGGGAATTCCCTTGCAGTCAAGTGGTTAGGACTCTGTGCTTTCACTGCTAAGGGCCTGAGTTCAATCCCTGGTTGGGGAACTCAGATCCCATAAGCTACGCAGCATGATGAAAAAAATTTTTAATAAATAAATAAAGGCTCTTAAGAAGAATGAGATTGTTTCTTGTCCCCAGAGGGTATATGGTGGGGTGTGGGAAGAAAATATGAACTTTAATCTAGTTATCGATGTTTAGATCTGATCCGTTTCTATTTTTGTGTGTAGTTTATTGTGTACATATTAGTACTCTGATGCTATATACAGGGTATAAGTAAACAAATGTTGGCATGCACACTTAATTTTTTTTATAGATGGAGTGTATGGGGGAATGGTTTGGAGATCACTGGTCTGCTCACTTGAATACTTCAGGTGTGAAATGAAAGGTTAAGTGAGGAGAAATGTGGCAGGCCTCAGTAGACTGGAGGGGATGGTGTTGGGAAAGGTAAGCCTTTCCTTAGCTCAAGTTCACAGACCAATGGGAAGGGAAATGAGTGATATCAGTAATTTCAAACATACTTTGTCCTCACAAAACCCCCATGAAATCTAAAGAAGTAATTTTATAGAAGAGATCCTGAGATCTAAACCCAATCAAATCAATTAAAACATATTTATTAATATATATCTATTAATAGGTATCAAAACTAAGTCTTATTTGTGTCCTTGATTTTGGAGTGATAATATTTTATGGGGTTTTTTCGGTCTTGTGTTCTTTGTTTGGTCAAGCTGCACAGCATGTGGAATCTTAGTCCCCTAACCACGGACTGAACCCATGTCCTCTGCAGTGGAAGCAGAGTCTGAACCACCGGATCACCAGGGAAGTCCCAATTGTATTTTTTTGCTGGTTGTAGTGGATTTATTCTCCTATTTAAAATTTGCAGACAATAAAAAATTTTTACTGGATTAGATAACAAATATATATATATGTACATAACACATATGTATATGGTAATTGGTAATTGTGTTGTAAATTATGAAAAACTAACCATAATTTTGTAGATACTCAAAAAGAGATAAAAAGTAGACTTATCCAAAACAGATACATCTTTGGTAGTGTTAAATTGCTATCCTGGATTATCAATCTGACTTCTCAGTGTTCTAGAAACCCAGAGTTAAGATCGCCCTGCTTGCCGGTAACTAACCAGGCACGCTGTCTTGACAGCGTTGTCGCAGAGCAGTGTGCCATTTAGGCCCTTAGTGCGGGTCCTATCCACTGTATGAAGAGAATAATGAGGGTAGCATTTCCAGTGGCTCTATCCTGAATTGCCAGTCTATGTTTAGAAGAGCGGTTCTATTTTGAGGAACGCTTATGTAAGAGCATGAGAGCTAATTGCTGTCGTTGATTTAGTCTAGGGCTCTTCCTACATCATTATATTTTGAAACATTTTAGAACTTAGAACGCTAGGCCTGCTGGACTGCATATCCTATGCAAGGCCAGAGGATCTCCAGGTCAAGGACGGATCAGGAGCTCTGATCCCAAACCAAAAGCTGTAAAAGTTCAGTTCAGTTCAGTTGCTCAGTTGTGTCTGGCTCTTTACAACCCTATGGACTGCAGCACGTCAGGCCTCCCTATCCATCACCATCTCCCGGAGCCTACTCATGTCCATCGTGTCGGTGATGCCATCCAACCAGCTCATCCTCTGTTGTCCCCTTCTTCTCCCACCTTCAATCTTTCCCAGCATCAGGATCTTTTCCAATGAGTTGGTTCTTCGCATCAGGTGGCCAAAGTATTAACCAAAATCAATTGGTAGATGAGGCCTGGACAGGTCACCATGAAGCAACACTGAACCCACTGAACTCCACGGTTTGCACTCTTTTTTAGGAGATCAATTATCAAGGCCTGAGGGAAATGGAGGCTAGTTGGAAGGCATCTCCCAACCCTTTCAGGGCTTGCATTTGGCCAGGAGCATAACGCCAGAGGCATAAATTAAAAGCGTATTCAAAAAGTCTAAATCAGACTATGATAGTCTCAAAGACATGGGATTTCAGAGTCACAAACTTGTTATTATATTTTTCAGGAAGCAATAAATAGTTTGCAATTGAAAAGACATCCACTTTTTAAGGAAAGACTGTCAGATCAGAGCAAAGGCTAACCAAGTCCAAGTGTGACACAGTTATGATTCACTGTCAAGAGTGGATTACACAAAACAGTAGTTTCTTTAGTCATGACATTTAAGAGAGTCCAAGTAAACATTTTCAAAGTGGTTTCATAACAAAGTGGTAGTGCTATATATTTTAAAGTTTTTTCCTAATATGAAGTGGTCAAAAGCACAATTACAGAACAACTTGTTTGTGCGTGAGCTAAAATAATTTTGGCATCATGCTATAAGAATGATTCCTTCTACCGAGTCTATAAATGGAATAAAAGGACTATTGAAGATGCCTTCCATTTTATTAGAGGATGGAGAAGTTTCTTAGATGTTCTCAAGTCATTTTGATAAGAGAAATCTATATTTCCTTATAACTGGTACGGCTCTGAACTCACAAGGAACTCTTTTCTTTCTTGAGATACTTTACTTATTAATCTGCAGACTTCTACACTAGAACATCCCTAATCTGACCTCACCCTTTTGGAACACAGAGAAAGGAGTCCACTTGAGTCTCTAAGCCCACTGAAAAGAAGAATGGATAATTAGGAACCTAAGAATTATTTGTAAATAAATCAAGACCATTCACTGCTCTGATGATGTTTTCTTGCTCTGCAGTCATTGCTACTGTTGGTCAGCGTGCACATTTGACTTTGCATGTCTCATTATCTTGGGATACAAGTAACAAAAGTCATATGGCAATTTGTAATGTACATCTTTCTATTAACAAAAATAGGAAAAAAGTCATATACAGCATTACAGAATTCCAGTATTCCGGGTCTCTATCACATCTAAGGGCTTCCCAGGTGGAACTAGTGGTAAAGAATCCACCTGCAATGTAGGAGATTCAAGAGATGCAGGTTCAATCCTTGGGTGAGGAAGATCCCCTGAGAAGGAAATGGCAACCTACTCCAGTATTGTTGCCTGGAGAATTCCAGGAACAGAGGAGCCTGGTAGGCTACAGTCCATAGGGTCAGACATGACTAAAGCAACTGAGTTCACTTCTAATAATTATCAGATGACTGGCCGACTAGAAAATTTCTGGAATGTTGTATAAAGAAACATCTATCTCTAAGGTGAGGGATATGTGGAGACATTAAAAATCTGACTGTGAGTATGTTTGATTTTCTGAAGAATATAGTAAGGAACTGCAGTCCAGTCATATCTGTTTCTGGTCAATCCTTGTTCACACTAGGTTGTTACAAGGTTTTATTGACGCTGACCTGGTACCTGATTGGGTGAATACCTTTGTTGAGTTTCATTAGAATACTTTGAGTTTCATTCAAAATGACTACAAAAATAACCACATAAAAGGTTCTTACAGTATTATCAATAATATATTACTATTTTCCATTCAGTAGTCTTGACTGGAAATGTGAGTGAAAACATTTTTTCCTTGAATTCAGTGCTAGGAAACTCAGTGCTTCCACTGAGGAACTATCAGCCCCTTTTGAAAAATGGCTGTTATGTAAGTGGTTGGGGCACTTGGCTACCAAGAAGCTCACTGGCTTAATTTGTTACTCAGGGATCTGTTTACTCTTAGCTGTTTGCTTTTCCTTGGATTCTATTTTATATTTGTAAATATTTATTTTAAAATTTTACTGTGCCTGTCTTTGTGAGTTGCTCAGATCCCTTGTTCAATGAGGTGATGGTATGGTGTGTGTATTAGTTGCTGTCATATCTGACTCTTTGAGGCCCCATGGACTGTAGCCCACCAGGCTTCTTTGTCCATGGAATTCTCCAGGCAAGAACACTGGGATGGGTTTCCATTTCCTCCTCCAAAGTGATGGTATACGTTCAGTCACTAGTCGTGTCTGACTGTTTGCCACACTATGGACTGTAGAGCACACTAGGCTCCTCTGTCCTCCACTATCTTCCAGAGTTTGCTCAAATTCATGTCCACTGAACGATATGCTATCTAACCATCTCTTCCTCAGCCACCCCCTTCTCCTTTCAATCTTTCCCAGCATCAGGCTCTTTTCCAAATTAAAAAAACACAAAGATATCAAACCTGAGAGTAAAATAAGTGACCCCATGGAATTCCCACAGAATTACTTCCTCCGCACTCAAATCAATGGTACTAGAGTATCCCTCTTGGGAACTAGCCTGAGCGCCTTCTTTCATTTCTGATTGAATGTGACTTTGGGAAAATTAGCTGGAAGCTCTGCCCCAGGGAGATGTCACTGTTAATAAAATTCTGAGGAATTTGTTAGCTCATCATCTTCACCATAATCACAGCATGTTAGAATTTTACGTACTAAAGCCTTCCTCTTTAGATAAACTAGAGAACAAATAGTTTGAAAGTATATATTGAGAATTTTGCTGTTGCCCCATTAATGCATGAGAAATTTGATCATTTATTTTATCTGTAAGTTAAATTAGTAAGGAGGGAATCTGAGCCATTCCTGATGGCAAACTTCAAGTGGTGAAAAATTTTAAGTTTTGAAACAGGTACTATTATTTACATCATTCAAAATTCAAAAAGTACAAAATTATATCTAGTGCAGTTTATCTTCTTCAAATTTTCTCCAAATCCTGCCCTCCAGACACCCAGCTCCCTTCCAAAAAAGCAACCAATTTTACCAGTTTCTGGTATATCTTTTCAGAGACATATTATGCTTCTACAAACAAGCAACAGTATACAATTTCCCCTTTTTAATAGAAAATACACTATTACATAATCATTTTGCATTTTAAAATTTGTGCACATAACGGATCTTAGAGATCATTTCACAGAAATTTAAAGAGCTCTCTTATTTTTTTTTTTAAGCTTTCATAGTGTGTTAGCCACTCAGTTGTGTCCAGCTGTTTGCTATCCCATGGACTGTAACCCACCAAGCTCCTCTGTCCATGAAATTCTCCAGGCAAGAATACTGGAGTGGGTTGCCATTTCCTTCTCTAGGGGATCTTCCCAACCCAGGGATCAAACTTGGGCTCTCGCATTGCAGGCAGATTCTTTTTACCATCTGAACCACCAGGGAAGTCCCCAGATGTCATTTTATGGCTGTATCAGTAATTTACCAGTCTTTTATTAATGAATGTACTTTAAAAATCCTTTGTTATAAAAAATGCTGAAATGGACAAGCTTATATGCATCTGCCATTTCTCACGTGTGTTGTAAGTTGAATTCTTACAAGTAGACTTACAGGCTCAAAGGTTATGTGCCTTTATAATTCTGTTAGGTATTGTGAATGGCCCTTGATGGAGATCATTCTAATTTACATTCATAATCTGCACTGCGACTATGTTTCTCCACACTTCTGCCAACACACAGAGATGATCAAACTTTCTAATCTTTATCAATGTCAATCTGATAAGTGAAAAGTGATTTCTCAGTGCAGTTTTAATTTGCATCTTTCCAATGAGGAAAAAAAAATGCTAATCTTTTTTTAGGACAAAGGACCCCAAAGTCATGTGGTATTATCACCCTTTGTATTGTTCCTGGAGTCTATATTAGAGTTCAGAGATCAAGACCGTGGCAACATGCCTAGAACCAAGAAGGAAAGAAAAGGCAGTAGGCCCCATTTGAAGCATGTTTGCCTTGACAGAGACCCAGATGATGTCCCTAGAAGGTAACTACTGTTTTTATGTGAATGCAATTAGAAGCTAAGTTTCAGATTCCTCAGTGGCCATAAAAGTTGCTTCTAAATACTTAGGAGTTTTTGTTTTGTTTTTTCCCTTCAATCTATACCACAGAAAAATGAAGTAAAACAGGTTCTATATTTATAGATATAACTAAGCCACACAATAGAACTGTAGGAGGTTGGACCAAGTCATCTGGGTCACATGAGGGTTATAAAGATTAAATAATATGTTTAACACTAGGAGTAGTTTGCTTAGGCAAGAGGCATGTTGCTAATTAGCATATCTGCCTCATGACCTGCAGAAACAAATGTTAGTGCTTTGTTTTGTGTTGCTTTTTCGTGCTTTTGCATAAGGAAGAGCTACTCAATGGTTTTAATGCTGTATCTCTACAAATAATCTCAAAGAACTGTCCTCCAGGTAATGGAATAAAAAGATTAGGAGTTAGGTCAGTTTAGTTTGTGCTAGCCCCTCTCTCACCAGCTGTGTGACCTTGAGCAAATCGCTTGACCTTTCTGAGCTTCCATTTCCTCACTTGAAAAACGGAGGTAATAATTTGACCGATTTATGACTTGATCTTGTTGAAGAACTAATAGAATACTGTACAATGAAAAGGCTTTACAACAATAAGTGGCAAATATCTATTAGTTGATCTGATATTGACAGTATAGAAAACTTTATCAATTACAGTATTATCAGCTTAATTTTCAAGGAAAAAAAAAAACCAAACCCAAACAAAAAACTCACTTCTCTTGAAAAGCTTTTGGGAAATCCAAACCAGGTAATTCAACATTTCAAAGAAATTTGGAGTCAAGTTGTCTGACATTTAATGATTCAATAAGGTTATTAATACATTTCTCGTAGGTGGACTAGCCACTTTGGAAAAGCTTTGTATTTAAAATAGGCCGATAAGGAAAATATTTTACGGGTCTAATAGCTATGGATGACATTTGTTCAGTTTAGTAAAAGGGACTTAATTTGTGTTTTGAGAAAAGTGGGTTGGGCCTCGTCTTCCCCTACCCCCGCCCCCCCGCGGGTCTTTAGGAACTCTTCTGGGTTTAACCTGTACTAGGTGTTAGCTAGTTAACTGCTTAGAAGCGCAAAGATAATACCGATCTGGAGCCGGGACACTGAAGACAAAATCACTGCTGGTTGCTCGCACACCTCCGCTCAGACAATTCTGCCCGCTTGCCTCTCCCACCCGCAGCCCGTGCCGCCCCCGCGGCCCTGCCCCAGGGCTAGCGGGAAGCCCGCGAGCTCGCGCGGAAAACTCAGGTGACAGGAGGGGAGTAGGAGGTAAGATCCGCTCGGCAGCCGGCCAGGTTTGGGGGCGCGGCCGAGCTCGAGTCGCCCGCCGTGGACCGCTGTGGTCCCGGACCCGCGGATCCGCCAGGTGGCGGGCAGCAGCCGCGGGTCCCGCGTCGCACGTGGCAACAGGTGCGTCTCGGCCGGAGCGGGCGCCGCGGGCGCGGGGTGGGTGGTACTCAGCCCGGGAGCGAGAGCCGGAAGCCAGCCCGTCCGCGGAGCAGGGCGCCCGGAGCCTGCGGGGCCGGCGTCTTGAGGTTCGGCCTCGCGCGTCTTTCAGATTTCTTGGGGAGGTGGGAGGCGCAGCCCCCTCGGCGGCCGCCCGGCCTTTGTCTCCTGCAGCGAGGCGCAGGCTGGGGCCGCCGGGAGGGAGCGGCGGGCGGGCGAGGGGGCACCGGCGGCCGCGCTCGCCTATGTACAAGTTTCGCCAACTCCCCGCCCTGGCTCCACCCCCGGCAGCCCGGGAGGAGGCGGGGAGGCTGGGGGCGCCCCGGACTCGGGGTTCCCGCCTGGCAGCTGCAGCGGCGGCCGGCGTGCGGCCGGGGGCAGGGGTGGGGGACGAGCCCCGGGGTGCCCAGGTGCACGCCCGGCCCTGAGTGCACGCGGGCCTCGCGGGTGGGCCTGGCGCGCCTCTGCCGGGGGTCCGAGGGGCGACCGGGCTCGGCGTCTGGGCTGCGCAGCGCGGGGACGGCTCGGCGGCGCTGCGGGTGAGTGCGGAGTTGGTGCCGACGCGCGGGGGCGCGGAGGGGATCTGGGCCGGGCGGTGGGGGGCGTCCTGGGACCTCGGGTGCAGGAGCTGGGGAAGAGCTGCGGACGGCTGGTCTCACGTGGGGGCAGCGCGGCACCGAGGGACGGACGGATGCGGATCTCCTAGCTGTCACCTTGAAAGTGACCGAAGGAGCTCCCAGGGGAGTCAGTTTCGCAGACTGACAAGTCCTCCGCCGGAAGCCGCCCACCGGACACTTGACCCTACTGGGCCGCAGGTCTCAGCCGTCCCGCCGGGCGGTTCGCTGGGGCCCATTCTCAGCTTGGTCGATCCGGGCTGGAAATAGGGCATTCTTGGGGTTGCGGCAGTTCTCAAGGCCCTTGGCCTGGGTCTGATTACTTCCTGAGTTCGAATGTGCTTCCCTAGCTATTTAGAAAAATCCAACTCTCAACTAAGGTCACCTGATTAACTCGAGTAATTGGTGGACTTAGGTGTTTACCTACCTTCAACAAACCTTTCCCCTCTTCTTTTTCAGACTTGCTCTTTTATATTAAAAGTTATTTATTGATTTTTGGCTTGGACTTATTTTGGAGTAGGAATGAAGAGATTAATTCTTCACTTAGCCTGCATAAAGTCTCACATATTCTATTAACTACTATTTGTTTTAAGGACTCGGTGTACTAGGAAATCTGGTGTCTTTTTTTTTTTTTTTCCTCTTTGTTTGAATCAAGTCTTAGGCAAAACAGGGGAGATGAAAGCATTTGTGTTTAGCCAGGTGATAGGAATTCAATTATTGTCATATTAAACCTCTGAGCCCTTGGGCTGAAGGGTGAGCACGGCCGTGTTAGGCCTGGAGGGAAGATGGGAGGGGAATCTAAGAGGCAAGAGAATTTTTTAAAAAATGGGTCTCTCCTTTCTGGGAACCTTTGACCTTTTTAAAGAGTGTAGATACGCCCAGATAAGAGTGTGTGGTTAACCCTGAAAGGAATTACATAGTTGAAATTGCTATTCTGTAGACAAACTTCTTCAGGGATAATTAGGGCAGGAAATGATAGGCAATTTAAATTGATACAATGATGCCCTGTTTGAACAGTGCTTTACAAGGTATAAAATGTTTTATTTTTTTTCCAAGTACAATATTCCATAAGTTATGCAAAGAAATGATTAGATAGATGTACTCAAAAATACTAAGGAATGGAATTTTGTTTATATAATATTTAACATGCACCAACTTTTCTACCTATTTTTAAGATTAGCATTATATATACGGACAAATAATGCTGTAGAAGAGCTGCATGTTTTAATTATGTATCAATAATTCAGAGGATTATACAGTGCTGGAGTTCTTTCAGTATTTCTTGGAAGTGAAGCTGCAGTTATTAGCCTTGAACATTTAAAAAGTATGTCACTTAATAGCCTTGTTCTGTTGCCTGGTTTGCTATGATTTCCAAGTAATGCATGCTTGCAGTATAAAAATGGTAGATTCAGAAAAAGGGTAAGGATTAAATAATTCCAGCATCCAAAGATAATTACAGTGTTTTCTTTATACTTGTCAACATGTAACAGATTTATTTATTACAGTGTTATAGTTTATACAAAACTGTGTAGCTGTAGTTAATAACTTGCATGATTTTTTTCTCTGCTTAACATGTGACAAGATTTCCATGTCATTACAGGTCTATATATTATTACTGGCTACATAATATTACATTGTAACAATTTATGTAACCATTTCCTTATAGCTGAACTTTTCATTTATTTCCAGTTACTATTATTAAATGTATACTGATGCGAAAAATGCATGTATACTCAGTCATGTCAGACTCTGCCACCCCATGGACAGCCAGCCAGTCTCCTCTGTCCATGGAATTTTCCAGGCAAGAATACTGGAGTGGGTTGCCGTTTCCTCCTCCAGGGGATCTTTCTGACCCAGGGATGCATCTCCTGCACTGGCAGGCAGATTCTTGACCACTGTGCCACCTGGGAAGCCTGGTGCAACAAATAACTTTTGTAAAACTTTGTATGTATCTCCTATGTTTTCTTAGAATAGAGTCCTCTGGAAGATAGTTGATGGCCTAAAGATGTATCAATACAGAGTGATCATTGCTTTCAAAAAAAAAAAAAGTTTTACCAAAGTTTGTTCCCACCAGTTCCCACTCTATGAGAGTATCTGTGTTACTGTATTCTTGTTAGTATGGAAACTTATCCTGCAAAGGAAAAATAATTCTTGCCAGTCTTATAGGTGAACGGTGCTATCTCAGTATTTAAATTACATTTCTTTGATTCCAAATGATGTTGAATATATTAAAAAATCTAGTTTTCCATTATTATTCCCTTTTAATTGAGTGTAGTGCCAAATTTTTCTCCTGGAGATATTAGTATTTTTCTATGAATTCATAAGAGCCTTTTATAGACTGATAGTAAACTTTTGCCTTTTGTAGTGCAAATATCCTCCCCCCATTTTGTCTTTGTCTTATAAAGACAAACAGCACACGTGTATAGTGGTTCTGACTTATAGTTCTTTCTGTACTCTAATATAGGCAAACCAGTTGACTTACTCAAAACAAAAACGTTTAACGCTTCTGAATCATAGGCTAAGCATTATGTATGACACTGGCACAAGGTGACTCTTAAGAGAATCCTCCAGAATTTTCAAATGTATTAGAATCTCCATGTCATGGAGTAGAGACTTGCAGAACAGAGTGGAGTGTTGATGAGGGAGAGTTGTGCATGGTATGTAACATTCAGAACAGCATCCTTTGAAATCAGAGAGCAAAGTTTTCCATTGCAAGGAATGAGCCTTTCAGATCTGTTCTATGATTATATAAACTAGGGTCACAACCATTTCTCTTCAGTAATCCATTGATAGTAGTAGTATTTTGCCAGAATTCTTTTCATATCCATTACCAGAATTTTCAAATGTATTAGAATCTCCATGTCTTGGAGTAGAGACTGTTGCAGAACAGAGTGGAGTGTTGATGAGGGAGAGTTGTGCATGGTATGTAACATTCAGAACAGCATCCTTTGAAATCAGAGAGCAAAGTTTTCCATTGCAAGGAATGAGCCTTTCAGATCTGTTCTATGATTATATAAACTAGGGTCACAACCATTTCTCTTCAGTAATCCATTGATAGTAGTAGTATTTTGCCAGAATTCTTTTCATATCCATTTTGTTTTTTCATACTGAGTTATTGATTTGAGTCATTTCTTGATGTCTGATAAGATGTATATGTAATTTGAAAAACTTTCCAAGTTAATTTTTAACACCACTCATAGATTAAACTATTTATTTGAAGATGGGGAGAAAAAACCCTTCTAATTTCTGAAACTTGAGTTATCTTTCCCTACTATAGAAGCTTTAATATACCCTGAGGGTGTTAAAAGACCTCACTCAGACTGCTGTCCATAAAAGCCTGAGTTTCTGCCTTTCACTTCCTATCTTTTCCAGCCTAACAATAAACCATAGGGCCATATGTGAGTGTGAGGGTGAGATTGGTATGCGCTGTGTGTTTTTGGAGGCACTTGGAAATGGGCCTAGACCTAGAGGTACGTGAGTCTGGAAGGAAGCAACCACTGCCCCTTAGCTGGCCAGTACTTGGGCAGCAAGCCTCCACAGGAGATAAAGAGGGACCAAGGATGAGTGATCTTGCCTTGCAGGAAGAGAAGGATTGAATGGTTTGGTGTGACATTAGCCAACCTGAAATGTGGTTCAGAAAAGCCTGCTTTGATTGGGCTTCTCCAGAGTTGGCTTACCAAGTTGGATATCCAGTATAACCAGGAACTCAGTTTGACTGGCAACCTCTAAAAATTTATTTCTAAGCAATTGTATGAAAGATTGCCCTCATGGTATTTCCTTTTTAAAATGACTTCAATATTCTTTGAAATCAGCAGTTACTACTCTTTTATGTGGGTAGTTATTCATGATCTTAATGCATGACTTTTTCTTGTTCATTCAGCTCAAGATGAAAAAGACTTTTCCATTTTGGGGATGACAGATTTGGGGGCTACTCTTGACTATGTACAATGAAGCTTCATTTTTGTATACCATAAGTAATTTTGCAACTTGTGACTGTCCTGATGTCTAACTTTTATACAATCAAGGGGAAAAAAAGGGGTTTGCTCCCCAACCATACAGTGTAAACAAGGTTAAACCTAGTGGTATTCTGCTTAAGTAAATAGCATTCAAGCATTGTAGAAGTACTTATTTGCATATAAATCTTTGATTCCAAAGTAACTTTGTTCATTAAAACTAGTAGGTTTTCCTTAGCCTTCAGTTTAAGCCCCACATCGAAGAGAAGCAAAAGTGTATTTACTTAAAGAAAGGCAATAGGCCCAGATCTAAGTTAACAAATGTTCTTGTGTACACATTACTTACATGAGTAAAAGAAAAATCACACATCCTACCTTTAGTCTAACCTAAAAAAGTTTATTTCACTTTGAAGTCATTAAACTTTGTACAGGTAGTTTTAAAGGCAGTTAAAGTTTCTTTCAAGGAGACGTTGACGTCTTCAGGATTGATTCGATTCTTTGTGAGCAGTGAAGGAAGATGAAAAGTGAGTCCTGAGTTTCTCAAGCGGGAAAGGGCAGACGGTCGTGAAAAATTATTGGGTCGGCCAAAATGTTCACTTGGCTTTTTCCATACTACCTTACAGAAAAACCTGAGTGAACTTTTCAGCCGGCCCAACGCTTCTAGATGGTGTCATTTCATCTGAAACTGTACAGGTTTTGTGTTTCAGTAAGAACTGCTGAGTGGAAGGGCAGGCCTGGCCAGCGCCCCCCCACTGTATGCACACAGTGCAAGGAAGAGACAGGACTGGGAACGACAGTGGGGAAAGGGGCAGTCCTGAGTTAAGGAGTCCCTTTTTTGTGTTTTAACTATTATTTATTTTTGGCTGCATGGGTCTTTGTTGCAGTAAGGTGGGGGTTTCTCTAGTTGCAGAGTACAGGCGCTAGGTGTTCCAGGCTTTAGTAGCTGGGGCACAAGAGCTGAGTAGCTCCGAGGCATGGGGAATCCTCCTGGGCCAGGGATCGAACCTGTGTCCCCTGCATTGGCAAGCAGACTCCTAACCCCTGGAGTACCAGGGAAAGTCCTGGGGAGAGGATTTTTGAAGCCATTAAGTTACCTTATCATTCTTTTAAATTGTGCCTCATCAACATATTTAAATTAAATGCCAAGAAAACATGCGTGTTGAGTTTGAGGGCCAATCATTCATGATTACCCGAATCTTCTGCAATGAATCAACATATTTTGGGGCATTTTGTGTCCTCATTTGGCATTGAGAAAGGAACCCCTCTAAGAGAGAGTCATTTATCAAAAGAGGAAGGAGGAGAGGTGAAAAAATATATATTCTTGTGTAAATTAACCTGTAGCTTAACTCATGTTTATGGCAGTGTTCATGGTTGGCTGTTGGTTGTTAGCTTGTCTTTCATGCTTTTTCTGCCCTGGCGACTTGCTAATATTTAACTCAGCCATTATTTGCATACACCACAATTCTGAAGGAAAAACCAATATTTCTTCATCTTATTTCTGATAAGCAGGTCATACGACATGTTTCTTATTGTTCAGTGACAAATGAGAAATTCTCTTTTATGTTTATCTCATAGATTTTCTTGATAGTTGGCAACAATTAATGATATCAAGTTGAAACTGCATCTTTTAAAAACATAGTTCCCTTGGCTAGCTTCATGGAACAAAAATAGAAGCCGATACAGAGACAGGCAGTCTAAGAGGCAACGTTCACACGTGGACTTACCCTCTCTTTCCCAACCTCTGTCAAGCTGATTGAGTTATTTACCAGAATAACTACCAGTTAAATCTCCTTGTGCTATAAAAGGTCTGCTTTTTCTTGTAAACTGCTACACTGCAGTCATTTCATTCCTAGGTAGACTATTGTTTGAACCATATTTGTACATTTCTCCTAACCTAACTAAATTGTCCATAATTCAGATGAGAACTTCGGACATCTTCCTTGCTGGTAAGAAATCAAGAAAGATGGGAGAGGGACTTCCCTGGCAGTTTAGGACTCAGAACTCCCAGTGCAGGGGTTGAGAGTTTGATCCCTTGCCAGAGAACTGAGATCCCACATGGGGCTAGGCATGGTTAAAATTAAACAAACAAAAAAAAAAAAAAAAATGAGAGAGGGACTTCCCTGGTGGTATAGTGGATGGGAATCCACCTGCCAGTGCAGGAGACACAGGTTCGATCCCTGGTCCAGGAGGATGCCATGTGCTGTGGAGCAGCTAAGCCCGAGTGCCGCAACTACTGAGCTCAAGCTCTAGAGACGGTTCCACAGGGAGAGGAGTCACCGCAATCAGAAGCCCCGCAGCACAGCAGAGACCCAGTTCAGTTCAGTCGCTCAGTCGTGTCCGACTCTTTGCGACCCCATGAATCGCAGCACGCCAGGCCTCCCTGTCCTGCGTTGTCCCATCACCAACTCCTGGAGTTCACTCAGACTCACGTCCATCGAGTCGGTGATGCCATCCAGCCATCTCATCCTCTGTCATCCCCTTCTCCTCCTGCCCCCAATCCCTCCCAGCATCAGGGTCTTTTCCAATGAGTCAACTCTTCGCGTGAGGTGCCCAAAGTACTGGAGTTTCAGCTTTAGCATCATTCCTTCCAAAGAAATCCCAGGGCTAATCTCCTTCAGAATGGACTGGTTGGATCTCCTTGCAGTCCAAGGGACTCTCAAGAGTCTTCTCCAACACCCCCAATAAATAATATGTTTCCAAACATGGGAGAAATGGCTTACCAAGGCTACATTTTTCTATTTACCAAGAAAAAATGCCCCTGTTTTATTGGCTCCTCTAGTTAGACCCTGTATAGAATCAGGCCATCTGTACATGGTGTGTAGTTAGGATTGTATTTCCAAGTTAAGTGGTGAAAAGAGACATGAGTAACAATCCTTCCTGTTGGAACTTAAGTTTGATTTTCTTCTGCCTAAAACCATCTATTGAGAACTTTCTATGGGTCAAATATTGTACAGGGTAGATATGGAAAAAACAAAACTGGCTGCAGTTCTCATAGGAGTCAGTTCAAGAAAGCTCCCGCCATTGTGAAAAGGGCTGTTTTGGAAATGTTAGTAAGTGTTCGGGTTCCCAGACGTGTTCTCTCGGGTCTCGGAAATTCCGCTTACTACCTTGACCAAATTTTGGTAGACATAAAGCTTCTTTGACATTTTTAGTTACTATTGGGGGCAGGAGGAGAAGGGGACGACAGAGGATGAGATGGCTGGATGGCATCACTGACTCGATGGGCGTGAGTTTCCGTGAACTCCGGGAATTGGTGATGGACAGGGAGGCCTGGCGTGCTGCGATTCATGGGGTCACAAAGAGTCGGACAGGACTGAGCCACTCCTGATCCTTGCTCACTCTTCTTTTCCTTCTTACCAAAAGACGCTTAGCGCTACAGTCTCTGGTTTCACTCAATTCCTCTGGATAATCTTTTTAGTGACCTTTTCCTGTATCTTTTTATTACATCTTGTGAGCTTCTTGAGGATAGGGGCTAAACCTTATGATGCTGGGTAAAATTGTACTTTTAATAGTTAGCTGTATCAGATGTAGCCTGGAGTAAATCATCCAGAGCTCTGAACTCTGATGGCATGGGAGTTTGAAATTCTTTCTTCAGTTAGTCATAGCTCCTAGAGGATCTTTTAAGCCCAAGATATTAATTTCCTCACTGCTTTTCTTGACTTTCCTCCTTGTCTTCTCCTGGCGCTCTGTCCCCTCCATTCACTGTGATACACTCAGCCCAGCTAAACCTGTGTCTTCGTGTCCCTCTGGAAGACTGTACCGTTAGGTTGTTGTTACTCAGTCACTGTGTCTGTGACTCTTTGCAGCCTCATAGCCTGCAGCATGCCAGGTCCCCTTCACTATCCTGTATCCCCCGTCCTCCACTGTCTCCTAGAGTTTGCTCAGATTCATGGCCATTGAGTCAGTGAGCTGTCTGACCATCGCATCTTCTGCTGCCCCCTTCTCCTTTCACCTTCAATCTTTCCCGGCATCAGGGTCTTTTCGAATGAGTAGGCTCTTCGCATCAGGTGACCAAAGTATTGGAGCTTCAGCATCAGTCCTTCCAATGAATATTCAGGGTGGATGGGTAAAATAGAGCGGAAGGTGTGTGGCTTCTGCTCCTTCGGAGTTAGAATTCTGTCTTATTATGAGGTGCTGTTCTCAACATCTGGCACACCCACGTGCAAATACTTGCGCAGAGTTAATGCCTCCTGTGATCCTTTTTATTCCATTCTCCATTTGGGCAGACAGCCCCAAGTTGACAGTTTCTCATGAATAGAGACTTGGACTGTTTCTTGTCTGGGGAAATACGTATTTACATTCTGAAGAGGGATTTAGATGAATTTTCAGACTGGGATTGTTTCTCTTGCTACATTTAATAAGATTTGTTGCAGAGTAGTTTTGCATTTCTGTGGAACTTTTTGATCATTCACTAGAATTGCTGCTTATTGAGTTTAATGCTCTCAGCTATTTAATTTTTTAATGCTTAATGTTCTGATGTTACTTTACAGAGATACTAAATATGACAACTATGCAGAAGGATTCACTAATTCATTTTGATTGCAGTCTGAGAAGAGTGGGTCTAGTCAATGAAGAGGGAATGGAGATAGGAAAAATCCTGCGTTTCTCTTTTTATGAAACACTTTAAGTGATTTTATATTGAAGATGTGACTACTAGGTTAGAAAATGTTGGTTATATCTTGTTACACTGATATTTAAAGTTTATAACTTTATAGGTATATAATCAGGTGAAAAATATTTTCTACTTGTAGAAGCCTCCAGGCCAGGGTACTGTTTTTCTCTGCTTCCTCATATTTTTATTAAAATCGGGAAAATAGAGGCATTTCAACCTTGAGCTACATTTTGTTCACCCTGATGTCCTTTATGAAACCTTGCAGGCATACTTTGTTATAGAACTGGAAAAAATGTTACTGATACCCAGAACATTTGGACAGGGATGTAATAGAGAGGGCGCAGACTTGACCAAGTAAAGTTTGTGCCTGAGCTGCCAGGCTGTGGGTAAGTTATTCAATCGCCTTTTCACCCCGGCTGCCTCCTCAGGACGGTGGGAATAATAACTTGCCACAAGGCCTAATACGTGGAAGGTATAAAGAAATGCTAACAATCTTCCTTTTCTTCTTGTTTTAAACCTCTTCTAATTCATGACTAGGAAGTTTCATTCATTTTCTCCACTCAGCTTTGGGGGTGTTGCTTGCATCCTCTGGGGATCTCTGTAGAGAATTAAATTTCAGGAACAGGAGCCTGAGATAACTTTCCCTCTTCCTTAAAACAAGTCCATTTGTACTGGTACCAGTTGAGACGATTTATCCTTCAACTCCACCTTTGTCAGCTCTTGGTTTTCTTGGAAGTTTGTATTGAGTCGAGTTGCTAATTTTTTTTTTTTAATATTTGAGATACATTTTTTAAAGTTAGATACTTTGATCTTTGCAAAATCTGTTTATAATGTTGCCAGTTGTCAGCACATTCTAAAAGCACTCAGAATTGAATCATCACTTTGAAGCAGAAAAAGCACTGGTGGATTTTAAAGTACTGCCACCCTCTGATCTTTTTAACCTGTTACTTAGTCCAATAACAGTTATGTTTAAGGGTTTTGGTTTTAAAATGTTAGCAATCATATATAATTACTCAGGCAATGCTAAATTTTCATCTTTCAGAAAAGTGAAATAAAATGCCATATGTTTTTGGAAAGCAGCTTGTAGGTGTGATATTAAAGATGTTTTCATTCACTTATCACATCCACCCTGTGAGGTGGACAAGGCATGTGATCGGAGCTCTGTTTTATACCTGAGGAAATTGAGAAGCGGAACTCTTTGCATAAATGTTTTGTGTTATGATGAGTAAGTTGCAGAACCAGGACTGGGACCTGGTCTTCCCTCTTGGCGCATTCCCCGCTCCGCATATGAAACTGCTACTTGGCTTCTGCTAATGCTGTAAGGAGTAATACATTACTGTGCTAGCATTTTCTTCACACTGCTGCTGAAATGGGATCAAAGGCACATGGTAGTTTGGATATGTAAAATTTTAGATGACATAGCTTAGAATTACGATTTGTTCTTCCATTTTCTAGCCACAGAACATAAAACGGAATGTTAAGTCTTGTAAGCCATTCTGATTAATAGCACAAATGGAGAATTTACAGTTGCAGATTATTACCACACTAGATCACATTTCTATAAGAATTTATAGTTTTCAGGCTGCTTTTTTAAAAAAGAACCTAATTAGATTTCTTGGAACAATCATCTGAATCATTTGACTGTACAACAATACATGTAAAGTATATCCATTTTACAGATAGTAATGCAAGTTCATGCACGTTGAATAGGGACTAATTGTTTTTTAAAGTCATTATTGAATTTATTATAGTATTTCTTCCGTTTTTATTTTATTTTTTGGTCTCAAAGCATGAGGGATCTTAGCTTCCCAGCCAGGAACCTCCACCCCCTGCGTTGAAAGGTGAAGTCTTAATCCACCAAGGATGTCCAATATTTGTTTTTCTGAAAAGTTTTTTCCCCCTATGGAAATTTTGAATCTTATTTCCTTATTTTAAGCTATTTGGAGGCAAGTAATTCTTGGGCAGGAGTTAATCCCAGATAGAAATTTAACTAGGAGGTAAGGCCTGTTGTCAATCAGAACCGGGAAGAGAATGTCCCATAAAACCACAGTTTCACCTTGGATATCAGCCAGGGTTTCTAGCCCTAAAGGTCAACAGTTCTGATTACCAAAGTGACTTCTAAAGAATGCCTGGTGTTAGGACTTGGAGAGTAGGCTCCTTCAGGGAGGCTGGCTCATCCCGGGCCGCCCCTGTGAGTTAGATGTGTGCATACGGGATGTTCTGTTTTAACACTCTCATTTGCTAGTGGAAAGCTCACCACACATTATCATTCTCCAGTAAAGCTATCAGCTTCTCCAGGAAGCTGATATTTAATGTAGGTTAGAAGATAGCGACTTGTAAGGTGGCGACTTGCGTAATTGTGACACATAATGGCATTTTTCAATTGGTCTTGGCATGATTCAGATGGAAAATTATTTCCTTTTTGCCAAGTGAACTTTGAAGAGATATGGCAAGTGTCTGAAAGATTCTAAACAAGCTCCTATTCATGGTCATTTGATACTTAGTTTTTAATTTTTTTACTCCTTGGCATGTGGGATCTTAGTTCCCTGACCAGGGATTGAACCTGTGCCCACTGTGATGGGAGCATGGCTTCCTAGCCGCTGGACTGCTAGGGAAGTACCATTTTTAAAATTAGTTAAGTTTTTTTTAGTTTTGAACTCTGCCCTGTGTACCTGGTCTACCCTTATTTCCCTGAAACAACCTGTGCTATTTTCTGGTGGTAATTTCTTTAATAGCTATACATAATTAAAAAACAAAAGGACTGCAGAGTTTTTACATCAAATCATTTCTCTAGCCCAATTGTACAAACCTTGCCAGTGGCCCTTGATAGACGCTGTGTGTAAGTGGTGGTTTGGTTTTAGTTACTTTCATAGAGACAGGCCTTTCTGTGCTGGCTCATTGCTCCTGTGAAATTGACTTAATGTTTTGACTCGTTTTACTGATTTTGATGAAAAGACTCACTTTTTGATGGGATTCTGAAAGTTATCTCCACTATGATGAAATAGCCACAAACCAGGAATTTAACTTCATTTACTTGACTTCCCTGGTGGCTCAGAGGTTAAAGCGTCTGCCTCCAATGCGGGAGACCCGGGTTTGATATCTGGGTCAGGAAGATCCCCTGGAGAAGGAAATGGCAACCCACTCCAGTATTCTTGCTTGGAGAATCTCATGGACTGAGGAGCCTGGTGGGCTGCAGTCCATGGGGTCACAAAGAGTCGGACACGACTGAGTGACTTTACTTACTTACTTACTTACTTCCCTTGTCAGGAATACTTAGAAGAATGCCTTATATTTAGTTCAGTTCAGTTCAGTCGCTCAGTCATGTCCAATTCTTTGCGACCCCATGAACCACAGCACGCCAGGCCTCCCTGTCCATCACCAATTCCGGAGTTCACTCAGACTCATGTCCTTTGAGTTGGTGATGGCATTAACCATCTCATCCTCCGTTGTCCCCTTCTCCTCCTGCCTTCAATCTTTCCCAGCATCAGGGTCTTTTCCAGTGAGTCAGCTCTTTGCATCAGTTGGCCAAAGTATTGGAGTTTCAGCTTCAACATCAGTCCTTCCAATGAACACCCAGGACTGATCTCCTTTAGGATGGACTGGTTGGATCCCCTTGCAGTCTAAGGGACTCTCAAGAGTCTTTCCAACACCACAGTTCAAAAGCATCAATTCTTCGATGCTCAGCTTTCTTTATAGTCCAACTCTCACATCCATACATGACCACTGGATAAACCGTAGCCTTGACTAGATGGTCCTTTGTTGGCAAAGTAATGTCTCTGCTTTTTAATATGCTGTCTAAGTTGGTGATGATTCTCCTTCCAAGGAGTAAGCATCTCTTAATTTCATGGCTGCAGTCACCATCTGCAGTGATTTTGGAGCCCCAAAAAATAAAGTCTGACACTGTTTCCCCACCTATTTGCCATGAAGTGATGGGACCAGATGCCATGATCTTCGTTTTCTGAATGTTGAGCTTTAAGCCAACTTTTTCACTCTCCTCTTATCAAGAGGCTCTTTAGTTCTTCACTTTCTGCCATAAGGGTGGTGTCATCTGCATATCTGAGATTATTGATATTTCTCCCGGCAGTCTTGATTCTAGCTTGTGCTTTTTCCAGCCCAGCGTTTCTCATGATGTACTCTGCATAGAAGTTAAATAAGCAGGGTGACAATATACAGCCTTGACATATTCCTTTTCCTATTTGGAACCAGTCTGTTGTTCCATGTCCAGTTCTAACTGTTGCTTCCTGACCTGCATATAGGTTTCTCAAGAGGCAGGTCAGGTGGTCAGGTATTCCTATCTTTCAGAATTTTCCACAGTTTATTGTGATCCACACAGTCAAAGGCTTTGGCATAGTCAATAAAGCAGAAATAGATGTTTTTCTGGAACTCTCTTGCTTTCTTGATGATTCAGCGGATGTTGGCAATTTGATCTCTGGTTCCTCTGCCTTTTCTAAAACCAGCTTGAACATCTGGAAGTTCATGGTTCACATATTGCTGAAGCCTAGCTTGGAAAATTTTAAGCATTACTTTGCTAGTGGGTGAGTTGAGTGCAATTGTGCGGTAGTTGGAGCATTCTTTGGCATTGCCTTCCTTTGGAATTGGAATGAAAACTGACCTTTTCCAGTCCTGTGGCCACTGCTGAGTTTTCCAAATTTGCTGGCATATTGAGTGCAGCACTTTCACAGCATCATCTTTCAGGATTTGAAATAGCTTAACTGGAATTCCTTCACCTCCACTAGCTTTGTTCGTAGTGATGCTTTCTGAGGCCCACTTGACTTTGCATTCCAGGATGTCTGGCTCTAGGTGAGTGATCACGCCATTGTGGTTATCTGGGTCATGAAGATCTTTTTTGTACAGTTCTGAGTATTCTTGCCACCTCTTCTTAATATCTTCTGCTTCTGTTAGGTCCCTACCATTTCTGTCCTTTATTGACCCCATCTTTGCATGAAATGTTCTCTTGATATCTCTAATTTTCTCTAAGAGATCTCTAGTCTTTCCCATTCTATTGTTTTCCTCTATTTCTTTGCATTGATCAGTTGACCCCCCCAAAAGCATTGAAGAAATGCTGACTTAGACTGAGAGTTGATATTTTGTTCTTGGAGACCTGTTGATTTGGGTTGTAGGCACCTAGTTCATGGGCCTGACTTGGATTTTCAAGGTGACTGTTGAGGTCTAGACCTGTAATGCTCTGTAGGGTCATTGCCAGAGACTTCCTCCTCTAGGAAGTCTATGTAATATGGTGGGAAGTTAACAGTAAAATGTAAATATCGGAATAAATATAGAGCAGATTTGATGTCCGTGAGATCAGACCAAAAGGTAGGGTGTGTTGTCAGCGTTCATTTTTTTCCCCGTCTTTTTCATTTTCTAAATTATGAAAGTATGATAACATATTTACAGGAGACTTGGAAAATGCCAAACAAAGCTACATATAGTTCCACTGTATGTTACAATTATTTTTAAAAGTAAATAAATTAAGATATTTAGTGGAGTTTCAATATCAAATTCAAAAATTAATAGAATGAATATGCAGAAAAGTAGAAGGATATAGTAGGCCTGAAAAGCACTATAAACCAATTCAGCATAATTAAGATTTATACAGTTTACATGCAACAGTGGGATACAAATTCTATTCAAGTAGCATTCAAGTTTTCAGATGGATAGGAAGGGTTAATTGAAGAGTGGATTATAGAACAAGAACCAGGAAAGGCATCATTTTTCTCCCCATGGAAAGGCATTTTATTTTAAATATAGCCGTGTATACATGTTGATCCCAAACTCTGTCTATCTGTTCCCCTACCCTTCTTCCCTGGTAACCTTAGGTTTGTTTTCTAAGTCTCAATTTGTTGCTGTTTTGTAAGTAAGATTATTTTATCTTTTTTTTTCTTTTTTAAGATTCTGCAACTATGTGATATCATATGATATTTGTTTTTTACTGACTGCACTCAGTATGGTAATCTCCAGATCATCCATATTGCTACAAATGACATTATTTTATTCTTTTTAATGGCCAAGTAATATTCCATTGCATATAGGTACCACATCTTCTTTATTAATTCACCTGTTGATGGGCATTTAGGTTGCTTCTATGTCTTGGATATTGTAAATAGTGCTGCAGTGAAAACTGAGGTGCATGTATCCTTTTAAAGCATATTTTTCTCTGGATATATGCTCAAGAGTGAGATGGTTGGATGATATGGTAGCTCTATTTTCAGTTTTTTTTTTTTTTTTTTTTTTAAGGAACCTCCATACTGTTCTCCCTAGTGGCTGTACCAATTTACATTCCCACCAACAGTGAAGGAGGGTTGAGAAAAGGAATAAATAAACAGCATTTATTGTTTGCAGATTTTTTGATGATGGCCTTTCTAACTGGTGTGAGATGATACTCTCTTTGTAGTTTTGATTGCTTTTCTCTAATAATTAGCAATGTTGAGCATCTTTTCATGTGCCTTTCGGCTATCTGTATGTCTTCTTTGGAGAAATGTCTATTTAGGTCTTCTGCTCTTTTTTTTTTTTTAATAAGCTACATGAGATGTTTGTAAATTTTGGAGACTAATCTCTTATCAATCCTATCGTTTGCAAATAGTTTCTCTCATTCTGTGAGTTGTCTTCATTTTGTTTATGGTTTTCTTTGCAATGCAAAAGATTTTGAGTATAATTAGATCTCGTTTGTTTGTTTTGGATTTTATTTTTGTTACTCTGGGAGGTAGATCAATGATATGGCTACAAATTATGTCTGTGTTCCGCTTGTTTTTCTATAAGAGTTTTATTGTATCTGGTCTTACATGTAGGTCTTTAATCCATTTTGAGTTTATTTTTGTGAATGTTGTCAAAGAATGTTCTAATTCCTTTCTCTTTCATGTAGCTGCATAAGTAGACCAGGTTTGATGTCCATGAGATCAGACAGAAATGGCTGTGGGTATAGTCAGCATTCAGGTTTTCAACTGAATAGGAGGGATTAGTCGGAAAGTGGATTATAGAATAAGAACCAGGGGAACACTTCTGTTCCAACCTGAATGAATGGATGTGTTCTGGAATACTTACTGCTGTTTGTTAGCCATGTCATCTGTGAAAAAATTTTTTAATTGGGATAAAGTTAAGTACCTTGAAATGCATTTAGCTTCAGTGCACAATTATGAGTTTTGACAAGTACACACTTGTGTAGCCAATAGTAATCAAGGTAGAGAACGTGTCCATCACTCCTAGAAAGTTCTTCAACCATGTCAACAAGTTGCTAAGCTTTGGTCACTAGTAAAGTGAGGATTATAATAATGCTTGTTTTATAAGATTGTTAACATTATAACAATAGCAGCTAACGATTGTGTGTGAGTTAGAAAGTTTCTAAAACGTTCACAGAATTCTTTCAACAGTCCTATAGGATGGAATATTCTTGTTGCATCAGTTTTTACAGATGAGGAAAATGTGGCCAAGATTATTTTTGGCTTGCTCGAGGTAGGTAACCCAGTTACTGAGTAAATGTGGGCGCTCCCTATGAACACTGCCTGCCTTCTATTCTAGGCAGCTATGGGTCTGTAGCTGCATTTGTTAGTTGTTGTTCAGTCGCTCAGTTGTGTCTGACTCTTTGCGACCTCAAGGACTTCAGCAAGCCAGGCTTCCCTGTCTTTCACCATCTCCCGGAGTTTGCTCAAACTCATGTCCACTGAGTCGATGCTATCCAGCCATCTCATCCTCTGCCACCCCTTCTTCTCTTGCCTTCAGTCTTTCCTAGCATCAGGGTGTCTTCCAGTGAGTCAGCTCTTCATATCAGGTAACCAAAGTACTGGAGCTTCAGCTTCAGTCCTTCCAATGAATATTGAGGATTGATTTCCTTTAGGGTTGATTGGTTTGATCTCTTGTCCAAGGAACTCTCAAGAACCTTCTCCAGCACCACAGTTCCAAAGTATCAGTTCTTTGGCATTCAGCCTTCTTTATGGTCCAACTCACATATCCATAAAAGTTAGTTGATTTTATTACTGTGAAAAGGAGAGTTTGGAAAGAGATTGAGAACACATTTGGACTGGCTTTAATGTCCATTGCTATTTATTAACTCTATTTCTTGGGCAAGGTACTGGATGACTGGGAGCATCAGATTTAACATCCGAAAAGGCTCGGGGTGGGAAGGAGGTGACTGTCATGGGACCTGTCTGACCCACGGGGCTATCAGCTGGGCGGATGACTATGAGAATACGTCGAGGACTTTCGAGTGCTGTGCACTGGTGTGTTATCTTGAACCACGAAGAGGTAGCTGCCTCTCCCCCAGCTTGGCTGCACACACTGGCTGACTGTGGGCGGACAACAAGGACTTGACATTGTGTCAGGGAGAAGCAGTCCCTGCTTGTCCGTTTCTCGGTGTGCTGAGTACTGTGTTTACACAGCCTTTTCTGTCTCACATCTTCTGACATTCAAAAGCCTCCGTTTTTCAGCTATTAGGTCAGCCTCACTCCTCAATGCTTGTCATTTTATTTGAAGAGAGTCTTTAAACAGTTCTATTTTGATTTTCTTTCTGAAAAGTGCACCCCTGATACAAAGCAGTCTGCGCTGGCTTGAGGTGGGCGAGTCCCTGAGTCATCCGAACTGCGGGATGTGTACCGGCCTGAATGGAATTCTCTTGCGTGTGCTTCCGTGTTCCTGAAGATGAGCCATTCCCATCATTAGCGTAGATGCCAGTGGTGAACAGGAGCCCTAACTTCAGGAATTAAGTTTGGTCAGTGCAGGCGTTCTCTCCAGGGCTGCTTTCTCTAGGATCGTTTTCCTCCCTCCCCAGTATACCCGCTTCTGGGATGGTTCCTGGTCCTGGAGGGGCGTTACAGCATCACGTCGTCCTAGCAACAGGGGAGGCTGTCTGGTCCAGGTCCTCCTGCCAAGCTCTTGGTCTCTGCAGAAGCAGCTCATTGGGGACAGTTTTGAGATGCCTCTGGCTGCGTGGAGCCCACGGGGCTTTTGTGTGTGTGCCAGCTTCTTGGTCTCTGTATGGGCATCCAGTGGAGGGCTGGGGCATACACTGACCCTTCTTTGAGGGCTCCCAGGCCTTTCTGATCCACTGGCTGTCTCTGCAGTTTAGTTTGCGTGAGTCTATCTCTCTTGTCCTCCTCTTCGGTCATCTTGGAGAGTGGGCGTTGGCTGCCTGTGGCCCAACGGGCACCCTCCCTCTTCTTGCTGCCTTTTTCACCGGGCTCAGAGGTGCCAAATGAGGATTTATGAGCCAGGTGTGCTTAGGGACAAAATGTCTACTATGAAATGATGAAGTGAAAAAAAAAAGGGACATATTGAGATTTTCATCAAGCTAATTCATATAGTCTAAAAGAATGTTCTACAATTATGTATGCCCTTCATTTTGGTGTTAAAATGTCCTTTTATAATGTGTTGGTAGTAGTAAAAAGTTATTTTGTCTGAAGTGTCTTTAGGGGCAGAATTTAAAGCTGGCTTCCCCACGTTGTCTCTCCAGATCTTAGGAGAGGAAATTTTCACTTGTCCATGAAATCTGAAAGGTCACCCAGCACTTACTGACCTGTTCCTTATCTTCAGCCCAAGCTTCCCCTTCTCCACACTTAACCATGCCCTCCATGTCCGCAGCAACGGAGGCCATCCTCCAGGTTCCCTCAGGCTGTGTCATTTTGCAATTTTTAGAAAATGTTTTTACTGTTTGGCTGAGCCATGTAACATCTTAGTTCCCCAACCAGAGATCGAACCCGTGCCCCTTGCAGTGGAAGCTTAGATCTTAACCACTGGTCCATCAGGGAAGTCCCCTGCAACTTTTGTAATTATTTATTTGTCCTTTGCTTTGAGAACAGGGACTGTCTTCACCATCGTGTCCCTAGCAGAGCCACTGGTGCATGGTAGGCGAGTGATGCATTTTGTTGAATGAACGACAGCTCTCTTAGTAAAAAGTCACTTGATAGCTGGGATGAGGAAACTGGCAGGATGATGCATGAAGTAGCTAACCCTCACTTAGTACTTAGGACTGTTCTAGTACCCTTGTATATGGGTTCTTTTATTTTTTTCATAGCTAGTTGGAGGCTTTTGAATATAATAAAAATCACATAAGAAATATTTCATGCTTGAAAGTCTCTAATAGTAAGAAAATATTTGTAAGGAAATTGGTTAAGGTTTAGATTGCTAACTAAAATATCTTACATTTATATAATTGTGGGGGACAGAATTACAGAATTAGTCTCAACTGTAAATGTGGATTAAGTTCAACTATACTGCCCTTTTGTTTATAACAGTTAAACTAGGAAGTTAGTATCCCCAAAGAGTGGTGTTATTTTATGTAATTCTGATTAAAATATTTTATATAGAGGGTTAGAGGGTTACAGTCACTTGGAGAAAGGCATGAGTAGATACTGGAATTCTTCACTTAAATTGGAATGTTGAATTTCACAAATACTGTTTTGTGGAGCAGTCCTCTCCTGTTTTTATTTTTTCTTTCTTCCTTTAACCATGGACTTCATTGTTTGCACATTTGCACCTATTAGTCTATGCACAAATTTTAATTCCTTGCTACTAAGTCGCTTCAGTCGTGTCCAACTCTGTGCGACCCCATAGACGGCAGCCCACCAGGCTCCCCTGTCCCTGGGATTCTCCAGGCAAGAACACTGGAGTGGGTTGCCATGTCTATATTCCATATTGCTAGGTCACTGCACTCTCCATTTTATGCCCCATTTCCATCAAGAGCTATTTCCCCAAATCTCAGTCTGCCTGATTGTGTGTTGTTGTTCAATTACCTGATTACCTGTTGTTCAACTGCCTGATTAGTTGTGTCCCCAACTTTTTGTGATGTCAAGGACTGTAGCCTGCCAGGTTCCTCTGTCTGTGGGATTTTCCCAGGCAAGAATACTGAAGTGGGTTGCCATTTCCATCTCTAGGAATCCGCTCCTATTTTTAAGTGCAAATCTTTATTACCTCCATCTCTGCCTTTTCAACTCCAAGCCAGCCTGTCTTGCCATCACGGGTCTGTGAAAAGGGAAGCAGGGGTCTTATGTGTTGTTGTTCAATTACCTGATTACCTGTTGTTCAACTGCCTGATTAGTTGTGTCCCCAACTTTTTGTGATGTCAAGGACTGTAGCCTGCCAGGTTCCTCTGTCTGTGGGATTTTCCCAGGCAAGAATACTGAAGTGGGTTGCCATTTCCATCTCTAGGAATCCGCTCCTATTTTTAAGTGCAAATCTTTATTACCTCCATCTCTGCCTTTTCAACTCCAAGCCAGCCTGTCTTGCCATCACGGGTCTGTGAAAAGGGAAGCAGGGGTCTTGGCCTCAGTCAGTTTACAGCCTGTTGGCCACAGCTGAGTTATGGATTGCCATTGAGGCTGGAGTTATATTATTGAGTTATATCTGCTGAGAATTGATTGCCAAGGATACTTGTTGAGAGGTTTCTGCCTCGACTGACTCTCATGCATTGATGATTTTAAAAGCTGTCACAGTCAGTCAGGCTGTCATTCAGTTGAGAGCCAAATTTGGGCCATTTTCATGGAGCTGAAGACTTGGTATTAAACAGTTCGCTTTAGAAATATAAAGATTAAAAAAAAGATGAAATATAAAGCTAAACAGAGCCAAATCTGTAAATTTCCAAGTACTTCTATAGGATAACGATTTGTTGTTGTTAAGTCGCTAAGTTGTGGCCGACTCTATTGCGAGCCCATGAACTGTAACCTCCCAGGCTCCTCTGTCCATGGGATTCTCCAGGCAAGAATACTGGAGGGGTTGCCATTTCCTCTACCAGAGGACCTTCCTGACCCAAAGATCAAACTCATCTCTCTCACATCTCCTGCATTGACAGGTGGATTCTTTACCTCTGAGACATTTGGGAAGCCTTTAGCGCAACAATATGCATATTCAGTGTGTGTTTTTTTTTTTTTTTCAATTACACCATTTTTCCAAGTTTCTGGAGGACAGAGTATAAGAATCGGCTCCCTGTATACTCCTATCTAAGAAATGCCAAAAGTAGCCAATTGTGGAGCAGTGAAGTTTTGTTCTGCTTATGAGGGTAAAGGAGGGGACCTGGCTGGGTTTCTCACGTCCTGAGGTTCATGTTGTATTCCTTTGTTCTCCTGGTGAGTTCCCGCATTCAGCCATCCTGGGACTGCAGGAGGGGAGGGTGCTCACCTGCAGGGCTGGAGACCCCCAGTAAGCGGACGCTAGGTGCCGTGACCAGGACCCCCGACTGACCCTTCTTTCCTCCCTGGATCTGCAGCTCAATGTCAGGCTGCCCTGTTGTCTTCTCAGATACTAGAGCCTCACATGCTATTCTTAGCATTTTCGTGAGGTCTTCATTTAATGTTATCAGTAGAAATTTGAAGAGCAAATATTTAACACTGTGGATTCAGAAAACAATCACAATTCTTTAGAATTTCTTTAGAACATCCAAGTTGGGGATGAATGAAAGATGAATTTTGATGAGGCCTGGTGTCCTTGCAGGAGCGGTACAAGGTAAAATACAGAAACGTATTTTCCCCTGTGTTTTTTGTATGTGTTCTCCCTTGAAATTTCAGTTGTTAAAACCTTCAAGCCTAGTTTGAGGTTTTTAATGCTTCATTTTAGCAGTGAGATGGAAAAGCCAACCATTTAGCTTGAAACTCATGTTACTGTAGCTGTCTTTTATAGAAATGTAGTAGTAAACAGTACAGTCTTTTATCATCAGATATATTTAGTATTTCTGGTAGCTCTGTTACAATTACAGAAGTTATAGTATATGGTTATTTTTATAAATAGTGCAAAGGGATATTTAACTTACTGTGTCTTGGTGTGCAATTCTTTTTTTGAAAGGTGACTAAAACTTTCTTAGAAATTTTTATCAATACCTACCTGTTCCCAAGGCTGTTACACAAATCTAAAATCTCCAACTTGCTGTTTGCTGGATGTGATTATTTCAGGGAAAAAAAAATCGTCACTGAGTTAAAAATTTCCTGGCACAAGGACTTTCCTGGTGGTCCAGTGGTTAAGACACCATGCTTCCACTGCAGAAGGTGACAGTTCGATCCCTGGTCAGGAAACTAAGATCCCATTTGCCTCATGGCATGGCCAAAAGATGTAAAAAATAATTTTTTTTTTCCTGGCACATGTGTTAAAATTCTCATAAGAGTAGGAGATCTTTCAGCCTTTCTTCTTCTTTTTCACCTGATGAAATAGTGGGCATTATGGGTTGCATGTTTGGAAAAGGAGCCCAGCTTTGGTCAGGCCAACTGAAGGCTGTGTTGGGGAGGGTTGGACTGTAAAGGTCATGACCTCGCTATCCTTGGAGGGCATTCGCCTTTGCAGGGCCCTTAGATTCTTGCTGCGTTAGCAGAGGAGTGTCCGCTAATCCTCCTGAGACTTGCCTGGCTTCTGCAGGATTTCTCTCTAAGGACTTGGCCTCGTGATGATCCAGGGCCAAGTCCAGAATCGGAGAGGGGCTGCTGCCCTAAGAATAGTCCCAATGTAAAAAAGGAGCGAGTCAGTGGCCCAGAGCCACTGCTGCCTTCCTGCTGCCAGGAGAAGATCCCGAATGAGCAGTCAAGGGGGAGGGTGTGTGTCTGAAGACAGGTGTGAAAAGTGTAGGGAGGGCAAGTGTTCTCTTGCTGACTCGCGTAGGGGGAGGTAGCAGTGTTAGTGACTGACTGCTTCAAAACCCTAGAAAAAGGGAAATAACGGAGGCTATCTTTTTATGAGGCTGGGCTTGGTGAGATATATTTCCTGATGTTTCTCATTTGCAAGAAAATACTTTGTATTTAATGTTAGTCACAGTAGTTTTGAGGAATGGAAACAGTAACGGGCCTTGTTTCCTATACTGCCCAGGGAACACAAAGCGGAGCATTGTCTGAAAACTTGCAACAACAGATCACTGAGACAAAGACCTGTACATTTTAAATGGAAGTTTCTGGGAGGATTATTTAACACACTTACTCATAACTCTTTGGATATATATGGTGTGCATTTTATGTTGAAGTCACGTGAGCTTGAAGAAACTTCAGTCTCAAAGTGAGACACAGAAGACTCTTTTCAGAAAGGTAGCTGGTTTTTGTTTGGGTATGAACTATCCAAAACTTAATAGTTATTTTAGAGACTTATATTTTTAATTTAAGATGAAACCTGTATTGCTTGACAAACAATCAGTCGTTTAAAGGCCAAGAACACCTTTTTCCTCCCAGCCTTAGGGTAATTGTGGAGGACTGAATGATGAAGGGGCTTCCCTGGTGGTTCAGCAGTGAACACCAGGAGACGTAAGTTTGATTCTTGAGTCGGGAAGATCCCCTGGAGAAAGAAATGGCATCCCCTCCAGCATTCTTTGCCTGGGAAATCTATGGGGTCACAAAGAGTTGGACATGACTTAGTGACTAAACAATAACAATGGGTGGTGAAGAGATGGAGAATATTTTGTTTGAAGACATACCTATTGATTTAGGTTTTATTTAATTTCTTTTTAAATCATGCCACATGCCTTGGGGATCCTGGTTCTCTGACCAGGGATTGAACCTGGGCTCTTGGCAGTGAAAAGTGACAAGTTGTAGCCACTGGCCCACCAGGGAGTTCCCCATACTGATTTAGGAATGGATGGTCATTTATTTTCAAGAATTCTTCCACTCTGTCTCAGGATTGACTTTTTGTCACTCAGTTGTGTCTGACACTTTGTGACTCCATTATTTATAGCCCTCCAGGCTCCTCTGTCCATGGAATTCTCCAGGCAAGAATACTGGAGTGGGTTGCCATTTCCTTCTTCAGGGGATCTTCCTGACTGGGATGGAGCTCACATCTCCTGTGTCTTCGTGAAATGGCAGGCAGGTTCTTCATCACTGAGCCACCAGAGAGGCCCAAGTTGACTATTTAGTTTAGACCGTATCATCTTTTTGGGGGGCACAGTGAGAGCTCCCTTGCCTTTTGAAGATACTTCTCATGTTTAGCACAAAGGCTAACCTGTTGCTAATTGTTGTTCTAGATCAGTGTGTCTGTGTTTCCTCCTAAGTGTGATGAGAGGCCATAAAGAGCTTTGGGAGAAGATTTGCACGAGGTGACACGTTCAGAAGGATCATTTTGGTCACTTTGTGGAGAAGGTATTGAAAGGAGGCAAGAGGCCAGTGATTTGCTCATTTGGTTCAGCAGACAGTCGTGACTTGGACCTGGGGTAATAGTGAAGGGGAGAAGCAGCTGTGTTTTGGATGTACTAAGTATTTTGAAGGTAGCCTCTCTCCTCTTTAGGAGTGGCTATTGGGGTGGGAGGGAGGATGAAGGATGACAGCTGGGTTTTTGGCGTAATCAGTGGGGTTGCACTGTATCGTCTTTACAGAGACTGGGGCAAGAAGGAAGCTGAGGGGAGGTCTGCAAGCTCAGAGTTGTCTTGTAGATGTAGGAAGTTTGAGATGCCTATTAGATAAGCAAAGGTAGGTGTTAACTTGACAACTGGATATTAAAATCTGGAGCTTTAGAGAAAGATCAGGACTAGAGATATATGCTTGTGGGAGTCATTATCCAACAGAAAATATTTACTGTTAATAATACCATGAGTTTGGAAGAGAAGGGGTTAAAGGGCTGAGCCCTGCCTTACTCCCAACATGGGTGAGGGTGGGGGGTGTTGGTCAGAGAAGAATCCAGAAGAGACATTTGCCAAGAAGCAGCCTGTGAGTTTCAGAGAATGCAGACAGAGCAATGCTTCTGAGGTCACGTGAAGGAGGTGTCTTGAATTTGAACCCTAGGGTGGGTGAAGTGTTTACCAGACAGAGAACACTTCTGTTCACTTTTTGGTAAGTTGTGTGTTTGTGTGTGTGTAGTCATTTAGAATCTTTGATAAGCTTTAGCAAACCATGGTCAAATTCAGCCGAAAGTAAAAACAAATACAACAAATTACTTTAAAGCACCAGAATACATGGAATCCAGAAAAATATACCGCTGAACCTATTTCCAGGGTAGGAATGCCAGAGAGGCAGACGTAGAGAACAGACTTGTGGACACAGTGGGGGCAGGAGAGGGTGGGGCGAGTTGGGAGAGGAGCACTGACATGGATATCCTCCCGTGTAGGATGGATCGCTAGCGGGAAGCTGCTAGATAGCACAGGGGGCTCAGCGAGCTGATGTCTGACAACCTCGAGGGGTGGCATGGGGGGGTGCGTGTGAGGGAGGCTCAAAGGAGAAGGGAGATAGGTATACATATGGCTGACTCGTGGTGTACAGCAGAAACTAATGCAACATTGTAAAGAGATTATACTCCAAATAAAAATCAATTAAAAAAAAACCACACCAGAATCTGAGATTTAGTTAGGCAACCTCATTTCAGAGAAATGTATGCATTCTGTTAATCATTCTTGAAATGTTGACAGTGGGTGGAGGCACCGTAATTCTCTTTGAGGGCCCCTAAGTCCCCAAACACTTCCTTATATCGACCACTGCCTTAGTGCTCTTTTAAGACCTTCCTTTGCCTGGGCTCTTCCTTCAGAGGCCCCATTCCACATCACATTGAAATATAACCACACTTGCTATATTTAAACAGCTGAGTTGCTGTTGACTGCTGATAAGACACCACATTTAAGACTTTCCTGGGGACCTCCCTGGTGCTCCAGTGGCTAAGACTCAAACGTCCCAGTGCAAGGGGCCCTGGTTCAATCCCTGGTCAGGGAACTAGATCCCACACGCCACAACTAAAGATCCCGAGTGCCACAACTGAGCCCCGGTGCAACCAAATAAATCAATATTTAAATTATATATATACATATATGAATATAAAGACCCTTTTTGTTCTTTGCCTCCTTAGCTGCTACTAACTTTTCAGGTCTCACCTACGCATGTGACTTGCTCAGAGACCCCCTACTCCTGTAATAGCAACCAGAATACCAACGTCTTTCTTCATCGACCACAATTTCTGACTGAATAGTTGTGTAATTTTTTTTTTTTTTGTCTATTTTGTTCACAACCTAGCAGCATGTTTGGCATATGATGGGCCCCTGACAGATTGGATGAATGAACGTCAAGAAAAGAGCTCTCTCAGAGGTGCGACCATAGCTTTGGTTTCCAAGCTCAGTATTGTATTTACTCTAAAGGTAGATTTACTGAGATATGATTTATTTATAGCTTGCTCAGTCCTGTCCAGCTCTTTGTGACCCTGTGGACAGTAGCCCTCCAGGCTCCTCTGTCTATGGGATTTCTCAGTCAAGAATACTGGAGTGGGTTGCCATTTCCTTCTCCAGGGGAATCTTTCTGATCCAGGGATCAAACCCAGGTCTGCATTGGTAGGTGAGTTCTTTGCCATTTGAGCCACCAGGAAGTCATACCTTTTTTTTTTTTTTATTGCTGAGTGCTATTTCATTATATGGATGTACTGCAGATATTTTATTCATCTATCAATATTTGTGTTTACTTCTAATTTGGGGAAATTATTAAATTTTTCTTCCTGGTCTTAATAACACAGACATGATATTAAAACAGCATCAATAGTCCATAGCCCTGTATCCCCTTCACGCTTAATATATTCATCTTCTCATGTTCTTTTACTATATATTTTATATGACTGTAATCATAAAATGTGCATTTTTCCTAGTTGTTTGTACACTGCATAGGTAAAGATGGTTGTATTTCATTGAGTTACTCTACTATAATCTTCTTATCAGTCCCTTGTTCACATTTAGATTGCTTCTAAGTCAGTTGTAGAAAATATGCTAAAAATCCTCTGGCCTCCCCTATGACAAATTCTTGGCAACAGTTTACTTAAGACTCTTACTTGGAAGTGGTAGAAATCAATCCAGGTGAACCGAGGCAAAAACCAGATAGGCTTCATAAGGAAGGGTGTGGGAAGTGGCTCACAACTTCAGTGTCAAAGCAGCTGGTGGGAACCAAGTCAGGTCAGTTCCCTCATTGCTTTCATTTCTGAGTCTCCTGGGACAAAGCTGCTTTTTTTTTCCTGCAGATCCTCGCTTCCTCTGCTTCTGGGTGCAGGGGGAAGGGGACTGACTGCAAGGCTTGGCTTGATCGGCTTCTCCGTTCTAGGGAATTCCATGGATCCACTCTTCCAGTCTCTCAAATCCGCATGCTGGTTTGGAAGACAGAACCTGGCCCTGTCTGAGGGTTGGTGTCTGCACCAGGGCCAGTCCATAGAGTGAGGCCACTTCAGGGAGTCAAGGGGCTGTTGTCTGAGGGTTGGTGTCTGCACCAGGGCCAGTCCATAGAGTGAGGCCACTTCAGGGAGTCAAGGGGCTGTTGTCACCTGATCCCACCCTCGAAGTTTTAGATTCCAAATAAGATTACATAAAAGCCATTTTTATCACTGTTGAAGTTGAATTCCAAGGGAACTCTGCTCAGTGTGATGTGGCAGCCTGGATGAGAGGGGAGTTTCGGGGAGAATGGATACATGTACATGTATGGCTGAGTCCCTTGGCTATTCACCTGAAGCAGTCACAGCATTGTTAATCGGCTATACTCCAATATAAAATAGAAAGTTTTAAAATAATGCAAAACAGTTAAGTGAAAAAAATAATAAGGCTGGTAGAGAGTTATTATATGTATGTTTTTTGTATTTGTGTTTGCATGCTTAGTTGCTCAGTGGTGTCCAACTCTTAGCGACCCTGTGGACTGTAACCCTCAGTCCATGGGATTCTCCAGGCAAGAATACTGGAGTGGGTTGCCATTTCCTCCTCCAGGGGATCTTCCCAACCCAAGGATCAAACTTGCATCTCCTGCATTGGCAGGTGAATTCTTTACCACTGAGCCACCTGGGGTGCTTGTATTTGTGTTTAGATTTTTTAAATAGTTGTTTACCGCTCCTTAGCTTTGATCCATCATCTCTGAGGGATATGTAATGGATAGCTGAGAAAGTCTGATTTACAGCCAACATTTATTGAATGCTTACTTTATATAAGCATTGTGCCTGAGACGTGTGTAAAAATACAGGTAGTTTATTCAAAGGGATTATTCTCTCAACCATGCAATCAAGCTGAGATTTGTTTAATCCTGAAGAAGGACTTCTTTTGAAGTGGGCCTTGAGTGGGAGTGTTCCATGTAGAGGTAGTTGAGTCAGCTTTGATCTGGAAACAATTCAGTAGTGGTGCTAGGAATTCCCTGGTGGTCCAGTGGTTAAAAATTGCGCTTTCATTGCCATGCTCCTGGGTTCAATCCCTGGTTGGGGGAATTAAGATCCCACAAGCTTTGTAATGTGGCAGAAACAAAACCAAAAGAATCAAACAGTGATGCTGAAAGGTTTGGAGGCTCAGTAAGAAGCTGAGCACCTCCATCTATGGAGGCCTGCCTAGCAGCCTGTTCCTGAGCTGTGTGACCAACTGGGTTGTGTGTCTTGTGCTGTCTTTGAGCTTTAGGCCCTGGCTGGAGTCTCCTAGGCCGATCAGGCTGCTGGTCCTGGAGTCCCTGCCTGATCCCTCCGGGGACTTGCCCAGTTGACTGGCTGTGGGTCTAGATGCTCCTCCGGCTTCCTCCTCCTCAATCTCAGACAAACAAATCTGAAAGTCTTTGTCAGCAACGTGCCCTGGTTACCATCATGATTTTACTTTTCTCTGAAATCACATATCTCTTTTATGACTCTGATGTTGATAGAGTGAGGATTTAAAAGATGATGACAACAAAACTTGCACACTTAAGGGTATGTGTTCATATGTACAGATGGTTTCTTTCTATGCGACTGTCAAGCCCAGGAGAACTTCTGCCGTACAGGTGTGGAGCCACAGTCATCAGTGTGGTGCCGTTGTGTAGACCCTTCCTATTGTGGATTGAACACTTGAGATCTCAAATAGTCGTTTGTTCAGTCGCTAAGTCGTGTCCGACTCTCTGTGATCCCATGGCTTGCAGCGCACCAGGCTCCTCTTTCCTCCACTGTCTCCTGGAGTTTGGTCAGACTCATTGCTCATTGAGTTGATGATGCCATCCAGCCATCTCATCCTCTGTCGTCACCTTCTCCTCCTGCCTTCAATCTTTCCCAGCATCAGGGTCTTTTCCAGTGAGTCTGCTCTTCACATCAGGTGGCCAAAGTATTGGGCTTCAGCGTCAGTCCTTCTAATGCATAGTCAGGGCTGATTTCCTTTGGGATTGACTGGTTTGATTTCCTTGCAGCCCAAGGGACTCTCAAGAGTCTTCTCCAGCACCACAGTTTGAAAGCATCAGTTCTTCAGTGCTCACCCTTTGTTATGGTTGAACTCCCACATCTATACATGATTACTGGAAAAATCATGGCTTTGACTGTATGAACCTTGGAATCCCAAAGTCCTAAGATACATGATATAGACTTTTTCACCTGTTTTATAGATTGGGAAAGTTGAGATAGCAGTGAAATTAAGCCATCAGTTTGTGGTGTTATCTTTTTTTTTTTTTTCCTAATTGTGGTAAAATACACATAACAATTCATCATTTTAACCATTCTTTTTTTTTTTTTTTTTTTACTTTTAATTTTATACTGGGGTATAGCTGATTAGCCATGGTGAACAGCAAAGGGACTGAGCCACACATATACATGTATCCATTCTCCCCCAAACTCCCCTTCCATCCAGGCTGCCACATGACACTGAGCAGAGTTCCATATGCTGTATAGAAGGTCCTTGTTGGCTGTCCATTTTATTTATTTTTATTTTTTAAAAAATTCATTTGTTTTTAGTCGAAGGACAATTGTTTTACAGTACTGTGTTGGTTTCTGCCAAACGTCAGCATGAATCAGCCATCAGCTCAGCTCAGCTCAGTCACTCAGTTGTGTCCGACTCTTTGTGACCCCATGAATTGTAGCACGCCAGGCCTCCCTGTCCATCACCAGTTCCCAGAGTTCACTCAAACTCATGTGCATCGAGTCAGTGATGCCATCCAATCATCTCATCCTCTCTTCCCCTTCTCCTGCCCCCAATCTCTCCCAGAATCAGGGTCTTTTCCAGTGAGTTAACTCTGTGCATGAGGTGGCCAAAGTATTGTGGTTTCAGCTTTAGCATCAGTACCTCAAAGAACACCCAGGAGTGATCTCCTTTAGAATGGACTGGTTGGATCTCCTTGCAGTCCAAGGGACTCTCAAGAGTCTTCTCCAACGCCATAGTTCAAAAGCATCAATTCTTTGGCAGTCAGCTCTCTTCACAGTCCAACTCTCACATCCATACGTGACTACTGGAAAAACCATATCCTTGACTAGATGGACCTTTGTTGGCAAAGTAATGTCTCTGCTTTTCAATATATCAGCATCAGTCCTTCCAATGAATATTCAAGACTGATTTCCTTTAGGATGGACTGGTTGGATCTCCTTGCAGTCCAAGGGACTCTCAGGAGTCTTCTCCAACACCACAGTTCAAAAGCATCAATTCTTTGGCACTCAACTTTCTTTATAGTCCAACTCTCACATCCATACATGACCACTGGAGAAACCATAGCCTTGACTAGATGGACCTTTATTGGCAAAGTAATGTCTTTGCTTTTTAATATGCTATCTAGGCTGATCATAACTTTCCTTCCAAGGAGTAAGCATCTCTTAATTCATGGCTGCAATCACCATCTACAGTGATTTTGGAGCACCCAAAAATAAAAAGTCAGCCACTGTTTCCTCATTTATTTGCCATGAAGTGACGGGACTGGATGCCATGATTTTAGTTTTCTGAATGCTGAGTTTTAAGCCAACTTTTTCACTCTCCTCTTTCACTTTCGTCAAGAGGCTTTTTAGTTCCTCTTCACTTTCTGCCATAAGGATGGTGTCATCTGCATATCTGAGGTTATTGATATTTCTCCCGGCAATCTTGATTCCAACTTGTGCTTCCTCCAGCCCAGTGTTTCTCATGATGTACTCTGCATAGAAGTTAAATAAGCAGGGTGACAATATACAGCCTTGATGTACTCCTTGTCCTATTTGGAACCAGTCTGTTGTTCCATGTCCAGTTCTAACTGTTGCTTACTGACTTGCATACAGGTTTTTCAAGAGGCAGGTCAGGTGGTCTGCTATGCCCATCTCTTTCAGAACTTTCCACAGTTTATTGTGATCCACAGAGTCAAAGAACATTGCAGGATGTCTGGCTCTAGGTGAGTGATCACACCATCGTGTGTATCTTATTTTCCCTCGCTCTTGAACCTCCCTGCCACCTCCCTCCCCATCCCACCCCTCTAGGTTGCTACAGAGCCCCAGCCTGAGTTCCCTGAGCCATACAGCAAATTCCCATTGGCTCTCCACTTTACATGTGGTAATGTACATTTCCATGTTACTCTCTCTGTTCTTCCCACTTACCCATTCTTAAGTACGCAGTTCAGTGGCATTACGTACTTTCACAGTATTGTGTAATCATCACCCTGCCTAGTTCCAGAATTCTTCATCATCCCAAACAGAAACTTTGAAATCATTGAGGAATAATTTCTCATTCAGTTTTCTCACTAGCTCCTGGGAAACCTCTCTCCTACCTTCTTCTGCCTCGATGGATTTTCCTGTTCCAGGTACCTCATGTAAGAGGAATCATACCATGTTGGTCTTTTTCTGTCCTTTTCATTTAGAATGTTTCCAAGGTCCATCTGTTTGCAGCATTATTAAAATTTCATTTCCTTCTATGGCCAAATAATATTCCATTGTACTTAGCTACCACATTTAGTTCATTCATTCACCTATGTCTCCTTTTGTTGCTTCCACTTTTTGCTTACTATCTATAATGCTGATATTGACATGGGTGTACAGAGATCTGTTCAAATCCCTGCCTTGGATCCTTTTCAGTGTACACTTTGGAGTGGAATGCGAGATTGTATGGTGATTCTGTATTTAACTTTGGAAGAACCACCAAACTGTTTTCCACAACCACTGCGGCCTTTTACCTACCCGCCAGCAGTGCAGGAGGGCTCCGGTTTCTTCACATCCTTGGTGACATTTTCATCATGGCCATGCCAATGGGTATGACGTGTTAACAGCAAAGTGAATCAGCTATCCAACACACGCACGTGTTCACGGTTGATGAGTTGTGTCTGACTCTTTGCAGCCCTAGGAGGGTAGCCTGCCAGGCTCCTCTGTCTGTGAGGTTCTTCAGGCAAGAATACTGGAGTGCGTTGCCATTTCCTCCTCGACGAAATCTTCCCAACTCAAGGAGGGAACCCGAGTCTCCTAAGTCTCCTGCATTGCAGGCAGGCTCTTTACTACTAAGAGCCATCAGGGAATTTCATGCATACACATATATTTCCTGTTTTTTTGGATTTCCTTCCCATTTAGGTCACCACAGAGCCTTAAGTAGAACTCCCTGTACTATGCAGCAGGTTCTCATTAGTTAGTATATTTTATACATAGTAGTATGTATATGTCAGTCCCAATCTCCCAATTCATCCCATCTTTCCTTCCCCCCCTTGGTGTCCATATGTTGTCCTTTGTGTCTGTGTCTCTATTTCTGCTTTGCAAACTGGTTTATCTGTGCCAGTTTTCTAGATTCCACATATATGCTGATATGCGTATTTTTTTCTCTTTCTTACTTCACTCTGTATGACAGGCTCTAGGTCTATCTACATCTCTGCAAATGGTACAACTTCATTCCTTTTTTATGACTGAGAAATATTCCATTGTATATATGTTTCACATCTTTATCCATTCTTCTGTTGATGGACATCTCATGGTTGTGATTTCTATTTCCCCAAAGACTCATAATGTTAAGCATCTTTTCAAGGGTCATTTGCATATCGTCCTTGGAGAAATACCTCCTTCCTTTGAATGAAATTTCCTGCTCTTTGGCCTCAGTGTTTCACAGTCCTATATGTTAGCTCTCTTGCATGTCTATATGTATTCTTAAGAAGATTGGATTGAAAGTGGGAAGGTTTTCTCTGTTTTGGCAGAAGATGTTGAAATATTACAGGTTTATCCTTTGAAGTAAAAATTTGCTTTTGGGATCTTCAAGTGGGTTGTGTGCTCCCCACACACAGAGAAGGTAGGCCACTCCACCTGTCTGATTGGAGCAAGAAAGGCTTAAGGCTTTAATCCCATTTAGGATTGTAAAAGGAGGAAGAGGAGGCAGGATGGAAAATGAGGTTGCCTCCCCTTTTGTTTCTTTGTGTTTTAGAAGGGAGAAAACTTTCTCCCATTTTTATTTTCCTAGCCCCTATATCTTCAGACTCTTGAGATGAAGATGGTGATAGCCAGGGTCAAGTAGGACAAGTAAGTTCTTTGATTCTCTTTTTTTTTGACCTGGAATGCATTTTTTCCCCCATTGAAACAACACCCTAGCTTGTGTTCAGCTTCTTGGTCTTCACATGTGTGTTAAGGGCTAGGTCTAACTGACCCTAATAGGACTTACATTATAAATTAAATTTGTTTTGGTTTGGGGCCAAGCTAGAATCCTCTTCCTCACGAAGAGCATCGCTCTAGGAAAATTAGTTTTGAGCTAAAGTAAATTTTCAAATGAACTGTAGGTGGTGACCTGCTTATAAACTGGGGACTGCCTATACCAGCAGAGTAGCTGAAGGGTGTGTGATGAGCTGAGTGGAGTCGTGGAGGAAGCATGTGTCCAGGGGCCGCAGAGAGGGGAACAGCACCGACTTGATGCGTCTGCATCCCACCTACTTGGGTGGTGCTCTGGAGCCAAGCTTCTACCTCAGAAATGCCAGCTATTGATACACAAGTGCCTAGGGGTAATGTCTGTGTGCTGACTGACAAACACAGAAATATCGAGAGAGACATAAGAGTCTTTTTGGGAGAGGGGGAGGATCAAGCCATTTTATTGAGGGGCTTTGGGCGAGGATCAAAGGGCTGGGAGGACAATGAGATCTGAAGTCCTCCTGGCTGAAGGTTCCCCAGCTTCACAGTCACTGAATCTGCTGGGTTTTGATGCTTCATCAAAGTGTAGCATCTTACCCTAAGTCTGCCTTTGTGTACCGAGGCAGCCCTAGACATTTTTTTTTTTTTTTTTTGGTTTGGTCTTTGTTGTCTTTCACATGGACATTTAAAACTATGTCTATTCCTTGAATTTTTTTTTCTTCTGCCCTCCCCCCCCCCCCATTTTTTTTAAAATGTTGACTTTCCGAATGACTTCCAGTAACCCAGCTTCCCTGGTGCCTCAGCAGTAAGGAACCTGACTGCTA
>SJXQ01005921.1:0-22233 GCA_006408695.1 Aepyceros melampus | reverse complement strand
CCCCCCCCCCCCCCCCATTTTTTTTAAAATGTTGACTTTCCGAATGACTTCCAGTAACCCAGCTTCCCTGGTGCCTCAGCAGTAAGGAACCTGACTGCTAATGCAGGAGACAAGTTCAGTCAGTGGGTGCAGAAGATCCCCGGGAGTAGGAAATGGCTCCCCATTCCAGTATTCCTTCATGGGGGATCCCATGGACAGAGGAGCCTGGCAGGCTACAGTCCATGGAGTTGCAGAGTCTCAGACATGGCTGAGGATGAAGACTCCAGCAACCTCAGAGCATCTCTGTCTCTACTGATTGTGGGCGAGCACTGCTCTTACGGACTCTTCCCCCATGGCCCCACTTGAGTTTGGTCTCAGGCATCAACAGGAAGCTGTTTTAAGTTTGGCTCAGAGATACTATTTCCATTGATGTGTAATTGATTATTTTTTCCCCTTGGGATCTGGTTTCTAATCTTTCTATATAGTTTTACAAAGAAGAATAAATTTTCCTCTACCCTTCTAGGTTCTTCTGGCTGGTCTCAGAAGTAAACTGACATGAACAGACTAGCAGGAGAAAATCACACAGAAGTTTAGTAACATGTATTCATGGGAGGGACCCAGGAAAACGGAGCAACTCATCAAAATAGCTGAAATCCTCACCTTAAACACCATTTCAGCTAAAGGAAAAAAAAAGGATGTTGGGGACAATGGTCTGGGGCCTCAGAAGGGAGGAAGGCAGTTGACACAAAGATGGAAGAGCAAATGTTAGGTAAATAAATGTTTGCTGGGTCAGTGGAGACAATGGGACACAGGATTTTAACAAACAGACTGCTAGATTCCCTATGTGCATACCTGGCTCATACCAGATGGTCTGTGATGATGGCTCCCTTCCTGGAACAAGTCCTCTGTCTACATTCTTTAAATAGTCCATGTGCGTGTGTGCATGCTCACTTGTGTCTAACTCTTTATGACCCGTGGACTGTAGCCTGCTAGGCTCCTTTGTCCATGGGATTTCCCATGGCAAGAATACTGGAGTGGGTTGCTGTTTCCTTCTCCAGGGGATCTTCCTGACCCAGGGATCAAACCTGTGTTTCCTGCATTGGCAGGCGGATTCTTTAGCACTGAGCCACCAGGGAAGCCCAGACAGTCAATGGGAGAAGGTCAGAGTTTCTTTCTGAGTCTTTTAGGCTTGTTTCCAGCTTGAAATAATCTTCATGCCAAAGATTTTAGGGTGGCAAATTTTGTTCCCCTACAGCTATATACCTTTATTCCTCTTGGAGCCTTACTGGTGTCTCAGAGAATGAAGAGAAATAGTTCTCAGCCTAAGCTAACTTTTCAAATCAAGTAGGGGAAAGGAGGGAATATTGTGTGCATATTTGTTGGCATCTGCTTGGAACCTGACAGGATGCTTTAGTTTCTAGGAGGTAGCTTTTCTTTCTTAGGAACATATCTTTGGAGGTTTAATCTCTTATAGGTTGATTCTTTTATATGGATTAAATAGTTTTCTTATATAATCTTCAACAAGTTCCTAAGCTGATACTTTTAAAAAATTTATTTATTTTAAATTGTAGGATAATTGCTAGTTTATCCAACAGAAATAAGCTTTTTTTCTCTTAAGCATCCTTCCCAAAACCTAGCACCGGGCATCTTCAGACCAAAAATGAGGGAATGTTTGCCGTCCAAGTGTGTGGCCGGTGATCCCGTGTAACAGTCCACGTCCTCCGGTGACACTGGGTCCCGCTGCACTGAATACTGCTCCTCAGAGTGTGAGGCCCAGAGAGGGTGACCAGCGAGCTGAAGCCCGCAGCCTTTACCAGGTCACACCCCACTGTATCTGCGAGCCCACGCAGCCCAGTGGAAACACCACCACAGAAACCCTGAAGCCAGTGAAAGAAAGCTCTTGTTTTTGTTTTGCTTCATTTTGGATGCTGGTGCTTAACAGAAAGCAGGCTTAAACAAAGGCAAGAATATAGGAGACTCAGCACGCATCTGGGACCTGAGCTGCAACGGGCATTATATAAAACTACTTGCTTCCACTTCAAATCTTGCAGTTTCCATTTTCCTTAACACAGGTTTACAACTAGTACCATTAAACTGTCCACTGAGGCGATGTAGATCCTTCACCACCCATCAGAATCTCCTGAGGAGCTCTAAAAATTCTGATGCCCAAAAGATTTAGAACAGAACCTCTAGGGACCCAAATGTGGTTACTTTTTAAAGCTGACCAGCTGATTCTAATGCAAAGCCAGGACTTGGAACCTCTGTGCTAACCTATCCTCCGGATCTTTTTTTTCTGTCTTGGCAGTTGGGGAGCAGCAAATATTTACACCCAAAACAAAGGGAGTGGGAGGAGATGTGTATAAGAGACAGCCCCAACCCCATCCCACCCCTCTAGGTCATCACAGAGCACCAGGCTGAGCTCCCTGCTATACAACAGCTTCCCTTTAGCCATCTGTTTTACACATGACAGTGTCTAAGTTTCAGTGTGACTCTCTCAATTTGTCCCCCACCCCGTCCTTCCCCCAGTGTGTCCACAAGTTTATTCTCTCTAAGTCTCCATTCCTACCCTGCAAATAGGTTACTTAGTACCATTTTTCTAGATTCCATATATATATATGTGAGTGTGTGTTAATATATGCTATTTGTTTTTCTCTTTCTGACTTAAACTTCACTCTGTATAATAGGCTCTAGGTTCATCCACCTCATTAAAACTGACTCAAATGTGCTCCTTTTATGCTGACCTGCTAGTTTTTTTCATAGGCTTGTGTCCATTTTCTTTCCCCTGCCCTCTTCTCCCTCTGTTTCTTTGTGAAGTATCACAGGTAGTTGTGCAGTTTCAGAAACTGGAAGAACTACTTTGGTTATTCAGTAAACAATCTGAACGTTTCTAGATCTTCTTTATCATTGAGTGATACTGGATTCCCAAGAAAGATTGAACATAGTGTTTAGTTTTTGGCCTAGTTTCCCTTTGTAGAAAAACATAATCTGTCTCGAGACCAGTACTGAATGTACTGGTTTTCTTATCTTAATTGGCGCTGGCAATTGTAGCCAAACTGCTTCCTTGGTAGGACATCAAAAGATGAAGCTGGCCTCTTGTTCTAGGAAGCAGGTCCAGATAATTTTGTTTTAGCAGATGTGCCTGACAGTTGCAGTAAGTAAGAGTCCCTTTATTTAGTTCCTCTTTGGTGTAGTCACTGGGAGATTGAGAACAATAGGGACTCAGGTTTGGATAATGCAAGTGAAATATTTACCCTTGCTCATTTGTAGCTTTGAGACACAGACTGTTTATTTAATACGTTACATTGGTGTAGACAGACTTTCATATTTTTTTTTATTGTTGTATTCTTTAAGCTTATATCTAGTTTCTGCAGGCTTGGTTTCTTTTCTTTGAAGTTATGTTTGATCTTAATGCAGGGTTAGTTTGTGGTACTTGTGCCATTTCACCTAAGGTGGTTAAATAAATATTGTTAAAGAGGATAAAAATTTAAGATAGGGCTTTATTCTAAATGTACCATTAAATCATACTTTTATGAGGCAAGATGGTGGTGACTTGAAGGGGCTGGAGGCAAGAGTATTTAATATTGGTTCTGTCTCTAAATACTTGTATGAGCCTGGAAGTCATCAGAGCTGCTAACTTGCATGATTCTTAGGGCACCATTACCACCATCTTTAATGTAACTCTACTGTTAGTGTTTCTTTTCCACAGAATATGTGTGAATGGTGACTCCTAAAGTTGTATAATTGAAAGCAGCACTATAAGCCATAACTTATTTTCTCTAGACCACAGTTTTCTTACATACAGAATAAACAGATTGTAAACAATCTGCCTGCATTGAGGGAACTGTGGGTTCAATCGATGGGTCTAGAAGGTTCCCCAGAGAAGGGAATGGCTACCCCTCCAGTTTCTTGTCTGCTGAATCCATGGACAGAGGATCCTGGCCGGCTACAGTCCATGGGATCCCATAAGGTTGGACATGGCTGAGCAACCAACGCTTTTGTTTTCAGATGGGATTCAGTGAACCTGGACACTTGAGCCAGTTGTTAGTGTTCGTCAAGCCCTCTTCCATGAGTGGGTCCTGTTTACAGGAGAATAGTAAAATTACCTTCGTTCATAAGAGTAGCCTGTTTCAAGAGAAGTTCGTCTGTTGTGGTCTTGGGATTCATGAATAAACTGCTACAAGACTTCTTGGAATGTGCTTCAGGTGTCTGAATGGAATGCTTCTATTGTTGGAATTTGAAAGACATTTATTTAGGGACTACATTGACTGTTTTGTAAAGTCCGAATGTTCCTTGACTTATGGTGGTTCAACTTGATGGTGCGAAATAGTGTTAGTGCTTTCAGTAGAAGCCGTATTTTGAATCTGGAGCTTTTCCTGGGCTAGGATCCTCTCTCCTGTTGCTGGGCAGTGTCAGGCACCACCAGCCATGCGATCACGAGGGTGAACAACCCATAGACTCACCTTTCTGTACCCAGACAGCCATTGCTTTTCACTTTCGGTGCAGTGCTCAATCATCTACATGAGATAGTAATTATTACAAGTTTTGTGTTGGACGGTTTTGTCCAACTGTAGGCTAATGGGAGTGTCTGAGCAGTTTAAGGTAAGCTAGGTAAACTGTGATGTTTGGTGGGTTAGGTGTACCAAATGCATTTTCAACTTAGACTGTTTTCAACTTCCAGTGGGTCTATCAGCACGTAACTCCATCATAAGTTGAGGAAGATCTATAACAGCTTTGACACTAGTTAGTCATGTTTTGAAGAGCAGATATGTTGACCTAAGATTCTGAATAAAGTGAAAGTGAAGTCTCTCTGACTCTTTAAGACCCCATGGACTGTAGCCTACCAGGCTTCTTTGTCCATGGGATTTTCCAGGCAAAAGTACTGGAGTGGGTTGCCATTTTCTTCTCAAAAAAATTTTTTTTTTTTTTTTCATCACTGAAGATGCAGGAAGGACCTCTGGGACCAAGGAAACACTGTAAATTGCTATGTCTTAGCTGTCGAGTATTAAGCTGAGGAAAGAATCTATAGTTGACCCCTCAAGAATACAGGTTGGAGCTTCACAGGGGTACTTATACACAATTTTTTTCAAAAAAAAAAAAAAAAAAAAAAAAACCTCCTGAAAAACCTATATAAAGATGTACAAAAAAATCAGACATTTCACCAAAGAGGATCTACAAGACAGCAAACAGCACTTGGAAAGATATTCAGTATCACTAGCCATTAATATTAATATATCAATATCACTACCCCATGGACTGTAGCCCACCAGACTCCTCTGTCCATGGGATTTTCCAGATAAGAATACTGGAGTGAGTTGCCATTTCCTTCTCCAAAGATTCTGAATAAATGACCTCCAAATCTTTTAATTTCAGTTTTTATTTTTAAAAAAAATGGTGATCAAAGAAGTACAATTTGTAAAGAATGTATTTTATTCCATTGGAATATAGGTGTATCTTTAATATCTTGGTATTTAAGATTTCAAAAGTAATTATAAATATTTAATAAAATGTGTAACACAAATGTATAATGTGGCAGTCTCTTCTACACACCTGCTCCAACCTAAGGGGATGGTGATAAACTCTTGAAATGATATCCTTCTAGAACTTTCTGTTATACAAATGTTAAGTTGAAAATTTCTGAGTATTCACCTTAAGTTTAAAGGATATGAAATGCCTAAGAATTTATTAGTATAGGAAATGAGAAGTGAAATTATAGGTAAATTAATGATTATACGTTAAACCTGAGTTTTATATTTTGATACAGATGTTACTTACCATCTTTTCTTCAATTATTTTGTTTGTTTGTTTCCAAATCACTGGACTATTCTGGTTTTTTCCAGATGCAGTCACCCAGCAACCGTGAGTGCTGATTTAATCTGACAAGTGAAAGTAACTCCTGTTTCAGACCTGGTCTGGATAGGCCAGGAAGTTGCTTACTTCACAGAACACCTTGTTTTTATTTTGAGTTTTACTGTAAGTGATGTACAGTATAGCCAAGAAACATACACATTTTCTCTCTGTAAGGCTTAAAAAAAAATCTGTGATATTTTGTTGGCAGAGAGTCCAAGGGAAATTCTTCACTTTGGGAAAAAAAAAACCTAGTCATTATACCCAGACGTATTACTGCTGCAAGGCCGAGCTGGTCTTTGAATAACCAGGGTCCCTTGAGAGGATTCATTGATGGTCTGGTGTGCATTTCCTTCAGTGTGGCTGTAGTTTCTGCATTGTGGTATGAAGAAGACAGTCCCTAAGGTGCAGCCAAGTATGTTTTTTTTTAAACTTGAATGAGACATCACTTGCTTATATTGATAGTTGTTGATTTTGATTTCTGAAAAATATAGGTAAGTTACCTTGACATGGTTGATTTGGGGCATTTAAATTAAGCCAAAATTCTTGAGTTAATTATGTTTTAGAAGTGGTACTTTAAAAAAATGCTTTTTAAGTCAGATACCCTTTTTCATCTCCTCCTATTTGTGATATTTATCTTATTAAAATACCACTATGTCAGGATAAATTCTAGAATGTGTGAAAGCCAAAGATTATTATGAACAAATGATCAGATCAAAATGATCACTTTTTTAGAGAGGAAAAGAGTTCAGCCCCTGTGATGCTGTGTTTTGTGTTTAAGTTGCTAAATAAAAATTTCACACACTGCTTCATCAGAGTTCATGTTACCTAGTCAGTTTTTTAATATATAATATATAATTTTATATATTGTAAATTTTCTATATTGTCACAGCATGGTCATTTTATGGGTTTTTCTTTTACACTTAAACAATAGCAAAGAGTTGGTAGGAGATGATTCCAGATATACTTTAGTTACTCTGTCATCTGAAGTGCCTAGATCCTTGATTATTTGGTCAGCTTTGCATTGTGATTCTGGTTATAACTCTGAGTCCGTGTGTGTGAGTGAGTGAGTGAGAGAGAGAGAGAAAGAGAACAGAAGAGGGTGGGAGGAAGGGTGGGAGGTGTGGAAGAAAGCTAGAACTACTGAAATATTAATCATTTAAAATGCTCTGAGTACATTCAACCTGGCCATTTGACTTCCATGCAATCTTAGCAACAAGATAAGAGAATTATGGAACACAGCTTGGTTGTTTATGCTGTTTGATATGTTTAAAGAATATAGAATGTCCTGAAACATAAATATTTGTAAAAGGAAAAAATTAAAACATTCTATTTAGGAGAATTTCTGACTAAGCTCTCAGGAATGCGGTTTTAAGAGTCTGTGAGTGTGTGGGGTCTTTCACATGCTGGTTTGAGGTTTTAGGAAATTCTTCAGCCAGAAAGTCTTGGAATAAAAGTACATTTTTGGAATAAAGTCCAGAGATCCGAATTCTTGGAGCTCAGGAGGTTAACGGGCTTTGTGTTGACTCTTCCAGCAGATTCTTCTTCGTGGTGGTGTCCTTAACCTAAGCAGCCAGGGCTTCACTCTCTCTGCCCCTCTTGCAAGTGTTGTTTAGTTGCTAAGTTGTGTCCAACTCTTTTGCTACCCCATGGACTGTAGCCACCAGCTCCTCTGTCCATTGGATTTCCTGCAAGTGTGGATTTATCTAAAAAGGACTAACTATGCCATAGTCCCTCCATATCTGTGGAGGCTTAGTTTCAGGACCTGAAGACACCAAATCTGTGGATGCTCCAGTCCCTTGTATAAAATGGGGTCGTATTTGCGTGTAACCTACGCACATGCTCTCACATATTTCATATCATCTCTAGAGTACTTATAATATCTAAAATAATGTAAATGCTGTGTAAATAGCTGTAAGTAGAATATTAATGCTATGTAAAAAATTGCCAGTGGGTAGCACATTAAAGTTTGCTTTTTTGAAATTTTCTGGAATTGTTTTCCAGTATTTATCTGCTGTTGATTGAATCCATGGATTTAGATCCCACAGATATGAAGGGCCAACTGCATTGTGTAGTAATAAGTATAGAATAGTCTATTTTCAGATGTTAGTTCTCATTAAGATTGTGACCATAGATTTAAAATTATTTAACCACAAGGCTCAAACAGACTATCAGTTAATTGTTTAATCTTTATTAGTGTAAAAATGGTTTGTTTTTTTTCCCCTTGGGATACTTTAATTTTTATGGTGTGTTTTATGTCCATTTTGAGTGCCATCTGTTTACTCTGTTACCTGCTGAGAGTCTTATTACTGGGGTTATTTGAGGATCTAATGTTAGGACAGTTGGGAATACTATTAATAGATCCCTCCTATAAACATGTTCCAATCAATGAAATAGAAGATCTTAAAGATATTTTAAATACAAATGTCGTATGGTTTTCAGCATGGATGGGGGATGAGGTGATATATTTTTGTTGAATTAGTTTTGTTTTATCATAACATAAAGTTTCAATGATAGCTTTTACTGTTGAGTAGTATTTTCACTTAAAAATCCTAGAGTTGGGGTGATTTAGAAAGAAAAGAATTGATTTTCCTTGAGTGATGAAGCAATATGTCCCTGTGCCTGATACCTTATTCACTGTAACTTTTATTCATTTTGTGAATCTCTCATTTGTTGCTTGGAATGGTTAAAAAGCCTTTTTGCAGTTAGTGCTCCCAGAATCAATATCCTAAACTCATGTCAGCTTATTTAAAGAAAAATAGAAAGAATATTACAAAATACTTAGAAAATTTATACTGAAAGCTGAAATCTTTTTTTGCATCCTCCCAGTTTTATTTGTCGGGGAAGGCAATGGCACCCCACTCCAGTACTCTTGCCTGAAAAATCCCATGGATGGAGGAGCCTGGAAGGCTGCAGTCCATGGGGTCGCTAGGAGTCGGACATGACTGAGCTACCTCACTTTCACTTTTCACTTTCATGCATTGGAAAGGAAATGGCAACCCACTCCAGTGTTCTTGCCTGGAGAATCCCAGGGACGGAGAGTCTGGTGGGCTGCTGTCTCTGCGGTCGCACAGACTTGGACACGACTGAAGCGACTTAGCAGCAGCAGCAACAGCAGTTTTATTTGTGCAGTTTTTCAATATATTTTCTGTGGCTTCCATCTTAAAAATATTAACACAAATAAAGTAGTCTTTTAAACTCATGTGTGTGTCTGCAGTCACGTAATTGGGTGCTTACTGTGCGCCAGGCTCTCTGCTGCAGAAAGCACAGAGGTGAACCTTTTTAAGCTCCATCTGGCTTTTTTTCTCCTTTTCATCCCGACACTGCTGTGCTGGTTCAGGTCCCTCCCAATATATCCTGCTGTCGCTCTTTGCTCACCGGGACATCTTCCCCTCTCCAGCCAAACCAAAGCATTAGTGTCTTCTTAACAGCTTTGGCAGACTCGCACCATTCCCAGAATAGAATTCAAACCGTGGAACATTCCCTTTCCATCTGCAGCCACTTTGAGCTTTGTAGCCTTCCCAGTCTTTCCAGCCCTTTCCTACTTTAGAGCCTGTTGGATTCCTTCTGCTGCATTGCCTGTCTTTCCATTTATATTTGATAGTTTCCCCCAGCTTCACTAGGCAAACAGATCTCTCAGCTGTGGTCTGTTCACCCTTCTGTTGTATTGGTCTGTTGATCTTTTCTTTAGGAAGTCACTCATCTTGTTGTTACATCTCATGTCCCAGACAAACGCCCATAGTCAAGTCTACAGCAGCCCCAAGAACGTGACTGCCCAGCACAGGGGAGACGGGAAAGGCATATTTCAAATAATATCCCTAATTGTATTCATCTTGTGATTTTAGTGGTCTTCAACTTTGGATTGCATACAAATTTTAGTCCAGGATCCAAAAGTACAACTGCCATGAATCACACTTTAAGTGGACCATTCAAGGAGTTTGATTCACCGAAAAGCAAAACCAGACTGAAAGTAAGCTTGATAGACCATCTTTAAGAAAACAAATTAAATTTTCAGTTACATCAGGTTAGTTCAGAGTGGTCTACAAGCTTTCCTTAAAGTCTACAAGCCCACTTCCATAGTTGTCAAAGCGATCACATCTATGTCGTAGCATAGATGGTTCCCTGGTGGCTAAGTGTCTGCCTGCAGAGCGGGAGATCTGAGTTCGATCCCTGGGTCGGGAAGATTCCCTGGAGAAGGAAATGGCACCCCACTCCAGTACTCTTGCCTGGAAAATTCCAGGTTGCAAAGAGTCGGACACGACTGAGCGATTTCACTTTCATGTGAAGATCTCCCCTCGAGAACTTCTCCCCAGAGTCTAGCAAAGTACTCTCAGAAAGGATCTGAGATTGAGACCTCCTGGCTTCTAGAAAACCTGATTGTCTAAATACAGATCTAGTCCCTTGGTAGTGAACAGTAGAGCACTGGGTCTGTGGTTAAATGTGGCAGAGGTGGCTGTTTGTCCGTCACTCTCCACTTCTCCCCATCTTTTATGTTTATAGGATTTTTAGCGAGGTGTAAGTGAAAGTGAAATCGCTCAGTCGTGTCCGACTCTTAGCGACCCCATGGACTGCAGCCTACCAGGCTCCTCCATCCATGGGATTTTCCAGGCAAGAGTACTGGAGTGGGGTGCCATTGCCTTCTCCGTAGCCAGGTGTAGGTACCCTATATTGGCGTCCATGCCTCAGCCTGCCTTATGGGCAGGTGTGGCTGGATGGTCAGGTTTTGGCCACTGACTTCAGTGTGCTGTGTTATCTGGACTTAACTTTCATGTTTATTGCCTCTGGACCCTTTTGTCCTATTCAAGGAAACACAGATAATGCCATTTGGGGCCGTAGATTGAGGTCATGTCCAGGAGAGGAACGAGAAAGTTCCCTAACAGGTAGGTCTCTTGACCCTGGACAGCCTATGCAGACTTTTGTCTGAGACAGAAATAAACTTGTCTTTTGCCACTTATTTGAGGTTTTCTGTCTGCTATGGCTGGACTTTGGATCCTAAATCCTATTGTATACTTTATGAGTCTGGGCAGGGATGTTTAGACAGGGGAAGTAGGAACTGCCAGGAACCATTGTACATTCTCTGGAAGGGCAGAGATTTGGTTGATTACAGCTTAAGAGGATTTAAATGTCAGATTAGTGTTAAGATTCCACAGGTCATTTTTAAGGTCTCTTCTAACCCTGAGAATCAGTGACTTTGAAGTGTTGAGCTTTGCTTTAATATTATGGTATTTGTTCATTTCTAAGACATATATTTTTGCATTTTAATGGTTCTGATGCAAGGATGTGTCTTATAAGAGGGTCTATTTATTTATTTGACTGCACTGGGTCTCCATTCCTGAGTGCAGGCTTTCTCTAGATGCGGTGAGCTGGGCTACTCTAGTTGTGGTGGCTTCTCTTGTTGCAGAGCATGGGCTGTAGACACTTGGGCCTCAGTAATCACAGCACATGGGCTCAGGAGCTGCGGTGCACAGGCTTTGGTTGCCCTCGGTATGTGACATCTTCCTAGACCAGGGATTGGACCTGTGACCCCTGCATTTGCAGAGGGATTCTTCACCACTGTAGGGGAGCCTACAGCGTGTCTGGGACTGTAGGGAAGTCCGAGGGACTCTTGGCTTTGAAATGTAGTTAAAACAGAACCTGACATAAGAGTGGCTGAGTTAGCAGGACAATGTTGAAATGTGACTGCTGGCTTAAGGTGAGCAGAGACACTGTCAGGATAGTAGAGCAGCGAAGAAGTCAGTAGTTTTAGGTTCAGGAAGAGCCCCCTTGCAGCTCAAGTTTGGGTTTCTTCTTTGAGTCCTGTCTGTAATTTCACTGGCTTCTCCTGAGGCTCAGCTGCAGAAAAGCCAAGCTGTTGGGGGTTTTAAAAGGAACTAAGACAGCAGCCTTGTTTGATAAGAGGCTTCTTAATGGAAGGAGAAAAGAAGATAAATAGAAAGGGTTCAAAATAATTCTTTTACCTAAAAGAGGACGAGATGGCTGGATGGCATAACTAACTGAATGGACATGAGTTTGAGCAAGCTCCGGGAGATGGTGAAGGACTGGCCTGCTGCAGCCCTGGGGGCGCAAAGAGTTGGAAACAAGTTAACAACGAATTCCTTACCTTTTTATCAGATGTTGAGTTTAAGAGAAGTAGTGCTCAGAGGCTTGTGTAAAAGAACAGCCCACTCTGTTCCCAGAGACAGTCATCTTTCTTCTCTCCACTGTTTCTTGTGTTTCCTTTCATCTCTTAAATCAAAACAACTATGAATAGTATCTCTGTGATCCAACTGGCATTTTATGATGTTTCTTTTTGTTTGTTTGTTTTATAAAAGTACATTTTTATAAAGAAAAAACTCAATATCGAAGGCTCAGACATTTAGGGGATATTGGAAGGGTATTTGTCCCACTTCTTCCTCCCATCATTTGTGAAGGTAGGGTGACAAGTTTCTGATCGTGGAAGGAAGAGAGGGCAGGGAGATTTTCCTGCCTGAATGTCTGTCCTTAGGGGCTGCCTGGCTGCCAGCTGGTTTGTCTGTGTGCGCCCCTTGCCTGCCTTCAGCACCCTTGCCCAAGTCCCCTGCTGTGCAGTGGGCAGCAGGGCTCGTCAGCTGGCAGAGAGACAGGTGATGATGTGTGGAAGCAACAATGAGCGGCCACGTGCTGGTGGGCCAGCCGGAGGGAAGTGGGTGATGTTTCTTTTTTTGTTTGTTTGTTTTTAGTTTTAATATCTGGCAGAAACAGCTCACATCCTTCAAAACACTGTCACGTTTCTCTCAGTTCACTTTCTCAGTTGGTGCAAACTTCCCAAAGCTGATTAGCTCTGTTTTTCCCGCAGACATCCTTGTCGGCCCGCTGACTTCCTGCTGCCCTAGATGACACAGCCTCCACCTGGGCTTTTCTGGGGAGTCCTTCCTTTTTTCTCCTCTTGGACTTTCTGTTTCCTCCATGATACCCCTCTTTGGTTTAATTCCTCATGTTGGCAGCATCCCTCCTCTTGTAGATTTCCTGAGAAAACATGTAGGAGAGAGAAGTGTGAGGCTTTGTGCGCCTAAAGACCCCTTTATTCACACTCAAGTTGGATTCGTGGCTTGGCAGATTGGAATTCCTATTTGAACATTTCTGTCAGAACTTTGAAGATATCACTTCATTTGTCTTCTAGCTTTCAGTATTAACATGGTAAAGTCTGCTATTCTGATACCTGGTCTTCTGTAAGTCCTTTTTTAAAAAAATATTATTTATTTATTTTAATTGGAGAATAAACACCTTACAATATTGTGATGGTTTTTGCCATACATCAGTATGCATCAGCCATAGGATATATTTGTCCCCGCCATCCTGCACCTTCCTACCTTCCGCCCCATCCCATCCCTCTGGGTTGTCACAGAGCACCAGCTTTGGTTGCCCTGGGTTGTACATCAAACTTCCGCTGGCAGGTTTGCATGTGGTCCTGTGTGTGTGTAAGTGCTATTCTCGTGAACAATCCCACCTTTCTCTTCTCCCATAGAGTCCAAAAGTCTGTTCTGTACCTTTGTGTCTCCTTTGCTGCCCTACACTTAGAGTCATTGGTAACCATCTTTCTAGACTCCATATATATGTGTTAATATACGATGTTTGTCTTTCTCTTTCTGACTTCACTCTGTATAATAGGCTCTAGGTTCATCCACCTCATTAGAACTGACTCAAATGTGTTCCGTAAGTCCTTTTCACAGCATGGAGTGAAGCCACAGGCATGACCCCAGACTGTCTAAGATTGCCTCCTTCTAACTACACGGCTACAGCAAGTTATGTAACTCTCTGTGCCTCAGTTTCCTCAAGTGTGAAGTGAGGATAATAGTACTTGATGCCTCTGAGAGCTTGTTTGTGGATTATACCAGAAGCATGTATGGTGCTTGAAACTGCTGTTTGCGTGTAAGCGTAGTATAGTGGCTGCTCTTTGTCGCTAAAATCTAACTTTTCTGAAACATCAGTGACAGGCAGTGATCAAATCTTGTTCATTTATTGTGTAGAACAAACAATGCTCCTATTCAATCTGGTGGCTTTAGTTCATCAGCTCTAGGAAGAATTTGTATTATTTCTTAAATTATGTGTTACTACAACATTTTTCTTTTCCCTCTTATACACTATGAGTTGAATGCTGGTTCACTTGGATGAATCTTTAATTAAAAAAAAAATCCTTTTTCATTTTTGTGAAAATTTCTGAGTTAGTTTACATTTCTGAGCTAGTTTGTTAGATTATATCTTATGAATATAAGACTTTCACATTGATTTCTGAGCATTCTTATATCTTTATATTTTTAAAAATAATCACAGTGTTAGCATGGATATATATTTCAGGCTATTAATTACAGATTTTCTAATTTTTCTTCTCTTGCCAGCATGGCCTCAATTTCCTCTGATAATTTTTTTTTTACTATTTGTTTTTCTTTTATATCAGAATGTCCTCAAATATTGAGTTGATGCTTGGCTTCCTTTTTAAGGTGGATTGTCTAAAAAAGCTCAGAAAACTGTCTTGGGGCAGGGTTTACCCTGGGAAGCATGATAATGTGAAACCTTTGGTGTCAGTATCTGTAGGTCTTTTTCTCTGTTCTTTCCAAGCATTGTTCTCTTGCAAAGAACAATCTTATCCTTTGCCTGGACTGTTTAAGCCTGGCGATGATAAGCTTTTTATGGAGCTGGGGATAGGAAGTGCGTTGGTAGTCCTACCATTTTATAGGAAAATTTCACTAATTTCTCTGTACCCACCATGCCTTATCCTCACCTTCTTCTGGGTCTGGTGGCTCTCAGTGAGAGTGTTTCACCCATTTCTTCTAAGATCATATGGCTGTTGCCATGGTCAGGACAGTTGTCTAAATGTACAGGGTAGAGGTGGGGACCTGGGTGGAGGAGGTGTTTAGTGGATCCTTACAGAGAATTATAATTCCTTATAGCTGACTCGTTGGAAAAGATTCTGATGCTGGGAAAGATTGAAGGCAAAAGGAGAAAGGGGCGGCAGAGGACGAGATGGTTAGATAGCACCACCCACTCAGTGGACACGAATGTGAGCAAACTCTGGAAAACAGTATCTGGGTCTGGTGGCTCTCAGTGAGAGTGTTTCACCCATTTCTTCTAAGATCATATGGCTGTTGCCATGGTCAGGACAGTTGTCTAAATGTACAGGGTAGAGGTGGGGACCTGGGTGGAGGAGGTGTTTAGTGGATCCTTACAGAGAATTATAATTCCTTATAGCTGACTCGTTGGAAAAGATTCTGATGCTGGGAAAGATTGAAGGCAAAAGGAGAAAGGGGCGGCAGAGGACGAGATGGTTAGATAGTACCACCCACTCAGTGGACACGAATGTGAGCAAACTCTGGAAGACAGTGAAGGACAGGGAAGCCTGGTGTACTGTGGTCCATGGGGTCACAAAGAGTCAGACACGACGTAGTGATCGAACGACAGAAAATGGCTGACAGTCTCCCCATCACGAGCACCGCCTGCCCACCTTCTGTTGCCTGTGTGTCTGGCTCCTGGGTCCCTCTGGGTTTGTGCGGCCTGTCTGCCTTGCACCCTGCAGTATGTTCTTTGCAAACTTGTTTGACTTCTCTGTACTCTAGTAAGTCGTTTCTGCCCTCAGATATTGAGGTGTGCGATTAACGTGTCACATAATAGTGGATTGTTTGTTATTCTTATTTTTTCCTTTGCAAGTAAACAAATATTTTAAAATTTGATTATAATGATTTCAGACTAGGAAAAGAATAAGCGTGCTGTATCAAAGTCACGTGTCTTCATATGTGGAAGGATGACTTTGTATTTTAGGGAGAACGGGGGAAGGTACTACTTGTGTTCATTTTTAGTAACACAATGAAACGTTCTTGGCAATGTTGCTTTGCTCATTGGCACTTTCACCATAACTTTCTGTGTCACTTTTGTGTGATGGTGTGTGTGCATTGCTTTTGCTACCATCGTCTTCAAGGTTGAGTTTGGCATTTGACTCTTTTATATATGCTTGTGAGTTTCAGATGAAAAGACTTTGAAGCTTTGAGCTTAAATAGGAGTCTATTCTTTTGATTTTTTATTATTAAATTTATATGCATTGAAATTCTAAACTGAGGTATTAACCATCATATTTATAATAAAAAACGTAAATCTCTTTCCACTGTTGCTGGAATTGTTAGTTGAATTGTTAGTTGCTACTTGGGTTAACTTTCCCAAAGGTAAAGATAGTTTTGGATTAAAACCAAGATCTTTACATAAATCATTTCTTTTCACTGCTACTCATCCTTGAAGTGAAGGACAGTTTAAACTTTTGCTGCCTTTACAAGCAGGGAGAGAAACATCTGGAGGAGCTATAATCTTGCTTGTCACTGGCTGTGCACCTGGAGTGCAGGTGTGTGTGGAAGGGGGCAGCAAGGATAGATTGTCACCATCTGAGCAACAGGGAGCGCTTTGAGTGGATGGGTGAAGAGTCATTATTTTGCCCGTTAGAGAGAGAAGGTATACTTATCTGGAGGCTGTGGCTATGGCAGAGGATTTGTGTTGCTGGCATGGGCTTCCCTGAGGTCTCAGATGGCTTGATCCCTGTGTTGGGAAGATCCCTTGGAGAAGGGAATAGCAACCCTCTCTAGTATTCTTGCCTGGAGAATCCCATGAACAGCGGAGCCTGGTGGGCTATAGTCCATGGGGTTGCAAAGAGTCAGACACAACTTAGGGCCCCATGTGTGATGCTCACTGAATGTCCCATAATTCTGGGAGAAACAGCAGTACTACTGGGCAATGCTTATGCTCCAGGAAGGGTTGAAATGCCACCCCTAGGCTGCCTGGGAACCCAGTCATCATTTATGGGTGTGTGTGTTTAAAATAATGGAAACTGTGTTCTGAATTCCATACAACCAACCTGGAAAAGGACTTCAGTGATGCCCTGTTTTTCTAGAACAGACTTGTAGTGAAAGTGAAAGAAAGTGAAGTCACTCAGTCATGTCCAACTCTTTGTGACCCATGGACTGTAGCCCACCAAGCTCCTCCATCCCTGGGATTCTCCAGGCAAGAATACTGGAGTGGGTTGCCATTTCCTAACAAAAGCGACACAAACTGGTTGGCTTAAATTAATAGAAACCTATTCTCAGAGCTCTGAAGGCCAGAAATTCAAAGTCAAGGTGTCAGCAGGACCTGCCCACCTGAAGCTTTTGGAGGAAGATGCTTCCTTGCCCCTTCTAGCTCTGGGTAGCCTCGCTTGCTCGTCAGTGTAAGCCTATAGTCTCTGCCTCTACTTCACGTGCTGTCTTCCCCCTGTGTCTCTATGCCTTTATATGGCATTTCTCTCTCTTTGCATGCTCCTTTTCTTATACCAACACTTGTCGGATGTTGAATTAGGGCCCACGCTAATGACTTTAATCTTAACTTGATTGCATTCATAAAGACCCTATTTCCAAATAATGCCCATTCATAAGTCTCTTTTTGAGACATACAATGAAACCTGTAACAGCAGTTTAATAACAGGAGTTGATGTTGGGCCTGCTCCAACAGACTAAGTCAATCAAGCTTCCCAGAGAAAAGGAAAATATTTTTCTAAAGCATGTGATCTTAAAGAGTGGGCTAAACAACTGTAATATCAAAAAGACCAATTGAAAAATGGGCAAAGGACTTGAATAGACATTTCTCTAAAGAAAACAAACAAATGATCAGCATGCATGTGGAAAGATGCTCCACATAATGCGTCATTAGGCAAATACAGTTCCGAGCCACAATGATACATCACTTCATACCCAATAGGGTGCCTGATATATCTGAAAAAAAATAAAAGGAACAAAGGAATGTGTTTTGGTGAAAATGTAAGTAAATTGGAACTCTGCTTTGCTGGTGCGAATGAAAAGTGGTACAGGTGTCGTGGAAAGCAGTTCTGATTCCTCAAAAAGTTAACCGTAGGATTACCATGTGATCCAGCAGTTGCACTTGGTGTATACTCAGCAGAACTGCAGACAGGGTCTCAGAGGAAGAGATCACCTCTATGCCGTGTTCATGGCAATATTGTCCGCAGTGGTCAAAGGGTGGAGGCAACCCAAGTGTCCATCCGTGGATACCTGGATAAATAAAATGTGGCTTATTATTCAGTGGTTTATTATTCAGCCTTAAAAAAGAGAAGGAAATTTTGGCACATTCTGCAACAGTGTTGAACCTTGAAGACAGTGTGCTAAGTGACTCAAGCTAGTCACAAAATGACAAGTATAGTGTGATTCCTCTTCTATAGGGCACCTAGAGAAGGCGATGGCACCCCACTCCAGTACTCTTGCCTGGAAACCCCCATGGACGGAGGAGCCTGGTAGGCTGCAGTCCATGGGGTCGCTAAGAGTTGGACACAACTGAGCAACTTCACTTTCACTTTTCACTTTCATGCATTGGAGAAGGAAATGGCAACCCACTCCAGTGTTCTTGCCTGGAGAATCCCAGGGACAGGGGAGCCTGGTGGGCTGCCATCTCTGGGGTCACACAGAGTTGGACACGACTGAAGCAACTTAGCAGCAGCAGCAGAGTAGTCAGATTCACAGACAATAGAACACTGGTCACCAGTGGTGGGTGGTGTGGGGAGAGAACGGGGAGTGAGTGTTTAATGGGCACAGAGTCTCAGTTGGGAAAGATGAAAACATTCTGGAGCAGGGTTGCACAGTGTTGTGAGTATACTTAATGCTGTGTGTCCGTGTAGCCCGCCAGGCTCCTCTGCCCATGGGATTCTCCAGGCAAGAATACAGGAGTGGGTTGCCACTTCCTTCTCCAGGGGATCTTCCCAACCCAGGGATCGAACTCGCATCCCTCCCATCTCCTGCACTGGCTGGTGAGTTCTTATCGGATGTTGAATTAGGGCCCACGCTAATGACTTTAATCTTAACTTGATTGCATTCATAAAGACCCTATTTCCAAATAATGCCCATTCGTAAGTCTCTTTTTGAGACATACAATGAAACCTGTAACAGCAGTTTAATAACAGGAGTTGATGTTGGGCCTGCTCCAACAGACTAAGTCAATCAAGCTTCCCAGAGAAAAGGAAAATATTTTTCTAAAGCATGTGATCTTAAAGAGTGGGCTAAACAACTGTAATATCAAAAAGACCAATTGAAAAATGGGCAAAGGACTTGAATAGACATTTCTCTAAAGAAAACAAACAAATGATCAGTATGCATGTGGAAAGATGCTCCACATAATGCGTCATTAGGCAAATACAGTTCCGAGCCACAATGATACATCACTTCATACCCAATAGGGTGCCTGATATATCTGAAAAAAATAAAAGGAACAAAGGAATGTGTTTTGGTGAAAATGTAAGTAAATTGGAACTCTGCTTTGCTGGTGCGAATGAAAAACGGTACAGGTGTCGTGGAAAGCAGTTCTGATTCCTCAAAAAGTTAAACGTAGGATTACCATGTGATCCAGCAGTTGCACTTGGTGTATACTCAGCAGAACTGCAGACAGGGTCTCAGAGGAAGAGATCACCTCTATGCCGTGTTCATGGCAATATTGTCCGCAGTGGTCAAAGGGTGGAGGCAACCCAAGTGTCCATCCGTGGATACCTGGATAAATAAAATGTGGCTTATTATTCAGTGGTTTATTATTCAGCCTTAAAAAAGAGAAGGAAATTTTGGCACATTCTGCAACAGTGTTGAACCTTGAAGACAGTGTGCTAAGTGACTCAAGCTAGTCACAAAATGACAAGTATAGTGTGATTCCTCTTCTATAGGGCACCTAGAGAAGGCGATGGCACCCCACTCCAGTACTCTTGCCTGGAAACCCCCATGGACGGAGGAGCCTGGTAGGCTGCAGTCCATGGGGTCGCTAAGAGTTGGACACAACTGAGCAACTTCACTTTCACTTTTCACTTTCATGCATTGGAGAAGGAAATGGCAACCCACTCCAGTGTTCTTGCCTGGAGAATCCCAGGGACAGGGGAGCCTGGTGGGCTGCCATCTCTGGGGTCACACAGAGTTGGACACGACTGAAGCAACTTAGCAGCAGCAGCAGAGTAGTCAGATTCACAGACAATAGAACACTGGTCACCAGTGGTGGGTGGTGTGGGGAGAGAACGGGGAGTGAGTGTTTAATGGGCACAGAGTCTCAGTTGGGAAAGATGAAAACATTCTGGAGCAGGGTTGCACAGTGTTGTGAGTATACTTAATGCTGTGTGTCCGTGTAGCCCGCCAGGCTCCTCTGCCCATGGGATTCTCCAGGCAAGAATACAGGAGTGGGTTGCCACTTCCTTCTCCAGGGGATCTTCCCAACCCAGGGATCGAACTCGCATCCCTCCCATCTCCTGCACTGGCTGGTGAGTTCTTTACCACTGAGCCACCAGTGAAGCCCAATTAACGCTATAAAGCTGTACAATTAAGAAGGAGAAATGTTGTGCATATTGTACCACTGTTTTAAAAGTGGACCTTGTAGAAGTCACAGATATAAGCTAGGAACTAAAAAAAAATAAAACTAGGTAACAATTCACTGAATTGTCCAGTAAGGAACACCTTTATTCTTGATCTGGGTTCTGGACCAATGGAGGAGTATGGCAGAGTCAGGTCAACTGGCGTTTAAACTTTCAAATCACCCTTGTTAAAAGTCTTTCAGGAGGCCAAGTTCCCACATGAGATAAGTGAGTGAAAGTCGGTCAGTTGTGTCCGACTCTGTGACCCCATGGACTGTAGCCTCCCAGCCTCCTCTGTCCATGGAATTCTCCAGGCAAGAATACTGGAGTGGGTTGCCATTCCCTTCTCCAGGGCATCTTCCTGACCCATGGAGTGAACCTGGGTCTCCCCCGTGGCAGGCAGATTCTTTACCATCTGAACCACCAGGGAAACCTGAAGAGAGGTCTGAACAGCCCCCAGAATTCGGTTCTCCTGGTCACTGTAGGGCTGTCCCGGAGTAGGGGGCCCTGTGCTCCCCACAGGCCAGCTCACTCCCAGAAGACAGTGGGCAGAGCTCAGCCAAGCCTGCCCCATCTACTTGTCCCCATTTCTCCAGGCAGATACAGTACTGTCCATCCTCAGGGCAGGATGACGGTAAAGGTCAGATTGACGCCGAGGATAGATTGAGCTCCCATGTGAAGGGAACAGATTCTCCTCCAGCGTCTCTGTTTCTGGGTCTCTTCACACATTGTACTTCGAATCTAACCCATGGTTAACCAGGGCCTTGCTCATACCCTCAAGGGGCTGCTCCCCAGTGAAACCTCTCTCCCTTTAGGTACTTTTCTAGCACATCTGGGCATCTGGACAGAGAGTTTGGAGGCTCTGATGGGTGCATTAATTACATAGACTCTGGCCACTCTGTACCTGGGGCTTAATTTTACTTTCCTCTTTCTAATCTCAGATGGTATAAAGCCATGTTGTCCGACAAAGTACAGTGAGTTCCCATGACAGAGTTAAATTGCCAATAACGTGTGTGTGTGTGCGCGCACGCGTGTTTTGCGTGCTTAGTCGTGTCTGACTCTTTGTGACCTAATGGACTATAGCCCACTAGGCTCCCCTGGCCATGGGATTTCTCAGGCAGGAATACTGGAGTGGGTTGTCATGCCCTCCTCCAGGGGATCTTCCTGACCCAGAGACTGAACCCACATCTCTCGTGTCTCCTGCATCACAGGCAGATTATTTACAACTGGGCCACCTGGGAAGGCTGCCAACAATATAGTAACAATGCCTAAATTTTATTATAAACCTCTACCACTGTCATGATTCTAGGGGAAAGTTAATTGTAGAATTGCCTAACTTTGCAAGCTAAAGTTCAAATATGTTACAGAAGTGAAAGTTCAAAGTCAAATTTTCATGGCCCTTTCATATATTCATTAACTCAACAATTTGTTTATTGAAAATCCACTCTGTGTACTCTTCCAAGTGTTGGGGATATTTTGGTGAATAAACCAGACCCAAGGGAGAAGAAATCCTGTCCTTCTGGAGCTTACTTTCTGGAGACTTTGAATTAAAAGACCAGAATTCAGTTTCAGTAAATATCCTTACCGGTATCTGGGGCTTCCTAGGTGGCTCTAGTGGTCAAGAACCCGCCTGCCAATGGAGGAGACACAGGTTCAGTCCCTTGGTCAGGAAGATCCCCCGGAGGAGGGCATGGCAACCCACTCCAGTGTTCTTTCCTGGAGAATCCCATGGACAGAGGAGCCTGGTGGGCTATAGTCCATGGGGTTGCAAAGAGTCAGACACGACTGAAGTGACTTAGCACACCAGTATCTTACTCAGGTTCTGTCAGGCTAAAGTGGTCTCAGAATCTAGATGGACTTCATGTTCTTCCAGAAAGAGTTCTTCATAGGAAGGGCTGTCATTACTGCCAAGTTGTTAGTTCAGCAGCCAGAGTGTGAAGGGCACACAAGTGACCCTGGTATCATCTTGTCCCTTTTCCCTCTTCCCAAACTACCACATTCTGAAAACAATCCAATCACCTAACCCTAAATAGTAATATGTTCCATTCTGTTCAGTC
>SJXQ01005920.1:0-38289 GCA_006408695.1 Aepyceros melampus | reverse complement strand
GTGGTCTGGTATTCCCATCTCTTTCAGAATTTTCCACAGTTGTGATCCACACAGTCAAAGACCTTGGCATAGTCAATAAAGCAGAAATAGATGTTTTTCTGGAACTCTCTTGCTTTTTCCATGATCCAGTGGGTGTTGGCAATTTGATCTCTGGTTCCTCTACCTTTTCTAAAACCAACTTGAACATCAGGGAGTTCACAGTTCATGTATTGCTGAAGTCTGGCTTGAAGAATTTTGAGCATTACTTTACTAGCATGTGAGATGATATAGTTGACACTTTAATTTTCTTTACTTTACCTTATTTGACAATCATCTGTTAATAGATGAATGTAATCTGTTTATATTTATGGTGGTGGTTTTTTAGTCACTAAGTCATGTCTGACTCTTTTGCAACCCTGTGGACTCTAGCCTGCCAGGCTCCTCTGTCCATAAGATTTCACAGGCAAGGATACTGGAATGGGTAGCCATTTCCTTCTCTTGGGAATCTTCCCGACCCAGGGGTCAAACCCATGCCTCCTTCATGTCTTTTGCATAATAGGCAGATTCTTTACCACTGAGCCACTGAGGAAATCCCATATATATGGTACCATTGGAAATTTATAGTAACATTTTGGTAACAGTATGGTAACATTTTTATTTCAGGTTTCTGTTTATAGTTCACTCTTTTATGCTTCTTTTTCTAATCTTTTGCTTTCTTTGTCTTGATAATGTTTTCAATAGTTACTATATGATTCTTCTGTTAGTTTGAGAGCTATATTTTATATGTCTAGTTATTACATTTTATGTCTATTATTAGATTTAGCTTTAACATGTTAATGGAAGTATTTGTCTCTACATTCTTTTTTTCTTAAAAAATTACTCAGTATATTTGTTCTTTTCCCAAGAAAAACCAGGACACTGCACTCTTAGTCCCCTGAAAATGGCTCCATTCTCTGTCTTCCCTTCTCTGCCTATATTTCAAATTTTAGTTCCACATGAAAAAATTCATATTAACTACTCTTACATGTTTTTATAGGTAATATTTATTTGAATTTATAGGTGTAATTTATCAAATTTCTCTGCTTACCTTCTTTTTGCATCCCATTTATTCCTTTTGGGTTCACTTTTTTCTTACTGAAGTATATCCTGTAACATCTTATCTGTGTTTGTTTGTGTGTGTGTGTGTGTGTGAGAGAGAGAGAGAGAGAGAGAGAGAGAGAGAGAATGTCTTCCCTTCTCTGCCTATATTTCAAATTTTAGTTCCACATGAAAAAATTCATATTAACTACTCTTACATGTTTTTATAGGTAATATTTATTTGAATTTATAGGTGTAATTTATCAAATTTCTCTGCTTACCTTCTTTTTGCATCCCATTTATTCCTTTTGGGTTCACTTTTTTCTTACTGAAGTATATCCTATAACATCTTATCTGTGTGTGTGTGTGTGTGTGTGTGTGTGTGTGTGAGAGAGAAAGAGAGAGATTTCTTAGTATTTCTAAAGTCTTTATTTTGTTCTCACTTTTGCAAGATAGTTTAGATCAATTCTGAATTTTATATTTATTGCTATTTTCCCTCAGCTGTTTAAGATACTACTTGTCTTTCATCAACAATCACTACTGCTGAGAAGTCTTGTCATAGTTGTCATTCTTTTCTAGATGGCCTCTCTTTTCTCTGTGTGAGAATTTAAGTTTTTATCCATTATTATTCAAATATTTATTTATTGATTGATAGTGTTCTAGACTGGAGAAGGAGATGGCAACCCACTCCAGTACTCTTGCCTAGAGAATCCTGTGGACAGAGGAGTCTAGTGAGCTGCTGTCCATAGGGTCGCACAGAGTCGGATACGACTGAAGTGACTTAACATGTATACATGCATTGGAGAGGGAAATGGTAACCCACTTCAGTATTCTTGCCTGGAGAATCCCAGGGACAGAGGAGCCTGGTGGGCTGCCGCCTACGGGGTCGCACAGAGTCAGACATGACTGAAGCGACTTAGCAGCTGCAGCAGCAGTGTTCTAGACACTGGGGGTTCATCAGTGTATAAAGCAACCAAAAATCCCTGCACTTGTTGATCTTTTAGCCAGCAAGTGAATGTGTTAGCTAAGATCAAGTTAGCTACCTGATTACTACTGACTCAGTGCCTTGCAGTTTTATTTTCTATTTATCAAACTATCTCCTGTGGATAGTTGGGCATCTCTCAAGATACAGGCTTATATTTTCCTTGTGGTTCTGACATCTTGGGCTGCATTGGGTCTTTGTTGCTGCATGTCTGCTCTAGAGCATGCAGGCTTGGAGCACGGATCAGTGTATAAAGCAACCAAAAATCCCTGCACTTGTTGATCTTTTAGCCAGCAAGTGAATGTGTTAGCTAAGATCAAGTTAGCTACCTGATTACTACTGACTCAGTGCCTTGCAGTTTTATTTTCTATTTATCAAACTATCTCCTGTGGATAGTTGGGCATCTCTCAAGATACAGGCTTATATTTTCCTTGTGGTTCTGACATCTTGGGCTGCATTGGGTCTTTGTTGCTGCATGTCTGCTCTAGAGCATGCAGGCTTGGAGCACGGCAGTGCTTGGAGGCATGTGGGATCTTAGTTCCCCAAAGGGATCAAACTCGAGTCCCCTGCATTAGAAGGTAGATTCTTAGCTGCTGGACCCAGTGACCATGCCACCTGTGGTTCCAGTGTGGTCCTGGGGCCCCAACATTCTATTCTATTAACAGCAGCCAGAGAGAGGGAGAAAAGCATGGAGGATCACATGAGAGGTTTTCATGGACTAGGCCTGGAATGAGAAACAATGATGGCTTGGCCTAGAGTGTTCACAGTGAAGGTGGAATGAAACTATCAGATTTCTTTTGTTAAAAAAGTTTTATTTATTTATTTTTGGCAGTGCTGGGTCTTCCTTGATGCGTGCAGACTTTTCTAGTTGTGGTGAGTGGGAGCTGCTGTCTAGTTGCAGTGTGCAGGCTTCTCACTGTAGTGGTTTTTCTTGTTAGAGAGCACGAGCTCTAGGGATTGCAGGCTTCAGGAGTTGTGTCTCTGGGGCTCTAGAGCACGGGCTCAATAACTGTGGCACACCTGCTTAGTTGCTGCTTGGCATGTGGGATCTTCCTGAATCAGGGATCAAACCTGTGCCTCCTGCATTGGCAGGTGGATTCTTTAATGCTGAGCCACCAGGGAAGCCCTCAGATTTCTGAATATATTTTCAAGTATTGCTGAAAGGACATGTTCATGAATAGGATGTGGGATATACAAAAAGAGAAGAGTCAAGTTTGCTAGTTTGACCTCAGTAACTGAAGAGGGGTGATGTTATCATTTGCTGAGTTCAGGAATATTGTCCAAGGAAGATTAGGAGCTCAGTTTTGATAAATAAAATGAGACATGCTTTGTGACATCTAAGTGAATATGTGAAAAAGCCAAGGGGACAGGACCACTTTGAATACTTGTGAGTCATCAATGTAGAGACTGGTGTATAAAGCCATGAAGCTGGATGAACTGACAAAGTAAGTATTTGTGGTGGAAAAGAGATTCAAGATCTGATTGGGACATTTCGATGTTTCGAGGTCAGTGAGATGAGTGTCTAGTAAAAGAGACTGAAGAGGTAAGGGAAGGTAACGAGAAAATCTAGGGCAGTGGAGGTTTGTAGGACCCACTTTAGAAAATCTTTTAAATAGTGCATGTGTGTTCAGTTGTGTCTGACTCTTCGTTACCCTGTGGACTGTAGCCCACCAGGCTCTCATGTCTATTGGGTTTTCCAGGCAAGAAGACTGGAGTTGGTTGCATTTCCTATTCCACGGGATGTTCCCAATTAGGGATTGCCACTATATCACCAGGGAAGTCCCTCTATTTTTATATTAGGTGCTCTGATAGTTTCCTTTTTATATATCCTTATTTTATTTATGGCTACTTTGCTTCATATTTTTATGTCATTCTAAGGAGTATTATTTTCTCCTCTGTCTCTTGGTGGAGTTTTAACCCACTTATTTTAAATTCTTTGTTTATATCCTTTTATTGTTTACATTTTTATTTCACATTCATATTCTGTGGAGTTAATTACTATCCAAATTGTTGATATTATTGGTTGTCTTTCCTAGTGTTAGTTTTGGATGTGTGTTTTGTAATTTCAAAATTATTTTATAATGATTATCCTTTTTATATATTCCTATTTTATTTCTGGCTACTTTGCTTCATATTTTTATGTCATTCTAAGGAATATTATTTTCTCCTCTGTCTCTTGGTGGAGTTCTAACCCACTTATTTTAAATTCTTTGTTTATATCCTTTTATTGTTTACATTTTTATTTCACATTCATATTCTGTGGAGTTAATTACTATCCAAATTGTTGATATTATTGGTTGTCTTTCCTAGTGTTAGTTTTGGATGTGTGTTTTGTAATTTCAAAATTATTTTATAATGATTTTCAGGCTTATATGAAGTAGGAAGTTTTATTTTATTTTTATGTCTTTTATACTTTCAGTACTTTCTGATTCACAGTATTATAGTTGCTACTATTTCCCATTCCGGAACCAGGTCCGTATTGGTCCTCTGGGACTCCTATGATACTGACATTTCAAATCCTGTCTCAAACCAGTGTCTGGTGTGGTTGGGTCCTAATGGTGAGACATGTGTGTATGTTTTGGGCTTCCCAGGTGGCACTTGTGGTAGAGAACCAGCCTGCCAACGCAGGAGATGTAAGAGACATGGATTCGCTCCCTGGGTCCAGGAGGATCCACTGGAGGAAGGCATGGAGCCCACTCCAGTATTCTTGCCTGGAGAATCCCATGGTCAAAGGAGCCTGGTGGGGTATAGTCCATGGCGTCGCAGAGAGCAGGACACAACGGAAGTGACTTAGCATTCATGCTCATGCGTGTGTGTATCTTTTGCCTCTCTTGAATATATATGTATATATGTGAAAGTCGTGTCTGGCTCTTTGTAAGCCCATGGACCATACAGTCCATAGAATTCTCCAGGCCAGGATACTAGAGTGAGTAGCCTTTCTCTTCTCCAGGGGATCTTCCTAACCCAGCAATTGAACCCGGGTCTTCTGCATTGCAGGCAGCTTCTTTACCAGCTGCACCACAATGGAAGCCCTTCTTCTGAGTATGGAACTTATAATAAGCCCCTGCCCCAAGTGAGAGTCAGATGTATTTTTCTCTTCTTAGTTGGTGGTTTTGAGTGGTCTGGCCCTGATCCCCTCTCTCACCCAGGACTTACACTGAGTTCTGATGGGCCCAGTGGAGCTGAACTCCGGGTTGCTTCTGCCTGTCTTGAAGAATTGGACAACATCCATAGCTTTAGTCCCATTACCACTTATATTTATCTCTATCTCTGGTTCTCGAAGATGACTGCAAGTACATCTCTACCTTGTTTATGCCTATTTCATTCCATAGGGAAAAGCTTTCAAGTAGGTATTTGTGAGCAAAAGGTATATGTTTTGATGTTTGTTTTTCAACGTGTCTCTCAGAGGTTAGACACACTGAGAGAAATAAACCTCTCAGAGGTTTATTTCTCTCAAGGATATAATTGCTAGGTGTGGTATGTATCAATGGTGTGGCAATGGTGGACATTTTGGGCTCTTTGGGAGATTCTTCAAGTTTCTAAAATTATCCCATGTAGTAGACAAAATATACCTACTTATCCCTTACCCTCACTTCCTTTCTCTTACTTTTCTTTTAATCCTTTATAGAATATAATCTACATATATGTATAGAATCAAGAAGCCTATAATTCCCTGGAATTCCTCATTTCTTATTTCATTATGTTGACCAACATGACTTTGAAACACTTTCTTTCTTTTTTGTTGTTTTTAAAGTTTTTATTGAAGTTTAATTGAAGAGAAAGAAAACACCCATCTGAATGCAGATTTCCAAAGAATAGCAAAGAGAAAGCCTTCCTCAGTGATCAATGCAAAGAAATAAAGGAAAACAATAAAATGGGAAAGATTAGAGATCTCTTCCAGAAAATTGGAGATGCTACAGGAACATTTCATGCAAAGATGGGTACAATAAAGGACAGAAATAGAACCTATGGACCTAACAGAAGAGATTATGAAGGGGTGGCAAGCATACACAGAAGAACTGTACAAAAAAAGGTCTTAATGACCCAGATAACCATTGTAGTGTGATCACTCACCTAGAGCCAGACATCCTAGTGTGAAATCAAGTGGGCCTTAGGAAGCATCACTACAAACAAAGCTAGAGGAAGTGATGGAATTCCAGCCGAGCTATTTCAAATCCTAAAAGATGATGCTGTTAAAGTGCTGTACTCAATATGTCAGTGAATTTGGAAAACTGAGCAGTGGCCTCAGGACTACAGTCAGTTTTCATTCCAATCCAAAGAGGGGCATTTCCAAAGAATGTTTAAACTACCTCATGATTGCACCACATGTTAGCAAAGTACTGCTCAAAATCCTTCAAGCTAGGCTTCAGCAGTACATGAACTGAGAACTTCCAGATGTACAAGCTGGCTTTAGAAGAGGCAGAGGAATTGAGATCAAATTGCCAACATCCTCTGGATGATAGAAAAAGCAAAGGAATTCCAAAAAATAGCTACTGTGTGGATCACAACAAACTATGAAAAATTCTTTAAGAGTTGAGAATACCAGACCACCTTACCTGCCTCTTGAGAAACCTGTATGCGTCAAGAAGCAACAGTTAGAACTGGACATGGAACAACAGACTGGTTCCATTGTCACCCTGCTTATTTAACATTTATGCAGAGTACATCATGGGAAATGCTGGGCTGGATGAATCACAAGCTGGAATCAAAATTGCCAGGAAAAATATCAATAACCTTGGATATTCTGATGAACTACCCTTATGGCAGAAAGCAAAGAGGAACTAAAGAGCCTCTTGATGAAGGTGAAAGAGGAGAGTGAAAAAGCTGGCTTAATACAGAGTGAAGTAAGCCAGAAAGAAAAACATCAATACAGTATACTTACACATATATATGGAATTTAGAATGATGGTAATGATAAACCTGTACGCAAAACAGCAAAAGAGACACAGTTGTATAGAATGGCCTTTTGGACTCTGTGGGAGAGGGAGAGGGTGGGATGGGTTGGCAGAGTGGCAATGTAACATGTGTGATATCATAAACGAAACGAATTGCCAGTCCAGGTTTGATGCAGGATGCTAGGGACTGATGCACGGGGATAATCCAGAGAGAGGGTGTGGGGCGGGAGGGTGGAGGTGGGGTTGGGATTGGGAGTTCATGTACACTCATGGCTAATTCATGTCAATGTGTAACAAAATGAATACAGCATTGTAGAGCAAAACAAACTAAAAAATAAAAATTAATTAAAAAAAAAAAAAGTCAACATTCAAAGAGTGAAGGTCATGGCATCTGGTCCCATCCTTCATGGCAAATTGATGGGGAAACAATGGAAACAGTGACAAATTTTATTTTCTTAGGCTCCAGAATCACTGCAGATGAAATTAAACCATGCTTGCTCCTTGGAAGAAAAGGTATGACAAGCCTAGACAGCATATTAAAAAGCAGAAATATATTGCCAGTAAAGGTCCATCTAGTCAAAGCTATGGTTTTTCCAGTAGTCATGTATGGATGTGAGAGTTGAACCATAAAGAAGGCTGAGCACTGAAAAACTGATGCTTTTGAACTGTGGTGCTAGAGAGGACTCTTGAGAGTCCCTTGGACAGCAATTCTTACTGGAAGGACTGATGCTGAAGCTGAAGCTTGAAGACTTAGGCCACCTGATGGGAACAACCAGCTCATTGGAAAAGACCCTGATGCTGGAAAAGATTGAAGGCAGGAGGAGAAGGGGGTGACAGAAAATGAGATGGTTGGATGGTATCATCGACTCAGTGGACATGAATTTACACATACTCTGGGAGATAGTGCAGGAAAGGAAGCCTGGCATGCTGCAGTCCATGGGGTTGCAAAGAGTCTGATGTTATTGAGTGACTAAACAAGTGGAAAAGTCCTAAAATTGTTTCCAATTTAAAAATTGTTTCCAATTTAAAAATTGTATTACTGAAACCTGTTCCTTAAATGTAAGCTCTCCAAAATCACTTCATTGTCTGTTAATATTAGCTAGTTTTTTGTTTCCTTTTGTTTTTGTTGTTTTTTTGCTATATCATGAGACATGTAGAATCTTAGTTCCCTGACCAGGGATGGAATCCACACCACTGTAGTAGAAGCTCAGAGTCTTAGCCACTGGACCACCAGGGAAGTCCAATACTTATCTTGTTTTTTGTAAGGTCATTGAGAAAGAGAATATCTGAAATGTATGCAAGGATTTACAATATTTCATGCTTTTTCTCAAATTTCTAGGTCTTGCTCTTTAACATCAATTAGTATTTCTGAGCACAGCAAAATTACATTGCAGCAGTTTATGCCCTTATTTTATTTAATTTGTGTAATTAACTTTATGGTGTTTTCATTGTTGTCTTTAACTGTTTATATAACATCCCAAGCATCTCAGCAGGAATTGCTTTATGAATCAAATTTTCACTCTTTATTGTTATTTATAAAATGTTAATGGCTCCTATTTAGGCATGTGTGATTAATAGCTGAGAGAATGTACTTTTATAACAGCACTGTTTTAATCTATGAAAATCAGAAGAAAAAGAGTTGCAACATGGCTCAGTTATCTTTGAAGGCATAGCTGTGTGTGTGTGTGTGTGTGTGACTGGCACTCATTTTGGGCCAAAGTAAAGTAATTAACTCCTTTTCTCATTTGGATAGTTATGGTCTTCCAATCGAGATAACTAGGTACATAAGATTAAACAAGCAAAGTCCATTAACCACACTGCAGAAGATCATGACAAGTTATATGTAAACTTTAGTAGAAGTGACATTTCTAAATAAATATTCAGAACTCTGTGAAAACTAAGTAGAGTGTCATATATCAGAACTTCCCTACAGGAATTCAAATCAGCTGCTTTTTCTGTGGTACTTGCTGCTTGGCTAACCATGTGCTCAGTCTTATGGAAGACATAAAAGAAATTTGAAAAACTAGTTTCTCCTCTATTGGGGCTTATAATCTAGCATACTGTTGGCCTTTAGCAAAGCTCTGTGCTTTCTTTTGAGGAAGAGTAAGAAGAGGAGAAATGAAACTTTCCATAATGACGAAGGCAGTGTTTTCAGTTCTAATAGGTTACTTTGAAAAACTAACAGTTAAGGATTAAATTAAAATTTTCCTGTTAAATAAGTTATAATTGATATGGAGCAACTAATCAGAGAAGGGCACTGTTCCTCAGTGCACAGCTCAAGGTGCAGTCAGGAAGTGAACGCACCTGTATGACTGCTGTCCGGCGATGAACATTTCCAGCACCCCAGAGGCCTCACCCCCTGTGCCACCCTCAGACACAAGTTTTCCTCCAAAGGTTGCCAGGACCTTGTTTTTCTGTTAGTAAACTGTGCCTGTTTTTGAAGTTTTGTTAATGAAAACACACCATGTGTCTTCTTTTCAAAAATACAGTCTTATTTGTTTATCTGTTTTTGGCTCTCCTGGGTCTTCATTGCTGTGTGGGCTTTTCTCTAGTTGTGATGAGCGGCAGGCGACTCTCTAGCTGTGATAGGCGGCCTTCTCATTGCCGTGGCTTCTCTTGTTGCAGCGCGCGCTGTAGGGCGCGTGGGCTTCAGTAGTTGTGGTTCCTGGACTCTGGAACGCAGGCTCAATATTTGTGGTGCACGGTCTCGGTTGCTCCATGGCATGTGGTATCTTCTGGGATCAGGGATCGAATCCATGTCTGCCGCACTGGCAGGTGGATTTTTTTTACCACTGAGCCACCAGGGAAGCCCCTTATGTCCTCTTTATGCTGATTTCTTTCTCTCAAGATTATGTACGTGAGAATCAGTTATATCCTGTGTATAGCAGTTCATTCTTGCTGCTGTGAAACACTCCATCCAGTGAAAAAGCTGCAATTTGTTTACTCTCAGTGGACATTGAAGTTGTTTCCAGTTTTTAGCTGTGACAACATGGTACTGCTATGATCATTCTTATATGTGTTTTTCTGTATACACTAAAAAGTATTTCTGTTGGGTATGGAAGGGCTGGGTCTCACTTAGGTACAAATTTCGATTTTGAAGATATTGCACAATAGTTTTCTGAAGATTACCAATTTATGCGCTGACAGGTAGTGTATGAATATTTTTATATATTCTTGTCAACCCTTAGCATTTTGTTCAAGCTATTTGTTTGAGTATGTGGTGGTTGTGGCTTTGCTTCATATTTCCTTGATGACTGATGAATTTGAGGCATTTTTTTTTACATGCTGATTTCCTACTAGGAAATTCCATTTGCAAAGAATCTATTACCTTGCTTTCTTACTTTCACGTTAGATTTGTCTTTTTCATTGATTTGCAAAATATATATTGTATATATATTGCTTGTGCTTATGATTTTAGAAAACATAGGGACTAAAATTCAAAATTTCAGTTCCCTTTAGCAGTTGATCCATTTAAAAATTTTTTTAAATTTATTTTTATTGGTGTATATTTGCTTAACAATGTGTGTTAGTTTCTGCTCTACAATGTGACTCAACCATATATATATACATATCCTCTCCCCCTTGAGCCTCCTGTCTCATCCTACCCCTCTAAGTCACCACAGAGCACCAGGCTGAGCACCATGTTCTATACAGCAGCTTCCCACCAGCCACCTATTTTACATATGGTAGTGTATATATCTGGAGGAGGAAATAGCAACCCACTCCAGTATTCTTGTCTGGAGAATCCCAGGGACGGGGAAGCCTGGTGGGCTGCCGTCTCTGGGGTTGCACAGAGTCAGACATGACTGAAGTGACTTAGCAGCAGCAGCAGCAGCGTATGTATTTGGAGGAGGAAATGGCAACCCACTCCAGTGTTCTTGCCTGGAGAATCCCAGGGACGGGGGAGCCTTGTGGACTGCCGTCTGTGGGGTCGTACATACAATCGTACATGACTGAAGTGCTTAGCAGTAGCAGCAGCAGCAGTGTGTATATATCACTGCTACTCTCCCAGTTTGTCCCTCTGGGTATTTGTTTGTGTTAATCACTCAGGCATGTCTGACTTTGCGATCCCATGGACCCTAGCCCGCCTCCTCTGTCCATGGAATGCTCCAGGCAAGAATACTAGAGTGGGTAGTCATGCCCTTCTCCAGGGGATCTTCCTGACCCAGGGATCAAACCCAGGTCTCCTGCATTGCAGGCAGATTCTCTACCATCGGATTTACCAGGTAAGCCCAGTGTGTGTGTATATATATATATATCAATGGTGCTCTCCCAGTTGGTCCTTTCCAGGAGTGGCTCCAGGTGACATTGTTTCCCTTTCAGAACCCCCCCCACCCCTCCAAGTTACTTCACTTTACCACCATGGAACCACGGTCTTCTCTCTCCCTCTCCAGCCCATTGTCTCCTGCTGGTATTGACTGTCAGTAACACTCTGTGTATGTTTTTCCGTATAGCCAAATCCTACTTTGTAATTCTCTAGATTAAAACCCAACATTACAGAAAAACGCCATAGTTTATTGGATATGGCTCAGAGGGACCAATTTTCTTTTACACATTGAGGCAAAAGTTGAAACAATTACTATATTTTAGGGAAAAAAATTATTTGAAAACATTATAATAGGAGAGGCTTCTCAGTTTAGCTTCCTTTTAGTGACTTGAGAACTTCACTGAAATTAATAGCTTTCTTTTGTAAAGAAATATTTTATGCAAAGCCAGAATATTTGGGATCTCTTAGTCAGTGTCTGTGTCGGTACAAGCTCACAAGGGAGTAGAACATGTCTATTTATGAAAGTTGAATCCTACAGGTGGAAGACATCTGTGAAATCATTGATTGGGCTTCTTGAATCCTGGAGTGTTGGGGTTGGGGTGGGTGCAGTGACAGGTGCTTCTATCCAGAGAGGCTCTGAGACCCTCTTCCATGAGGACAGCCAGGCTTTCCTCTGTTGTCCTCATGGGCTTCAGAAAGAGTTCCTTCAAACATAGATTGAAGCTACTTTTTAAAAATTGTGTATCTATTTTTATTTTTTGACTTTATTTAAAACTTTTTAAAATCAGAGTATAGTTGCTTTACAATCTTATGTTAATTTCTGCTGTACAGCAAAATCAATCAGCTATACATATACATTTATCTCCTCTTTTTTGTATTTCCTTCAGATTTAGGGCCCCACGGAGCCCACAAGGAAGTTTGTGGAGAGTTTGCTATGGTATACAGAGTTTGCTATGCTATACAATAGGTTCTCATTAGTTATCTATTTTATGTGTGTGTACTTAGTTGCTTCAGTCACATCCGACTGTGATCCTATGGACTGTGGCCTGCCAGGCTCCTCTGTCCCTGGGGTTCTCCAGGTGAGAATACTGGAGTGGATTGCCATGCCCTCTTCCAGGGGCTTTTCCCAACCCATGGATTGAACCTGTCTTATGTCTCCTGCATTGGCAGAAGGTTTCTTTACCACTAGCACCACCTGGGAAGCCCTATCTATTTTATACTTTGTAATGCTCTAGATTGAAACCCAAGATTACAGAAAAACTCCATAGCGTATTGGATAGGGCTCAGTATCAGTAGTGTGTATATGTCAATCCCAATCTCCCAATTCATCCCACCCCGCCTTTCCCCATTAGAGGCTGTCATAGAGAGTGAAGTGAGTCAGAAAGAGAAAAACAAATATCATATATTAACACATATATGTGAAATCTGAAAAAAATTGGTATAGCCACTCTTATTTACAAAGCATATAGACACAGACATAGAGAACAAATGTAAAATGGTGTGTCTATTTTAAATCCTTCACTTCTGGACGAGATGGTGGATTCGGTCAGGTTCAGTGGTTTGATGGAGGCCACATACCGCCAAGGAACTGTCAGGACTGATATCCAAGTTTGCTCTCTCTGTAATGGTCCAGGACTCTGATGTTTGCATCAGCTGCAGTAAGATCCTAATGAGTCAGTTATGTCCTCTTCCTTTCCACTTCCTGACTCTGAGAAATATATTAATCCAAGTTAATTAGAGAAGCAGAGGGAGGGTTTGTGCCAGGAAAGGAGTGTTACTCCACATGCTTCCTGCTGTTGTATTCATCCCTGGGATCTCAGCTTGTCTGATATTCATGATCATGAATTCATAGAGTATTTCCTTTCCAACTCATCTTATGGCCCTCTGACTAATTTGGTTCATAGTTTTATTTAAGTAATTATGAATTTTTTATTCTCTTACTCTCTGGTATACTGTTTAACCCACTGTTCAATTCAGTTCAGTTCAGTTCAGTTGCTCAGTCGTGTCTGACTCTTTGCAACCCCATGAATCGCAGCACGCCAGGCCTCCCTGTCCATCACCAGCTCCCAGACTTCACTCAGACTCACGCCCATCGAGTCAGTGATGCCATCCAGCCATCTCATCCTCGGTCGTCCCCTTCTCCTCCTGCCCCCAATCCCCACTGTAGGTGCCTAATATTGGCCTTGTTACATTGGACCTATTAGTAGTTAGGATTTTTTTCTTGTTTTCTTTGCCCCTCTCCTTTCTCTTTTCTCATTCCTTTTGTTGCTGCCAGCATATTTGACAGAGGGTGGCTCGGAGAGAGGGGAGATGGGGAGATGTATTTTGAAGTTAAAATGTAAAAAACTTGATGGATTGGATATGTCAGGTAAAAGTACAGGAGGAATCAAAAGTTTTATGGCTTGAGCAACTGGTGAATATAGGGACAATTTCTATATGGAGAAGTGGGCAGAGAGTCAATATGCGCTTGACAGCTAGGATTCAGTGGAGAGAAAATTGGGGGTAGAAAATGGAGATTTTCTCTCATTCATTCTTATATCAACTGCTGGAACTACCTACGTAAGTCTCTAAACCTGTTTCCCCAAGTCCTACTGAATACCATAGGGCAGTTTTTCACCCACCAGGATACTTAATTATGGGCTTCCCCAAGTGGCTCAGTGGTAAAGAATCCTCCTGCAATGCAGGAGATGTGGGTTCAGTCTCTGGCTCTGGAAGATACCTTGGAGAAGGAAAAACCTACCCACTCCAGTATTCTTGCCTGAAAAATCCCACGGACAGAGGAGCCTGGTGGGCTACAGTCCATGACGTCACAAAAGAGTTGGACATGACTTAGTGACTAAACAAAAACAACAAAATAATTATATAAGATATCACAATGAAGTCATAAGCTTTATCTTTGGAAGGACAAATGAAGGAAATAAGCTGGGAAATACCATTGCTCTTTCTGCTTGCCTTATATCTATATAGAAATGGGATTAGAAATCCTTGGCATCCCTGTAACCTGATTTACGAGAGCCTTAATCTGTATTACAGATATGCTCAAGGAGACATGGGAAGGTGGGGCATCCCTGTCTAGCAGGTTGTTGTCATAATTACTCATTTCACAAATTTTTGTTTATTTATTTGCCAGTTTTATTGAGAAGTAATTGACATACATCTCTGTAAAGTGTAAGGCATATACTATAATGGTTTCATTCACATATACTGTGAAATGATGACCATAATAGGTTCCACTCACATCTGTCTTCTCTTATAGATCCAAAAAAAAGAAAAGAAAGAAAGGGAAAAATTCTCCTTGTGGTGAGAACTCTCAGGGTTTACTCTTGTAATAGCTTTCCTATGTATTCCACAACGGGTATGCTCTGTCACTCAGTTGTATACAACTGTTTGTGATGCCATGTTCTGTAGCCCGACAGGCTCCTCTGTCCATGGGGTTTTCCAGGCAATGATTCTGGAGTGCCTTGCCATTTCCTCCTCCAGCGGATCTTCCCAACCCAGGGATGGAACATGTGTCTCCTGCGTCTTCTGCAATGGCAGACAGATTCTTTGCCACTGAGTCACCTGGGAAGCCCATATCCTACAACAGCTAGCTATAATCATGTTGCACCTTGTATCCCCAGTACTTATTTATCTTATAATTGGAAGTTTATACCTTTTAGCACCTTCCTTCAATCCTCTGTCTTGTTCCCCCTACTACTCCCAGCATTTGGTAACCACAACTCTGATCGATTTTTTCTGCAACTTTTTGTTTAATATTTCATATACATGTAAATAAAATCATATGGTATTTCTCTTTCTCTGCCTGACTTGTTTCACTTGGCATCATGCCTTTAAGGTTCATCTGTGTTACAAATGGTTTCTTAGTTTTTATGACTGAATAAAATTTCTCTATTTATAATTTCTTTATCCATTCATCCATTGATGGACACTTAGGTTGCTTCCTTGTGTAGGCTATTTATTACAAATAGTGCTGCTGGGAGCATGGGGGTGCAAATATCTTTCTGAGTTAGTGTTTTTGTTTCCTTTAGCTGTAGTCCCAGAAATGGAACTGCTGGATCATATGGTAGTTTTAATATTTTGAGGATTCTCCATACTATTTTCCATAGTGGCTCTACCAATTTACAATTCCTCTGAACAACTGTAGAGGTCCCTTTTCTCCACATCCATAAAGTATGTTTGATATGGCCATTCTAAGGTGATATCTCACAGTGCTTTTAATGTGCATTTTCCTAATGACTAGTGTTGTTGCACACCTTATTATGTACTTGGTGGCCTTTTGCATATCTTCTTTGGGGAAATGTTTATTTAGGCCTTTGACCATTTTTTAGCTGAGTTAGTTGTCCTTTTTTTCCTATTAAGCTGTATGAATTCTTTATTTATCTTGGATATTAACCTCTTACCAGATACATGGTTTGCAATTATTTCTTCCCATTCTGTAAGGAAGGGAAATTTGAAGTATTTTTTGAAATCCTTCTACATGCCAGGCTCTCATGAAGGCACTGAGAATAGAGCAGGGAAAAAGACCAAATCCTTGCCTTTATGGGAGTTAAATTCCAGAACAACTATGTCAGTACCCTCTTCACAAATTTGGTTGCCCATTTCTGCAACATAACATTAAAAAAAGTTTTTTTTAATTTAATTTATTTTATTATTGGAGTGCAATTGCTTTACAATGTTGTGTCACTTTCTTCTGTACAATGAAGTGAATCAGCTATATGTATACATATATCCCCTCGCTTCCTTAAGCCTCCTTCCCACCCTCCCTGCCCAACCTATCTAGGCCATCACAGAGCACCCAACTGAGCTCCTTGTGCTTTATACCAGCTTCCCACTAGCTCTCTGTTTTTGCACATGGTAGTGTATATATATCAACACTGCTCTCATAATTCAGCAGCATAACATTTAGCCTTTTGCTTAAATCAAACACACCTACTACTTGCTGTTTCCCACATCACACACATTCTCACTTTCTTTCATCTGCCTCTGCTCAGTCTCTCACCCGCCTGCTTCTCTGTTCCTCTGAGTGGGCCAGTCTGACCCAGGCAGGACGGGTGTTACCACAGGGGGATGCTGGTCAGCAGCCAGTTCTAACTGGCGGATGCTTGTGCTAGACCAGTTATTCACCATTTCACTGTTAGCCCTGCACCCACCCTTCCAGGTGCAGCTCAAGTCTCTCTGCAGCCTTTTCTGGCTCTTCCCTCCGTCTTCAGTGATCTCATCTTCACGTGAACTGCTGGTACCCACGGGTTTATCCCACTTATTTCACAAAGCTCACAGACTTTTTTATGACATCTGACATACAGTTCTTTGCATTTTATTTAAAAAAAAATTGATTAGGCTTTTGTCTTTTCTTCCAAAATAGATAACATGCTCCTTGCACAACTCGGACACTAAATCTGCACTTTGTAATTGATCAATGCATCAGGCTGGACTCAGCATCTCATAACTGTCTGCTGGGGAGTTACGGTGGAGAGGGAGCTCTCTGCTGATATTCTGTGTCGGTGTGCTTATCTTTAAGCAGTTCCATCCTCCAGGACTTTCTTCTGCCCCCAGCTCCTGTCTCAGAGCCATCCCCCATCACCTTTTCTTGTGGGGCATTACCATGCCAGCACCCCTTAGGATGCTTGGCTGGTTTTCTGCATTAAGAGGACAGTGGGACGTCTTGCTTGCCAGCCAATTTAATGCAGGCTGACACTGCTGGCACACTGAATTAAGGTGGAGGAACCAGCTGCCTCGGAGAAGAGTCCATTCCTATGGAGATTAAAACAAGAAAATGACAGAGTGCGAAACACCTTTATTTTCAATGTATATTTAGAAGGAGAGAAGGCAGTACTTAAGCCAGAGCAGAGGATGAGCTCTGATTGTTAATTGCTAAGTGAGCTGCAGTAGTTTAATTTAACCCAGTCATTTGTAGAACTAGGCAAACAAGGTACATATTCTTTGCTCTTGCCCATAATATAAGGCTGAATATTTGAGAATTAATCATTTTTGGATGTTCCAGATCTGTCATTTTAAAACTGTAACTCCAGTAGCTTTTCCCCCTCTGGGTAGAAGCCAAAGGAGAAGTGTTGTCGCCTTTCATCTAAGAGCATGTGACTACAGAGTCATGACTACCATATGGTAAAGCTGATTGACAGATTTACTGAAATAACCCTCCAATTATTTAACAAATTCCGAATATTTCACTGCAGTTTGATGGTCTAGTCAGCTACCGAGCAACTACACTTAGAGTTTTGCAACAAGTGTCTCCAAGGAGTTCCATAAAGCATTTACTCTTCCTATTTTTACTTTCCAGTAATATTCCTATTTCAATATTCCTACTCTAATTCTAAAGTCATGTGAGCACAAAGCAGAGACACTGGTGGAACTGACTTCCTGGCTGTAGGGGCAACAGTGATGAATCTTGGGTAATCTTTTGGAAGTGAAGTGAAAGTGTTAGTGACTCAGTTGTGTCCCACTCTTTGAGACCCCATGGACTGTAGCCCACCAGGCTCCTCTGTCCATGGGATTTTCCAGACAAGGATACTGGAATGGGTTGCCATTTCCTTCTCCAGGGCTTCGTCCCAATCCAGATTTGAACCCAGCTCTCCTGCATTGTAGGCAGATTCTTTACCATCTCAGCCACCAGGGAAATCCTTTGGAAGGAAAGGACAATTTCAAATGTAAGAAGAATAGCTCAGTTCAGTCACCCCATTAATCAGCCCTTCATTGAGCATCCAGAATGTGATGCACTGAGCTTGCAACCATGAAGTTCAAGGAACAAGGCCAGGAGTTCACTCCTCCAACTGAACATTTCAATCTTTTGGGAAATGTTAAAAAATAAAGATGCTTAGGCCCCACTCTATGGCTCAGGGATAAAGAGTCCACTTGCCAATGCAGGAGACATGGGTTCCATCCCTGGGTCTCAAAGATCCCCTGGAGAAATGAATGACAAGCCACTTCAGTGTTCTTGCCTGGGAAACCTCAGGACAGAGGAGACTGGTGGGCTACAGTCTGTGGGGCTGGAAAGAGTCAGACACGACTGAGTGACCAACAACACTACCATCTTTCCAGGCAATTGTCATCTTGGGTTGAGTAAATTGGTATAAAGTATAGTTTGGTGCAAGGCAGTAGGAGTCTAATTTATACCTATTTATGGACTTCATTTACATCTATTACTCTGACTTTTTAGCTGCTTACACAGAAGCCTATAATGCATTTCAAGTGAGAGGCATGGGCAACGTAACTACTGAGTTTAAGGGAGGAACAGATAGTTAGAGGCTGGAGATAGGATTAAAATCTATGCTTTAAGAATAGGTAGGCTATAAATAAACATAGATGTGAGAACAGGACATTTTGAGTGGAAAACTAGCATAAATCTCAGCTTAGGTGTGTAAGTCAAGGCGAGAAGGTGTTAAGATATGTGCCAAGTATTATCTTGATATTAGTTTGAAAATTGTGAGAAATCAGGTAAAGAACTTGGGCCCAAAGATCTGACTTTGAGTTCTGTACTCCCACTGAGTACCTTTTCACTACAAGGTATTTCACTTCTCTGAGCTCCAGTTGCCACCTCTGCTGAAAGTGGGACAAGAGTTCTGGGGATGTATGGAACCAGTGAGGAACTATGTATACAAGCACTTGATAAAATCAGAGCCCTACACAGTGCTTCCCCGGTGGCTCAGAGGTTAAAGCGCCTGCCTGGAATGCAGGAGACCCGAGTTCGACCCCTGGGTCGGGAAGATCCCCTGGAGAAGGAAATGGCAACCCACTCCAGTACTCTTGCCTGGAGAATCCCATGGATGGAGGAGCCTGGTAGTTTACTAGTCCATGGGTCGCAAAGAGTCGGACACGACTGAGCGACTTCACTTCACTTCCCTTCCCTTCACACAGTGCTAGATGTTTTTTATTGTCTTTGGGAAGGGAAGGTATTGAGTAGAGGAGTGATGTGTTAAAGAATGTATTCATTCATCCTGTTCATAAATGAATACAAGAAATAGCTAAAGATAAGTATTCATCATCACTGAGTTGCTTTATGTCATTGTGTTTAGGGATTGGAGGCTCACCTTCAAAAGAGAAGGACCCCCTAGCTGCCCACCATGGCTGCAGAAGCTGCACCCGACAAAGCGGGAAGTGAGTATCAGTACTGACCTCCCAACTCAGCGACCGGTGCTTAACAACTCTATTAGTTATGAACTCTCAGAGTGCTAACTTTATTGGCAAACCTGGAAGAATCCATCTCATTCCCTTTATTTAAATATAACCAAATTTTGAGAGCGGTAGAGCACCTCGAGAGATGTAGAGTGCGTGTGGCTCTGCATATATATTTTACGTGTATATATATTCATCTTAACTGAATATACTGTCTGATGCGGTCTTCAGTAGTCATGTATGGCTATTAACTGAATAGCTTGAAATGTGGCAGTGAAAGTAAGCAACTGAGTGTTTAATTTTAATTCAATTTACTTTCAATATAAAACCTGATAATTTAGTTATTGGAACAATTTTAAGCGCGTTTGGAGCAACTTGGTTGGGCATGTGAGTCTATGTTTTTAAGTGGACATTTTATAAATAGAGATAAAGTATTTCTGATATAAATCTGGCATCTGAATTGAGATGTATGTAAGTGTAACATATTTACAGGATATAAAGACAGAACAAGAAAAGAAATGTAAAATATTTTGCTAATTTTTAATATTGATTAATGTTGAAATGATAGTTTGTATATGCTTTATTTAAAATATCCTATAACAGTTATTATTAAAATTAATTTCATCTCTTCACTTTTGAAAATGTGACTACTAGAAAATTTTAAATTAGAAATGGGGTACACAATATACTTCATTTAGAGCTGCTCTAGATTGGGCTTCCCTGGTAGCTCAGTTGGTAAAGAATCTATGTGCAATGCAGGAGACCTGGGTTCGATACCTGGGTTGGGAAGATCCCTGGAGAAGGAAATGCCAACCAACTCCAGTATTCTTACCTAAAATTCCAATGGACAGAGGAGCCTGGTGGGCTACAGCCCATGGGGTCTCAAGAGTCGGACACTTAGCCACTAAACCACCACTGGACTTGGCAACATTTCAAGTAATCTTAAATTTAGGCTTATGTGGCCTGATTGAGAAACGTTTGGTGCTGAACATAGAGCTGGGATGATTAAAATTTTCTGTTTTGTTATTACCTTCACTTGGCTCCTGTACCCAGGCAGCCTGTGATACAGGCCAGCTGACATCTATAGACAGTGCAGTGTGAATCACTTTAACACGCTTCCTATTTGGATAATACGGCATCTTTTTCAAGGTGGAAAGGGTAGAAAAGGAGGATGATCCAGGAAGTGGAGCAGGAATGTTCCTGAGCTTCACTTTGTCTTTGGGTCATGCCCATAATTACTTAAATTAGATTTGAAGTCTTGTTTCTATGAGCTTGGAATTCCCCTCCATCTTCTAGCAACCTAACCCCAGTCTGAGAATGTAGTGATTTTTTGGGGGAGGAGGGGTAAATTGTAAAGTCTTCCTGAGGTACATAAGAAAGTTATTAATCATTTATTGTTGCAAAGAGAATAAGACACTTTGCTTAAGGAGAATATAATTGGGGAAGTGAGTAACCTTGTATCTATAAGAGTCAACAGAATGCCTTTACGTTAAAATTGAAAAGTTGAGTCTTAATGCAGTATGGGTTGTGGAAAAAATTGTTGAATGTAGATTTTAGATGATGAAAAGCTATATGCCACTTGAAATTTAGATTTTTCTTGGTTTTAAGATTCTTTCTCAAAATAAATTAGAAATAAATTTTGTTTTCTTCACTTAAAAGTCATGGAATTGAATGTAAAGTATTTTATTGGAAGTGTCTCTCAGGGCATTTCTTCACTTTCTAGTTTCTACAGCTCTGCGTAAGAGCAAGTTAAAGGCTCCTAGTTCTAGCTTCCCTCTCCCTCTCCTCCTAAGTTTCTCTGGTCCCCCAACTCTTTGTTTGTTTTGTGATTGTTTGCTGTATGTTTGTTATTTTTAGCCAAGGAAATTTTTTTCCTACAAAATAAAACTTAGGAAGAGCTCAGATATGTAAAACAGATAAAGTATAAGCTGCTCTGAGTAAAGAGGAGCCCCCAAGGCAGTGAAATTGATGAAGCACAACTTTAAAACTGCTGCCTGAGTCTGGATTTGATTCATTGTGCTATTTCTCTTTGGATACTTCCTGTTTCAAATCTTACCTCTAATAGTACAATGTGAAAAGCCTTCTGCCTTTAAAGGGAAATTCATACCGAGTGAACTGGCAACGGCAGGTGTTAGAGATATATGCTGGCCTCTGTGACAGTATGATACTAAATGTCATGATACGCATTTTCAGTTTTCCTGGTGTTGGGCTCTAAGCCCCTAGAAGGCTGGGATACTAAGTCATCTTATTTATTTCAATGCGTTTAGCACCAAAACAGCACCTAGGACTTAGTAGATGCTTAGAAAATATATACTAACTGAGTCTTATTGAATATGTGTGCTAAGTTGCTTCAGTCATGTCCAACTCTTTGGCACCCTATAGACTGTAGCCCTCCAGGCTCCTCTCTCCATGGGTTTTCCAGGCAAGACTACTGGAGTGGGTTGCCGTTTCCTTCTCCATCACTGAATGTGAATTAGTGCTTTTTTGTTTTTGTTAGTCATGAAGTCGTGTCTGAGTCTTTGTGACCTCGTGGTCTGCAGCATGCCAGACTTCCCTGTCCTTCATCATCTCCCAGAGTTTGCTCAAACTCATGTCCATTCAGTTGGTGACGCCATCCAACCATCTCATCTTCTGTCACCCTCTTCTCCTGCCCTCAATCCCAGCATCAGGATCTTTTCCATTGAGTCAGCTCTTTGCATCATGTGGTCAGAGTATTGGAGCTTCAGCACCAGTCCTTCAGATGAATATTCAAGGTTGATTTCCTTTAGGATTGACTGGTTTGATCTTGCTGTTCCTTGAAAGATTCCCAAGAGTCTTCACCAGCACCACAGTTCAAAAGCATCAATTCTTTGGCACTCACTCTTCTTTCTTTGCTTCCTTCTTGCTTTTTTAACACCTGTGAAATCAAGCACAGGTGTTCAGACACTGACCCTGACTACACAAGCATGGGGGCCTTAGCCGTATGGCCATACATCTTTGTGCAGGCAACCTTCTTAGTAAACTGTTGCGAAGTCTCTGAAGAATGCAGCCTGTTTGTAGACAAAAATGGGAATCCTGTGATTAAGGGCAGTTGTTATGATTATAAGAAACACATGTTTGTTAGGCCCCAGGTCTTTCTGGATGCAGGAAAGACTTGCTTAATGAAAGACTTGCTTAATCAAGAGATGGCCAGTGGCTCATTCTCTGTCATAGTTTCCGTAATTAGATCTTCTTCCGGTGTCTTCACTTCAAATTAACTAGAGCAACTATATAGATTCTATAAAGCATTGAGAGAAATCTGAAGTTCTATGAACTGTTAATCACAATAGCATTAAACTGGTGATATATGAAGAGTGAATTAAAAAAAGGTAAAACAAGTGTAAGAAAATATTTTAGGCTAGTGAAATCACTTGGCATTAGAGATTCATTTTCCTTCTTTATGGTGATATTAATATTTACACTCATGTTTTAGATCAGTTTAATATGACTATTTCAACCCCTTCATGAACTTTATCATAAAATATTTATTATTACTTATAATGACTTATTGCATTTTGGGGATTTAGTAACTTGAAACCAAAGTATGAAGAGATTTCATTATTTGCTAACCTATTCATGAATTAGTTTTGGATAAAAAGGACTATAATAAAACCAGATTTTTTCAAACTAATTTAGAAAGTTGAAATTTATCTTTGTGCTATTGAAGTAATGAGGATTGATTAATGAAATTAATTATATAAACACTGTTGGGTAAAATTTAGCCCAATGACAGTAAATGGTACAACTATAACTATAGTAATAATAATTGGTCACATTTGAAAGTTTATTATATGTCAGGCCCTGTGCTAAATGCTTTGTAACCCAGTCCAATGTAATCTTCAAAACAATTCTGTGCAATATGTATTATTATTATTATCTCTATTTTACAAGTGAGAAAATGAAGGTTTAAGGACAATAAAATATAGTTCATGAACAAATTGAAATTCAGAGCAAAATAGTACAACTTAGGAATGAGAGCTCTTAAAAATCATTTTATATGCTGTGGATATGTATTTTCAAATAGAGCTTTAATGACAGACTTTTTTTTTTTTTTAACAGAGAGGGAGGAGACCTTGACAGCTCCCTTTTAATAATTGAAGTTATAATGCGCACTTGAACATATAAAAGCTGCATGCTTACATACTTATCCCTTTGTGAACAAAGAAACAAAAGCCTCAAAGATTATTAACTGGATGAATTCTTAACATCAATGCTGTTTAATTTCTTGCAATTTTAGATTCATTTGTTGAACATATACCTATCCTTGAATATTATAAAAATAAAGAACACACTATCTTTGCCTTTTCTGAGGCTTTGAGATATGACTTGTGATGCCTTCAATTTTAACTCTTTGGTTCAAAGGCTACTTTTTAGTAATGTGAGAAGATCATAACAGCTGCCTCAGGACCTTAGATGACAGTGAGGGCCCAGGACTGCTCATTTGGAGTCAAGGTGCCCATATCTTCGGTAGGACAATCTCTAGATCTGTGTGAAGTCATTCTCGGTGGCTGCCCTTCTCTGCCCCTTTAGGAAGATCCCAGGCCTTGTTCTGATGGTGAATACTGCACACACTGGTCAACAAGGAGCCCAGCGAGGAAGAAAATACTGCCTTGGGAATTTAAGCTCCGCTGTCAGAGGCTAAGTTTCAGTCATGAAAGGGAAAGCAGAATGGCTTTCTCAGCACATTACAAGAGGGGCAGAATGAGTGCTGGCTTGACATGAAAATGTCTTAATCTGTTCAGGATGCTGCAGCAGAATATCATAATGTGGGTGGTTTATAAATAATAAAAGTTCATTTCTCATGGTGGAGGGTGGGAACTCCACGATCATGGCATCAGCAGATTTGAGGTTTGGTGAAGGCCTGCCCCCTCACTGATGAATGTCTTCTCATCATCATGCTAACATGGTGGAAGGAGGCTGTCTAGCTCTCTGGTTCTCTTTTATAAGGGCACTAATCTCAGTCATGAGGCTCTGCTCTCACGGCCTAATCACTTATCCAAAGCCCCACCTCCTAATACTATCACATTGGGCATTAAGTTTCAACATATCAATTTTGAGTGGATGTATATACTCAGTTTTAGCAGAAAATGTCAATGAAATGTAAGTACTCCACTAGGGTGACCAGCCATACCTCAAAGGAGTCTCCAGAACTCACAAGGACTGTGTGATAATTAGGAAAAGTAGCAGGTGTGTTAAAAAGAAAAAAACAAAACCCCAAACCAAAAAAACAGCAAGCAGTTCTGGAGACCAGCACCTTGTGGGCTTCCAGCATGACTGACTTTAGAGGGCGTTTGGCCTCCCTGTGTCTCAGAGCTTCACCTGAAAATGAAGATGAGATTGTCTCTAATGTCTTCTGTGGAATGAAATGCAATGGCTTTTATGAATATACATTTTCACCAAAAACTATGACTTAATCATTTTACATATTAATATATGAGTATTGTTTGTCATGTATGACACATAACAATATTGTAATTATAAATAGTTGTAGGGGAGTTTTGATTAGTTAGAGGAACGAAATTAAAGGAGGAAAGGTTGTCTTGAGAGGGGAAAAAAAAGAGGATGGTTTGTGGAGTCACACCTTGGAACAGATCCCTGCCTTTGAGCTGGGACTTAAGTGGTCTGATTAAAAGCCCCTTCAAAATAGATTTCAGTTGAAACTTGGTGTAAGAGACAATTTTAATTCCTTAACTCCTATCTCTTAGATGTGAAGATACTGCATCCTATGACTTTGAATGGTGACATTTATATGAACCATTTTGTGACTTACATGTGACTTTGTGTTCCAATTTATTTGAAGAGTATGTCCGCTTCTTCACAAGTGTGTGCATGAAGTCTTGACAACTACTTTTGCAAAGAAGAAAAAAATCCATCAATCATTGTCCTTAGAAATATGTAGGCAGCCATTCGTATGTCTTCTTTGGAGAAGTGTCTATTTAGTTCTTTGGCCCATTTTTTGATTGGGTCATTTATTTTTCTGGAGTTGAGCTGCATAAGCTGCTTGTATATTTTTGAAGATTAGTTGTTTGTCAGTTGTTTCATTTGTTATTATTTTCTCCCATTCAGAAGGCTGTCTTTTCACCTTGTTTATAGTTTCCTTTGTTGTGCAGAAGCTTTTAATTTTAATTAGATCCCATTTATTTATTTTTGCTTTTATTTCCAGTATTCTGGGAGGTGGATCATAGAGGATCCTGCTGTGATTTATGTCAGAGAGTGTTTTGCCTATGTTCTCCTCTAAGAGTTTTATACTTTCTTGTCTTATGTTTAGATCTTTAATCCATTTTGAGTTTATTTTTGTGTATGGTGTTAGAAAGTGATCTAATCTCATTCTTTTACAAGTGGTTTACCAGTTTTCCCAGCACCACTTGTTAAAAAGATTGTCTTTAGCCACTGTATATTCTTGCCTCCTTTGTCGAAGATAAGCTGTCCATAGATGTGTGGATTTATCTCTGGGCTTTGTATTTTGTTCCGTTGGTCTATATTTCTGTCTTTGTGCCAGTACCATACTGTCTTGATGACTGTGGCTTTGTAGTAAAGCCTGAAGTCAGGCATATTATTTTCTCCCATTCAGAAGGCTGTCTTTTCACCTTGTTTATAGTTTCCTTTGTTGTGCAGAAGCTTTTAATTTTAATTAGATCCCATTTATTTATTTTTGCTTTTATTTCCAGTATTCTGGGAGGTGGATCATAGAGGATCCTGCTGTGATTTATGTCAGAGAGTGTTTTGCCTATGTTCTCCTCTAAGAGTTTTATAGTTTCTTGTCTTACATTTAGATCTTTAATCCATTTTGAGTTTATTTTTGTATGGTGTTAGAAAGTGATCTAATTTCATTCTTTTACAAGTGGTTGACCAGTTCTTTATCCATTTCTGCAAGCAAGCAAGCATAATACAGAAAGCCCAAGACATATTTATGCAGATAATGAGCATAAGGCATGAGTCTGATGTTAATGAATAGAGAGAGGCTTACGCTTAGGGAAACATTCCTCCTGTTCTTCCTCCTCTTCTTTCCCAAGATTCCCAAATGCTGTCCGTTGGCCCCACACTATTTCTTGCAGCCCTTCTTCACCCCAGCCAACAATACTTCCAGCAGCCTCACCACTCTCCTCATGCCACCTCCAAGTTCCTGTCCAAGTTTTCCCCAAGTGCTGGGAGCATCTCCTTTGTGTTTTCTGCACTGCTTCACTGTCTTTCTTTAAAGGCTCCTCTTCCTGACTTTAGGAATGTTTGTGGTATCGTTGTCCTTCCATATCTGTGGAGGGTTGGTTCCAAGACCCCCAACCCCCTTGTGGATACCAAAATCTACAGGTGCTTAAGTCCCTTATTTAAAATGGCCTAGTACAATCCCCATGGAGAAGGGAATGGCAAACCACTTCAATATTCCTGCCTTGAGAACCCCATGAACAGTATGAAAAGGCAAAAGGATAGGACACTGAAAGAGGAACTCCCCAGGTCAGTAGGTGCCCAATATGCTCCTGGAGATCAGTGGAAAAATAACTCCAGAAAGAATGCAGAGACACAGCCAAAACAAAAACAACACCCAAGTTGTCGATGTGACTGGTGATGGAAGTAAAGTCGATGCTATAAAGAACAATAATGCATAGAAACCTGGAATGTCAGGTCCATGAATCAAGGTAAATTGGACTTGGTCAAACAGGAGGTGGCAAGAGCAAACATTGACATTTTAGGAATCAGTGAACTAAAATGGACTAGAATGGGTAAATTTAACTCAGATGACCATTATATCTACTATTGTAGGCAAGAATCCCTCAGAAGAAATGGAGTAGCCCTCATAATCAACAAGAGTCTGAAATGCAGTACTTGGACACAATCTCAAAAATGACAGAATGATCTCTGTTTGTTTCCAAGGCAAACCATTCAATATCACAGTAATACAAATCCATGCCCCAACCAGTAATGCTGAAGAAGTTGAAGATGAACAGTTCTAGGAGGACCTACAAGACCTTCTAGAACTAACATCCAAAAAATATGTCCTTTTCATTATAGGAGACTGGAGTGCAAAAGTAGGAAATCAAGAGATACCTGGAGTAACAGGCAAATTTGGTCTTGAGGTACAAAATTAAGCAGGGCAAAGGCTAATAGCGTTCTGCCAAGAGAACACACTGGTCATAGAAAACACCCTCTTCCAACAACACAAGAGATGACTCTACACATGGACATCACCAGATGGTCAATACGGAAGTCAGATTGATTATATTCTTTGCAGCCGAAGAGGGAGATGCTCTATACAATCAGCAAAAACAAGATTGGGAGCTGACTGTTGTTCAGATCAGGAACACATTGCCAAATTCAGACTTAAATTGAAGAAAGTATGGAAAACCACTAGACCATTCAGGTATGACCTAAATCAAATCCCTTACAATTATACAGTGGAAATGACAAAGAGATTCAAGGGATTATTACTGATAGAGTGCCTGAAGAATGATGGATGCAGGTTCATCCTGCATAGGAGGATATGTATAGGAGGCAGTGATCAAGACCATCCCCAAGAAAAAGAAATGCAAAAAGGAAAAATGGTTGTCTAAGGAGGCATTACAAATAGCTGTGAAAAGAAGAGAAGTGAAAGGCAAAGGAGAAAGGAAAGATATACCCATTTGAATGCAGAATTCCAAAGAACAGCAAGGAGAGGTAACGCCTTCCTCAGTGTCAATGCAAAGAAATAGAAGAAAACAATAGAATGGGAAAGATTAGAGATCTCTTCAAGAAAATTAGAGATACCAAGGGAACATTTCATGCAAAGATGGGCACAATAAAGGACAGAAATCATATGGACCTAACAGAAGCAAAAGATATTAAGAAGTGGCACGAATACACAGAAGAGCTATACAAAAAAGTTCTTCATGACCCAGATAACCATGATGGTGTGGTCACTCACCTAGAGCCAGACATCCTGGAATGCAAAGTTAAGTGGGCCTTAGGAAGCATCACTACAAAGCTAGTGGAAGTGATGGAATTCCAGTTGAGCTATTTCAAGTGCTAAAAGACGATGCTATGAAAGTGCTGCACTCTTTATGCCAGCAAATTTGGAATACTCAGCAGTGGCCACAGGACTGGAAAAGGTCAGTTTTCATTCCAATCTCAAAGAAAGGCAATGCCAAGGAATGTTAAGACTACCACAAAACTGCACTCATGTCACATGCTAGTAAAGTAATGCTCAAAATTCTCCAGGCCAGGCTTCAACAGTGTGTGAACCAAGAACTCCCAGATATTCAAGTTGGATTTAAAAAAGGCGAGGAACCAGAGATCAAATCGCCAACGTTCACTGGATCATTGAAAAAGGAAGAGAGTTCCAGAAAAACATCTATTTCTGCTTTATTGACTATGCCAAAGCCTTTGACTATGTGTGGACCACATTTATAAACTGTGGAAAATTCTGAAAGAGATGGGAATACCAGACCACCTGACCTGCCTCTTGAGAAATCTGTATGCAGGTCAAGAAGCAACAGTTAGAACTGGACATGGAACAACAGACTGGTTCCAAATAGGAAAAGGAGTACATCAAGGCTGTATATTGTCACCCTGCTTTTTGACTTACATGCAAAGTACATCATGAGAAGCACTGGGCCGGATGAAGCACAAGCTGGAATCAAGATTGCCAGAGAAATATCAATAACCTCAGATACGCAGAAGACACCACCCTTATGGCAGAAAGTGAAGAATAACTAAAGAGCCTCTTGATGAAAGTGGAAGAAGAGAGTGAAAAAGTTGGCTTGAAACTCAACATTCAGGAAACTAAGATCATGGTATCTGGTCCCATCACTTCATGGCAAATAGATGGGGAAACAATGGAGACAGTGACAGACTTTATTTTGGGGGGCTCTAAAATCACTGTAGATGGTGACTGAGGCATGAAAGTAAAAGACGCTTGCTACTTGGAAGAAAAGTTATGACCAACCTAGAGAGCATATTAAAAAGCAGAGACATTACTTTGCCAACAAAGATCCATCTAGTCAAATCTATGGTTTTACCAGTAGTCATATATGGATTGAGAGTTGGACTATAAAGAAAGTTGAGCACTGAAGAATTGATGCTTTTGAATTGTAGTGTTGGAGAAGACTCTTGAGAGTCTCTTGGACTGCACGGAGATCCAACCAGTCAATCCTAAAGGAAATCAGTCCTGAATATTCATTGGAAGGACTAATGCTGAAGCTGAAACTCCAATACTTTGGCTACCTCTTGCGATAACTGACTCGTTGGAAAAGACTCTGATGCTGGGAAAGATTGAAGGTGGGAGGAGAAGGGGATGACAGGGGATGAGATGGTTGGATGGCATCACTGACTGGATGGACATGAGTTTGAGCAAGCTCCAGGAGTTAGTGATGGACAGGGAAGCCTGGCGTGCTGCAGTCCATGGGGTCACAAAGAGTTGGATATGACTGAGTGACTGAATTGAACTGAACAGTCCAGAACCCCTCTGGAGCCTATGAATAAGGAGAACAACTTACTGCATTTCCATACTAGCAGATCACCAATGCCCCTGCCAAGTATGTTATTTATGTATTAAAAAATTGAACAATCATTTGCAAGTTAAGATTTATACAGTATTCCAGGCTGGAATCACAGAATTTGTCAGTTTTCAAACATTTCTCTAGTTTGAAACAACTTTCAGCTGTAAAATGAGGTTCTGACCTCTTAGTTTCTAATGTTCTAGAAGACTATAGCTTGTTTATAGTCACGTAGCTCGAATGTACTGAAATCTGGGCCAGAGGTACAGCTTTCTCCTTCTTAAGGCCAAACTCCACACCATCGCATAAGCCAACTTGCCTGCCTCCACTCCTCTTTTAGAATGCTATCAACTTGAGACCAAGGAGCAATTCTTATCTTTTATATCCTTAAGTGCTTAATACAGCATTGGCTACTGGATTGCATCTTCTTAACTACAAACACTACATTAACCATCTCTTGCTACATCAACCACTACCCCCTCCCTTGATGTTTCTCCTATGACAACACCTCATAAATGCTTCTGAATGACTGAATGAATGCAGGGCCCCCCATTTAGGGTTATCTCAATGAGCACTGCTTACCAGCTGACTGGAACCAGGTTCTCTAATTCCCAGGCTGGGTTTCCCTCCAGATATGTTCTCCTGTGATCTTGGTTCCACTGTTAAACAACTGCATCACTCAGAAGTTACACAGCCTTGCTGCACCTCCATTTTCTCATCTATAAAATGGGGATAAAATAGGTTGCAGTCAAGATTAAATGAGAGAATCCATTAAAAACTGAGAACATTGCCTAGCCATATATAACAAAACAATAAATATTAGCTGTTGTTATTTTATACTTCATTAAGTATAATCTTCATCACACATCACTGTGATTCTTGTTTAATTTGTTGACTTTTCAGAAAGATTGTAACTTCATGTCTGCCTTAGTCTTGTCTTATCCCCAGCATGGTGGTCTGGCAGGTGGTAGAGGGTCAATAAATGTCTAAATGCATCCATGCAAGGATAGGAATACTTTATGACTGACACCAATTTCCACAACCTTTGGATATTTTAAATAATAGTTTTAATGTGTGCTCCTGTACCATATAAGAAGCAGGTGGAGTGCACTATTGCAAAGTGTTTAAGAACAATAGACATCAAAGTCAGAGAATGGATTTGAATCCTAGCTCCAGTACTTACCAGAATGTGACTTTAGTCACTATTCTGTGCCTCTATTTCCTCATTGATAAAATGGAAATAATAAGAGGGGTTTTATGAAGATTAAATGAGTCAATGTTTGAAAAGTCATCAGCATTAAGTAAAATTTGCTGCTACCGTCATCATCACTGTGACCCCCATCATAATCATCACTTTATAGGACATGACACAGAGAAGACCTGAGGGAGAAAAAATTAATAATAATGCATGCCATTGTGCTTGTAGGAAAACATTTTGCAGCAAATGCAGAGAATCTGGGGGATGACTGAAAGGCAGCACTCAAAATAAACATGGTGCTGTGCCATCAGGATACCGTCAGAATAGTTTAGATTCACCCAGTCAAGGCCACACTTGAGGGTAAAGGGCTCTGAGAGGAGGGTTTTCAGAAGAATGGTTTGCAAAGTGCAAATATTGCCTGGCCCACCAGCTCTCACCACAGACCCTGCACTCCAATCAGGTGGAAACACAGCTTCGGCCGAGCACCACTCCTCGAGTCCTGGGGTGGCGGGACCACTCTTCCCTCCTGGCCAGCTCCTCCTGACATGGGTTTTCTCATCACGCTGCCATCCAAGGACCCTCCAGACTCCTAGCATGGCTGTTCTCTTCTTCGCTGCTGTGACTCCAAATCCCCGGGGCCTCGGAGAAGCCCGGCTGCCAAGACAACAGCCACCCCGTCCCTGGCCTCACCGTCACTGGACCACAGGTCACAAGGATGTCTGAGAGGGCAGCAGCCAGGCCTCTCCCAGGACCTGCACCCCCTCCAACAGGGAGCAGCAGGCAAGCTTCACTCGCTGCGTGAGGAGGCTGGCAGGACTCAGTCTTCTTGGGGACTTTGTAGCTCTGAAAACTTTGGGAAAGGAATCTTAGGTCTCAGAGCAACTGGAGAGCAGAAATGACATTGGAGAAAGGAATGTGAGAGCTTGGCATCTTCTGTTTTTTAGTCTATTTCACCACGATGGCTTCCACCGCCCCTGCAGTCGAAAGCAGTAAGGTGACTTGAAGCACACCACATGTAGCCAAGACAGATTTTCTAATTGTTCATGATTCGCCACTCATCACTATCTACCCAACTCAAGATTAGATACCGCCCCTATCTTACAGTTCTCTTACAAAGGGCTAAAATCAAAATCTCTTCATGAACGAAATTTATCTCACTTATTATGACTATGTCCTATGGTTTGTTATCATAGAATTCTTTATTCTAGTATTTGTTTAATCTACCTATCTAGCTTATTACACACATTAGTTTTTATATTACATGTACTATATTAGGTACAAAAAGAAAATGGTAACAGAAACTGTCATGGTTTTATTATTATTATTATTATTTGTATATCAAGTTTTTTGATGTTTAATTCTCAACCTGCCCCCTTAAACATCTACACAAACTAATATGGGTCTCTGAAGATGCATCATAAATGATCAAATTTGCTCAAGATTTATGACTTTTTTACATAGTATTACTACTAAACACTGGTATACCTATTTAAATAGTTTTAACAAGATGTTAATAAATGAATATACTTTCCTTGGGATGACCAAATTATCATACCACGATGGCAACCCAAATGCAGACACAGAGGCCTGGCTGCTGAAGAAAGTTAAGAACTTGACATCAGGAAGCATCTCAGGAAGGAGCCAGAACGTTGTCCCTGAGGTTTCTCACTTGACAAAGCAGCATGAAAAGCCTCACTCACCTAGTTATGTGCTCAATGCCTGACCCTGGCGGATAGTCCATCCACGTAACATACAACTTAAAAACAAATTTTAGGGGGTGGTCCTAAGATGGTAGAGGAATAGGACGGGGAGACCACTTTCTCCCTCACAAATTCATCAAAAGAACATTTCAACGCTGAGTAAATTCCACAAAACAACTTTTGAATGCTGACAGAGGACATCAGGCACCCAGAAAAGCAGATCATTGTCTTCAAAAACAGGTAGGAAAAAATATAAAAGATGAAAAAAGAGACAAAGGAGGTAGGGAGGGAGCTCCATCCCAGAAAGGGAGTCCCGTCCCAGGAAGAGAGTCTTAAAAAGAGAGAGTATCCAAACACTAGGAAACACTCTCGCTGCCGAGTCTGAGGCGAGCCTTAGAAGCACAGAGGGCAACATAACAGGGAGGAAAAATAAATAAATAATTAAAACCAACAGATTACAAGCCCAATGGTAACTCCCCCAGCGGAGAAGCAGCGCAGACGCCTGCATCTGCCACTAGCAAGTGGGGGCTGGGCAGGGAGGCATGGGCTGCAGTGCTTTTTAAGAATCAGGCTGGAATGCCCCAAGTGTAACCAGAGCGAGCGAACTTGGGCTAGCATACCAGACTGTGGGATAGCTACCACGCGAAAAGCTCTAACATAAGACACCATCAGGACCGCGCACAGAACAAAGGATGGAACAGAAATAGCCGGCTGCAGACCATCCCCCTCCAGTGACAGGCAGCCAGAGCCGTAAGGGCTGGAAGGGGACAATCAGAGAGACATTACCTACCAAACTGCAAGCAGGCTTCTTTGCCAAGTCTTCTTGGGATGCTGGACAGTCACCATCCACCTGAGAAGAGGAGCCAGCTGTACACCCAGAAAACTGAGCAGCAGGGATAGGAAAGGCAATAAATTGCAGCAACTGCGCTCCCCAAACACCTGAGCTACTCGGATCTGGGAAGGGCATAAAACTTAGGCCCAACCGAATCTGCGCCTCTGAGGACTACCTGAGAGCCGAGCCTGAGCGGCTCAGACCGGGGAGGTGCATGCAGCCTAGGGCCAGCCTCAGACGGTTTCCGGTGGAGCAACGTAGAGCCTGAGTGGTGTGTGCCATGAGCAGGGGCAGGCCCAGTGTGGCTGAGACACTGGGAGCACACCCCACTGTTGTTTGTTTGCCGCATCCCTCCCTCCCCTCAGCGTGACTGAACAAGTGAGCCTAAAAAAAAAAAAAAAAAAAAGTGTCCACCACTGCCCCCTTGTGTCAGGGCAGAAATCAGACACTGAAGAGACCAGCAAACAGAAGCTAAACAGAGGGAATCGCCTTGGAAGTGACCCCCCACTGCCCACAACTCCAGAGAAAGTCCCAATATATCTTTACTATTTTTATGATCATTCTCTTTTTTGTTGTTGTTGATGTTGTTTCGTTGTTTTTTCTTTTTTCTTCTTTTTTTTAACTTTAAAAAATTTTTAAGTCCTCTATTTCTCCTTTAATTTTTAGTTTTATAACCTACTATTACTTTCCAAAAAAAAAAAAAGACCCTATTTTTAAAGCAAACACCATATATATATATATATTTTTTTTCTTTTGTGGTTGTTGTTGTTTTTAATAATTCTTGTGACTTTGTTTTTTCTTCTTCTTTTCTTTAATATTGTATTTTTGAAAATCCAACCTCTACTCTAGATTTTTAATCTTTGCTTTTTGGTACTTGTTGTCAATTTTGTACATTTAAAAACCCAATCTTCAATACCCAATTTTACCTGAGAGTGAGATTACTGGCTTGACCACTCTCTCTTCCTTTGGACTCTCCTTTTTCTCCACCAGGTTGTCTCTGTCTCCTCCCTCCCCCTTCTCTTCTCTACCCAACTCTGTGAATCTCTGGGTGTTCCAGACGGTGGAGAACACTTAGGGAACTGGTTACTGGCTGGATCTGTCTCTCTCCTTTTCATTTCTCTCTTTTATCCTCCTGGCCACCTCTGTCTACTTCCTCCCTCTCCTCTTTCCTATATAACTCCATGAACATCTCTGAGCGGTCCTTTTGTGGAGCTCACAAAAGGAAGTGATTACTGGCTAGCTTGCTCTCTCCTCTTTTGATCCCACCTCATCTCATTCCAGTCACCTCTAACTACCCACTCCCTCTTCTCTTCTCCATGTAACTCAGTGAACCTCTCTGGGTGTCCCTCAATGTGGAGAAACTTTTCATCTTTAATCTAGATGTTTTATCATCAGTGCTGTATAGATGGAGAAGTCTTGAACCTACTGTAAAAATAAAACTGAAAACCAGAAGCAGGAGGCTTAAGTCCAAATCCTGAGAACATCAGAGAACTCCTGAATCCAGGGAACATTAATCGGTAGGAGCTCATCAAATGCCTCCAAACCTACACTGAAACAAGCACCACCCAAGGGTCAACAAGTTCCAGAGCAAGACATACCACGCAAATTCTCTAGCAACACAGGAACACACCCCTGAGCTTCAATATACAGGCAGCTCAAAGTTACTTCAAAACCATTGACATCTCATAACTCATTACTGGACACTTCATTGCACTCCAGAGAGAAGAAATCCAGCTCCACCCATCAGAACTCCAACACAAGCTTCCCTAACCAAGATACTTTGACAAGCCACTGATACAACCCCACCCACACTGAGGAAACTCCATAATAAAGAGAACTTCACAAATTCCCAGAATACAGAAAGGCCACCCCAAACTCAGCAATATAACCAAGATGAAGAGACAGAGGAATACCCAGCAGATAAAGGAACAGGAGAAATGCCCACCAAACCAAACAAAAGAGAAAGAGATAGGGAATCTACCTGAGAAAGAATTCGGAATAATGATAGTGAAAATGATCCAAAATCTTGAAATCAAAATGGAATCACAGATAAATAGCCTGGAGACAAGGATTGAGAAGATGCAAGAAAGGTTTAACAAGGACCTAGAAGAAATAAAAAAGAGTCAATATATAATGAATAATGCAATAAATGAGATCAGAAGCACTCTGGAGGCAACAAATACTAGAATAACGGAGGCAGAAGATAGGATTAGTGAAATAGAAGATAGAATGGTAGAAATAAATGAATCAGAGAGGGAAAAAGAAAAATGAATTAAAAGAAATGAGGACAATCTCAGAGACCTCCAGCATGTGAAATGCTCCAACATTCGAATTATAGGAGTCCCAGAAGAAGAAGACAAAAAGAAAGACCATGAGAAAATACTTGAGGAGATAATAGTTGAAAACTTCCCTAAAATGGAGAAGGAAATAATCACCCAAGTCCAAGAAACCCAGAGAATTCCAACAGGATAACCCAAGGCAAAACACCCCAAGACACATATTAATCAAATTAACAAAGATCAAACACAAAGAACAAATATTAAAAGCAGCAAGGGAAAAACAACAAATAACACACAAGGGGATTCCCATAAGGATAACAGCTGATCTTTCAATAGAAACTCTTCAGGCCAGGAGGGAANAAACAGGATAAACCCAAGGCGAAACACCCCAAGACACATATTAATCAAATTAACAAAGATCAAACACAAAGAACAAATATTAAAAGCAGCAAGGGAAAAACAACAAATAATACACAAGGGGATTCCCATAAGGATAACAGCTGATCTTTCAATAGAAACTCTTCAGGCCAGAAGGGAATGGCAAGACATACTCAAAGTGATGAAAGAAAATAACCTACAGCCCAGATTACTGTACCCAGCAAGGATCTCATTCAAATATGAAGGGGAAATCAAAAGCTTTACAGACAAGCAAAAGCTGAGAGAATTCAGCACCACCAAACCAGCTCTCTGACAAATGCTAAAGGATCTTCTCTAGACAGGAAACAGAGAAAGGGGGTATAAACTCGAACCCAAAACAATAAAGTAAATGGCAACAGGATCATACTTATCAATAATTACCTTAAATTCAAATGGGTTGAATGCCCCAACAAAAAGACAAAGACTGGCTGAATGGATACAAAAACAAGACCCCTATATATGTTGTCTACAAGAGACCCACCACAAAACAGGGGACACATACAGACTGAAAGTGAAGGGCTGGAAAAAGATATTCCAAGCAAATAGAGACCAAAAGAAAGCAGAAATAGCAATACTCATATCAGATAAAGTAGACTTTAAAACAAAGGCTGTGAAAAGAGACAAAGAAGGACACCACATAATGATCAAAGGATCAATCCAAGAAGAAGATATAACAATTATAAATATATATGCACCCAACATAGGAGCACCACAATATGTAAGACAAATGCTAACAAGTATGAAAGGGGAAATTAACAATAACACAATAATAGTGAGAGACTTTAATACCCCACTCACACCTATGGACAGATAAGCTAAACAGAAAATTAACAAGGAAACACACACTTTAAATGATACAATAGACCAGTTAGACCTAATTTATATCTATAGGACATTTCACTCCAAAACAATGAATTTCACCTTTTTCTCAAGCACACACGGAACTTTCTCCAGGATAGATCACATCCTAGGCCATAAATCTAGCCTTGGTAAATTCAAAAAAAATTGAAATCACTCCAAGCATCTCTTCTGATCACAATGCAGTAAGATTAGATGTCAATTAAATGAAAAAAATTATTAAAAATTCCAACATATGGAGGCTGAACAACACGCTGCTGAATAACCAACAAATCACAGAAGAAATCAAAACATGCACAGAAATGAATGAAAATGAAAACACAACAACTCAAAACCTGTGGGACACTGTAAAAGCAGTGCTAAGGGAAAGGGTCATACCAATACAGGCATACCTCAAGAAACAAGAAAAAAGTCAAATAAATAACCTAACTCTACACCTAAAGCAACTAGAAAAGGAAGAAATGAAGAACCCCATGGTACATAGAAGGAAAGAAATCTTTAAAATTAGGGCAGAAATAAATGCAAAAGAAACAAAAGAGACCATAGCAAAAATCACAAAGCCAAAATCTGGTTCTTTGAGAAGATAAATAAAGCTGATAAACCATTAGCCAGACTCATCAAGAAACAAAGGGAGAAGAATCAAATCAATAAAATTAGAAATTAAATGGAGAGATTACAACAGATAACACAGAAATGCAAGGATCATAAGAGACTACTATCAGCAATTATATACCAATAAAATGGACAACGTGGAAGAAATGGACAAATTTTTAGAAAAGTACAACTTTCCAAAACTGAACCAAGAAGAAATAGAAAATCTTAACAGACCCATCACAAGCCCGGAAATTGAAACTGTAATCAGAAATCTTCCAGCAAACAAAAGCCCAGGTCCAGACAGCTTCACAACTGAATTCTACCAAAAATTGAGAGAAGAGCTAACACCTGTCCTACTCAAACTCTTCCAGAATATTTCAGAGGAAGGTAAACTTCCAAACTCATTCTATGAGGCCACCATCACCCTAAACCAAAACCTGACAAAGATGCCATAAGAAAAGAAAACTACAGGCCAATACACTCATGAACATAGATGCAAAAATCCTTAACAAAATCCTAGCAAACAGAATCCAACAACATATTAAAAAGATCATACATCATGACCAAGTGGTCTTTATCCCAGGGATGCAAGGATTCTTCAAT
>SJXQ01005919.1:122116-263598 GCA_006408695.1 Aepyceros melampus | reverse complement strand
AAAAAAAAAAAAGTTAACAAAACAAAACTCCCAAAAGATAGTTCTGTACTCAATCTTGTACAGTTTCAGAAAATGAAAGAAAAGTGATTCAAATACTTCTACTTTGATAAAAATAAAGCATATGCATGTGAACAAAATTGGCACCAAATTTGAAATTTGATGAAGTTTTGAGAACTGTATTTTAAACTGGGCATCTGGGGTGCAGGGTGAGCGTAAACAACAACGACTGTTAGTCTCCACCAAGGTCCTTCTGGGGAACCCCTCCTTGCTTCCCCCTGAGTTCCAAGTGGGCTCCCTACAAACTATCAATGAAATATAAGGTCACAAGAGATTTCAATATATAAGAATACATTTCTCATATTTTTTTAAAGAAGGAGAAAGATCTAGGATATAAGAAAGAATGTGGTTAAAAAAAAAAAATCTACAAAAGCTTCCCACACAGCTGGTCTAGAAAGATACTTGTGCAAATCAGAACAGGAACTCTGGGAGTTATGAGTAAAATATTCTCAATAGAAGGTACAATGCATTCCATTCAATAATTACCCAGTATAAAAATATGTAATTTCTTAACAAAAATGAAAATAAAATGGGAATTTAATTTTACCCAGTGTTAACCAAATTTAAATATGTAGCATAGAACTTACCTGGTTGTCCCACTGGTTAAATTCTCTGCTTCCAGTGAAGAGGGTGCAGGTTTGATTCCTGGCCTAGGAACTAAGATTCCTCCATGCCATACAGTATGACAAGAAGTGAAAGAAAATAAATAAATAAAATTGAAAATATATATGACATAATTTTGATAATTGATGATATGTGATAATTAATGATAAGTGAGAGAATCCACTTGAACTTCATATTTGAATAGTCTCCTTGGAGTTCACAGGAACTAAAGAAGAAAATCTAATCGAGACATACCAATTTGTTTCACAAGGAGCAGTGTTTCCATAGCCACCAGGTAAATAATAAACAAAAGTTTTCAACTTTATTGTATAAAAAGAGTATCTAAAATGTATTAATTTGATACTGTACAGGTAAAGTTATGGCTGAGAGATAGTGATCACTGATGAAGGGTGGTCAAAGGATCAGAGTTCTGATATCCTCGCCTACACTTGGGAGGAAACAGACTCGGAGGACATAGACAAAACCTTGTGTGCACCAGGACCCAGAGAAAGGAGCGTTAGCCCCACAAGAGACTGACCCAGACTTGCCTGTGAGTGTCCAGGAGTCTCCGGCAGAGGCGGGGGTCGCGGTGGCGCTGCTGCAGGGTTGGAGGCACTGAGTGCAGAGTGCCTGCATTGGACCTTTGGAAGGAGGCCACCATTATTTTCACTACCTCCACCATAGTTTGGCCTCAGGTCAAACAACAGGGAACCCATCAGAACAAGACCTAGCTACCCACCCCCCGTCAGTCTCTCCCATTGGGAAACTTCCATAAGCCACTTATCCTTCTCCATCAGAGGGCAGGCAGAATGACAACCACAATCACAGAAAACTAATCAAGCAGATCACATGGACCACAGCCTTGACTAACTCAATGAAACTGTGAGCCATGCTCTGTAGGGCCACCCAAGATGGACAAGTCATGGTGGAGAGTTCTGACCGAACGTGGTCCACTGGAGAAAGGAACGGCAAACCACTTCAGTATTCTTGCCTTGAGAACTACATGAACAGTATGAAAAGGCAAAAAGATAGGATACTGAAAGAGGAACTCCCCAGGCTGGTAGGTCCCCAATATGCTACTGGAGATCAGTGGAGAAATAACTCCAGAAAGAATGAAGAGACGGAGCCAAGGCAAAAGCAACACCCAGTTGTGGANCTGAGGCCCAGGGAGATACAGTAGCCAGTCTAAAATCATGGACTATTTAGTGGCAGACTCACATATTACAACAAAACCTTGGGAGCCACCATCATGTCTAACTCTGCCACAACAGCCTCCATTCAAATCCTGAATTACAGGAATCTCTCCAAATTTTTTCAAGAACAATGCCTTGGAATTGTCAGAAGTGATGGAGTAGAAGGATGTGTGCTTATCTTCTCCTGTGAGAACTCCCAAATTGCAACTCACTGCTGAACACTCATCAATAAGAGAATGTTGAATCCCACCTAAAAAAGATACCCCACGTCCAACAGCAAAGAAGCCCCAAGAAGATGGTAGGAGTGGTAAACTCATGCTCAGAATCAAACCCCATACCCACCAGAGATGTGCAGAGGGCTTAGACAAAACCTTGTGTGCACCAGGACCCAGGGAAAGGAGCGTTAGCCCCACAAGAGACTGACCCAGACTTGCCTGTGAGTGTCCAGGAGTCTCCGGCAGAGGCGGGGGTCGCGGTGGCGCTGCTGCAGGGTTGGAGGCACTGAGTGCAGAGTGCCTGCATTGGACCTTTGGAAGGAGGCCACCATTATTTTCACTACCTCCACCATAGTTTGGCCTCAGGTCAAACAACAGGGAACCCATCAGAACAAGACCTAGCTACCCACCCCCCGTCAGTCTCTCCCATTGGGAAACTTCCATAAGCCACTTATCCTTCTCCATCAGAGGGCAGGCAGAATGACAACCACAATCACAGAAAACTAATCAAGCAGATCACATGGACCACAGCCTTGACTAACTCAATGAAACTGTGAGCCATGCTCTGTAGGGCCACCCAAGATGGACAAGTCATGGTGGAGAGTTCTGACAGAACGTGGTCCACTGGAGAAAGGAACGGCAAACCACTTCAGTATTCTTGCCTTGAGAACTACATGAACAGTATGAAAAGGCAAAAAGATAGGATACTGAAAGAGGAACTCCCCAGGCTGGTAGGTCCCCAATATGCTACTGGAGATCAGTGGAGAAATAACTCCAGAAAGAATGAAGAGACGGAGCCAAGGCAAAAGCAACACCCAGTTGTGGATGTGACTGGCGATGGAAGTAAACTCCAATGAGAGCAATATTGTACAGGAAGCAGGAATGTTAAGTCCATGAATCAAGGTAAATTGGAAATGGTCAAAAAGGAAATGGCAAGAGTGAACACCAACATTTTAGGAATCAGCGAACTACAATAAACCGGAATGGGTGAATTTAACTCAGATGACCATTATATCTACCACTGCAGGCAAAAATCCCTTAGAAGAAATGGAGTAGCCATCATAGTCAACAAAAAAGTCCGAAATGCAGTAATTGGATACAGTCTCAAAAATGACAGAATGATCTCTGTTAATTTCCAAGGCAAACCATTCAATATCACAGTAATCCAAGTTTATACCCTGATTAGTAATGAAGACCTACAAGACATTTTAGAACTAACTAACTAACAAAAAAGATGTCCTTTTCATTGTAGGGGACTGGAATGCAAAGGTAGGATGTCAAGAGATACCTGGAGTAACAGGCAAATTTGGCCTTGGAGTACAAAACAAAGCAGGTAAAAGGCTAACAGAGTTTTGCCAAAAGAATGCGCTGGTCATGGCAAACATTTTTCCAACAACATAAGAGAAGACTCTACACGTGGACATCACCAGATGGTCAACACCAAATTCAGATTGAATATATTCTCTGCAGCCAAAGATGGAGAAGCTCTATACTGTCAGCAAAGACAAGACTGGGAGCTGACTGTGGCTCAGAACATGAACCCCTTATCGTCAAATTCAGACTTGAAGAAAGAGGGGGAAAACCACTAGACCATTCAGGTATGACCTAAATCAAATGCCTTACAACTATACAGTGGAAGTGACAAATAGATCCAAGAGTTTATATCTGATAGATAGAGTGCCTGAAGAATTATGGAGATTGGTGACATAGAACAGGAGGTAGTGATCAAGACTATCTCCAAGAAGTGCAAAAAGAGGTGAAAAGATTGTCTGAGGAGGCCTCACAAATAAGTTAGAAAAAAAAGATGCAAAAGGCAAAGGAGAAAAGGAAAATATGCCCATTTGAATGCAGAGTTCCAAAGAATGGCAAGAAGAGATATGAAAGCCTTCCTCAGTGATCAATGCAAAGAAATAGAAGAAAACAATAGAGTGGGAAAGACTAGGGGTCTCTTCGAGAAAATTAGTGATATCAAGGGAACATTTTATGCAAAGGTGGGCACAAAAAGGACAGAAATTGTATGGACCTAACAGAAGCAGAAGATATTAAGAAGAGATGGCAAAAATACACAGAAGAACTATATAAAAAAGATCTTCATGATCCAGATAACCACGATGGTGTGATCATTCACCTAGAGCCAGACATTCTGGAATGTGAAGTCAGCTGGGCCTTAGGAGGCATCACTACGAGAAAGGTTAGTGGAGGTGATGGAATTCCAGTTGAGCTATTTGAAATCCTGAAGGATGATGCTTGAAAGTGCTGCACTCAATATGCCAGCAAATTTGGAAAACTCAGCAGTGGCCACAGGACTGGAAAAGGTAAGTTTTCATTCCAATCCCAAAGAAAGGCGATGCCAAAGAATGCTCAAACTGCTGCGCATTTGCACGCATCTCACACGCTAGTAAAGTAATGCTCAAAATTCTTCAAGCCAGGCTTCAAGAGTACATGAACCATGAACTTCCAGATGTTCAAGCTGGATTTAGAAAAGGCAGAGGAACTAGATATCAAGTTGCCAAGTTGAGCTATTTGAAATCCTGAAGGATGATGCTTGAAAGTGCTGCACTCAATATGCCAGCAAATTTGGAAAACTCAGCAGTGGCCACAGGACTGGAAAAGGTAAGTTTTCATTCCAATCCCAAAGAAAGGCGATGCCAAAGAATGCTCAAACTGCTGCGCATTTGCACGCATCTCACACGCTAGTAAAGTAATGCTCAAAATTCTTCAAGCCAGGCTTCAAGAGTACATGAACCATGAACTTCCAGATGTTCAAGCTGGATTTAGAAAAGGCAGAGGAACTAGATATCAAGTTGCCAACATCTGTTGGATCATTGCAAAAGCAAGAGAATTCCAGAAAACCATTTACTTCTGTTTTATTGACTATACCAAAACCTTTGACTGTGTGAATCACCATAAACTGGAAAATTCTGAAAGAGATGGGTATACCAGACCATCTGACCTGCCTCCTGAGAAATCTGTATGCAGGTCAGGAAGCAACAGTTAGAACTGGACATGGAACAACAGACTTTTTTAAATCAGGAAATAAGTATGTCAAGGCTTTATATTGTTACCCTGTTATTTAACTTCTATGAAATTAAGTTGCATCCTATGCAAAATGCCAGGATGGATTAAGCACAAGCTAGGAGAAGGCAATGGCACCCACTCCAGCACTCTTGCCTGGAAAGTCCCATGGGTGGAGGAACCTGATGGGCTGCCGTCCATGGGGTCGCGAAGAGTCAGACACCACTGAGCAACTTCATTTTCACTTTTCATTTTCATGCATTGGAGAAGGAAATGGCAACCTACTCCAGTGTTCTTGCCTGGAGAATCCCAGAGATGGGGAGCCTGGTGAGCTGCTATCTATGGGGTCTCACAGAGTCGCATACAACTGAAGCAACTCAGCAGCAGCAGCAGCAGCAGAATCAAAATTACCGTAAGAAATATCAATAACTTCAGATATGCAGATGACACCACCCTTGTGGCAGAAAGCAAAGAAGAACTAAAGAATCTCTTGATGAAAGTGAAAGCGGAGAGTGAAATGGTTGGCTTAAAACTCAACATTTAGAAAAATAAGATCATGGCATCCAGTTCCATCACTTTATGGCAAATAGATGGGGAAACAGTGGAATCAGTGACCGACTTTATTTTGGGGAGCTCCAAAATCACTGTATATGGGGACTGCAGCCATGCACTTAAAAGACACTTGCTCCTTAGAAGAAAAGTTATGACCCACCTAGACATCATATTAAAAAGCAGAGACATTACTTTGCCAATAGAAGTCTGTCTAGTCAAAGCTATGTTTCTCCAGTAGTCATAAATAGATGTGAAATTTGGACTATAAAGAAAGCTGAGCACTGAAGAATTGGTGCTTTTCAACTGCGATGTTAGAGAAGACCTTTGAAGGTCTCTTGGACTGCAAGAAGATCCAAGCAGTCCATCCTAAAAGAAATCAGTCCTGACTATTCACTGGAAGGACTGATGTTGAAGCTGAACCTGATGCAATGAACTGATTCATTGGACAAGATCCTGATGCTGAGAAAGATTGAAGGCCAGAGGAGAAGGGGACAACAGAGGATGAAATGGTTGAATGGCATCACAACTCAATGGATATGAGTTTCAGTAAGCTCCCGGAGTTGGTGATGGATAGGGAAGTCCAGTCCATGGGGTCACAGACAGTTGGACACAGCTGCGTGACTGAACTGACCTGATCATGACAAGAAGGCAAAGGTAAATGACCTACACTCTCTGGGACAAGAATTTCAAGTTTAAGTATATTATTTAAAGTGGAATTAGTAAACCAGAAGAATAATGTTAATAGTCTAAAAATTTATATTTGTAAAGGAGACGGAAAAACGCATGGGGTTACTATTGACTGGTAAAATAAATCTTTATATTTTTCAAAAGAAATTAAATATATGATTACGTGTTGATTATTCATAGCTGCAGAAGCAGTTACCAGAGCTACAAAACTTTTAAAAAATTATTCTTTCAGTTATGGAAGGTGGCTTAATAGACTGTTGCTTTGTTTCTTAAGTTCTTTTTAGTGATCTGTATTTTTACAATATACCTGGATTTTTTTTTAACATTAACTTTTTTTAAAAGCCAAAACACAAAATATCTGATGGAGAACACAGATAAATGGGCTCCTTAGCCTAAGTTGATACATAGTTGCTAACACATGTAAGGCAGCTAGGCCTCATTGATTAAAAAGAATACAGTTGTTGGGGCTGTGAAGTGGATTAATGGGCTTTTCTAGGTTGGCAGCTGGTTGCAGTGAGAAAAAAGAAACATCACAGAGGTGGGTAATGAGTGTAATGTGTTGGTTAAAAGAAATGCAAACAGCTATCTTATTCTTTTGATAAATTTGTGGATAGTGGATTTAATAAAGTAATAATAAAATATTTTAGCCCCTAGCAGCATAAAAATGAAGGCAATATAGCATTCAAAAAAAACTTTTGTTTCTTAAGGAATTAACATCCTTTTAAAATCCAAGTAGAATGTTGCTATTGAAATAGTGAGGCTATTAAGGCAATTTTTCTTCTAAGACAAATATCTTTCTATAGGCTAAACTGGTCATAAGAAAATTTTAAAAACATAATTTTTCTTGTTGTTCAGTCACCAGTTGTGTCCAACTATTTGTGACCCCCAGAATGCAGCACACCAGGCCTCCCTGTCCTTCCCTAACTCCCAGAGTTTGCTCAAACTCATGTCCACTGAGTCAGTGATGCCATCCAACCATCTCATCCTCTGTCACTCCTTCTCCTCTTGCCATCTATCTTTAGAGTCTTTTCCAATGAGTTGGCTCTTCCCATCAGGTGACCAAAGTATTGGAACTTCAGCTTCAGCATCAGTCCTTCCAATGAATATTCAGGGTTGATTTCTTTTAGGATTGGCTGGTTTGATCCCCAGGCTGTCCAAAGGACTCTAAAGTATCTTCTCCAGCACAATTCAAAAGCATAAATTCTTTGGTGCTCAGCCTTCTTTATAGTCTAACTCTCACATCTATACAGGACTACTGGAAAAGCCATAGCTTTGACTCTACGAACATTTGCGGGCAAAGTGGTATTTTTGCATTTTAATACACTGCTTAGGTTTGTCATTGCTTTTCTTCTTAGGTGTAAGCGTCTTTTAATTTTGTGACTGCAGTCACCATCTGCAGTGATTTTGGAGCCCCAAAAATAAAGACTGTCACTCTTTCCACTTTTTTCCCATCTATTTGCCATGAAGTGATAGGACAAGATGCCATGATCTTAGTTTTTTGAATATTGAGTTTTAAGGCAGCTTTTTCACTCTCTTCTTTCACCTTCATCAAAAGGTTCATTAGTTCCTCTTTATTTTCTGCCATTAGAGTGGTATCATCTGCAGTGGCCACGGGACTAGAAAAGGTCAGTTTTCATTCCAGTCCCAAAGAAAGACAATGCCAAAGAATGCTCAAACTACCGCACAATTGCACTCATCTCACATGCTAGTAAAGTAATGCCCCAAATTCTCCAAGCCAGGCTTCAATAATATATGACCCATGAACTTCCAGATGATCAAGCTTGTTTTAGAAAAGGCAGAGGAACCAGAGATCAAATTGCCAACATCTGCTGGATCAGTGGAAAAGCAAGAGAGTTCCAGAAAAACATCTATTTCTGCTTTTTGACTATGCCAAAGCCTTTGGACTGTGTGGATCACAATAAACTGTGGAAAATTCTGAAAGAGATGGGAATACCAGACCACCTGACCTGCCTCTTGAGAAATCTGTATGCAGGTCAGGAAGCAACAGTTAGAACTGGACATGGGAAAACAGACTGGTTCCAAATAGGAAAAGGAAGGCTATATGTTGTCACCATGCTTATTTAACTTATATGCAGAGTATGTTATGAGAAACGCTAGGCTGGATGAAGCACAAGCTGGAATCAAGATCGCTGGGAGAAATATCAATAACTTCAGATATGCAGATGACACCACCCTTATGGCAGAAAGTGAAGAAGAGCTAAATAGCCTCTTGATGAAAGTGAAAGAGAAGAGTGAAAAAGTTGGCTTAAGGCTCAACATTCAGAGAACAAAGATCATGGCATCTGGTCCCATCACTTCATGGCAAATAGATGGAGTCTGGTATTCTTGCCTGGAAAATCCCATGGATCAAGGAGCCTGGTGGGTTACAGTCCTTATGGCTGCAAATTGTCAGACACAGCTGAGCAACTAAACAACAGATAACACAGTCAAAGCCTTTAGTGTAGTCAATGAAGCAGAAGTAGATGCCTTTTCTGGACTTCCCTTGCTTTTACTATGATACAGTAGATGTTGGCAATTTGCTCTCTGGTTCCCTGCCTTTTCTAAATCCACCATGTACATCTGGACATTCTCAGCTCATGTACTGCTGAAGCCTAGCCTTGAGGATTTGAGCATTACCTTGCTAGCACGTGAAATGAGTGCAACTGTGTGGAAGTTTGAGCTTTCTTTGGCATTTCCTGCTTTGGGATTGGAATGAAAAATGACCTTTTCCAATCCTGTGGCCACTGCTGAGTTTTCCAAATTCCTGGTTTATTAGTGTAGCACTTTAACAGCATCACCTTTTTAGGATTTTAAACAGCTCAGTTGGATTCTAGCACCTCTGCTCCTCTGCTACTATTGTTCCTGGTAAAGCTTCCTAAGGCCCACTTGACTTCGCACTTCAGATGTCTGGCTTTAGGTGAGTGATCACACATTGTTGCTATCCGAGCCATTAAGATGTTTTGGAAAGTTCTTCTGTGTATTATTTTTACTGCTTTAAAAAAATTTTAAGAGTTTCTTAGTGTTACCTTAAGCCAATACTTAAACACAAATATCCAATATCCTAATTTTCTTTGATATTTTTAAAAAAAAAAAAAAAAACACTGGATTTTAATGAGATTTTCACAAAAGTCATTCTTATAGGACTTAGTAAAACTAACTTATTTTATGTAATTGTATGTATCTTTCTTATATTATCTTTATATACTATTTCTTATCTTTCCCTTGAATAATCTATTATACTTTAATATGATCTAAATTATTCCATCTTCTTCTTACAAGTTACTTTATCAAAGTAGAGAAAGACAAAGTATGATATTACTTATAGATGGAATCTAAAAGCTACAACAAACTAGTGAATACAACAGAAAAGCAGACTCACAGAGAACAAACTAGTGGCTCCCAGTGGGGAGGGATGGAGGGGCCACCCAGGGCTAGGGGATCGGATGGTGGGGAGGGGCGGAGGGGCAATTATGGTATAAACTGCTCCATGTCAGATGGGCTACAGGGGTGTATTGTACCACATAGGGACTGTAGACAACATTTTGTAACTGTAAGTGGAAAGTAACCATTCAAATATTATAAAGTTTAATTAAAATAAAGAATATTAAAAAAATAAACAAAGTCATGTTTTTGGAAAGCAACACTGGAGATTTCCTGAACTTTTACTCCATAAATAATACGGTAGAAAACTGTGACTTTCTTCTTTATATATCCAATGATACCATAAAATATTTTGAATTCCTTTCCAGACATAGCCACAGGATATGGATTTTTTTTTTTTTAAACAGAGTTTCTGATGCTCCTGTGAAGCTCAGGGTATTTAGCCAAAGTTTCTATATTTTCCAGTATATTTTTCAAGTCATATAGAACATTCATATTAATCTAATAGTCAGGCATACTGATTTCAAGAATCAATCTAATTGTCAAGATAATTTAATGCATACAAACTAATTGCTTTTTTAATGTTTCATTTTTATACTTTCAAAATTAAGAAATCAAATCAATTTGATTAGAACTAAAACCATTTAATGCAATGGAAAATAAGCAAATAATACACATTTCAAAGTTAATTCCATATTTACATTAAAAAAAAATGTTGGACACAGTGGAGTCTTCACCTTACTAGTAGTACCCCATGAAAGACATGTGGTACTCATGATTAAAAACTGAAAACAAAACCATGTACCACAAAGTTCTTAAGATACTATTGTGTTGCCACTAATTTTATGAACTGTGTTTAAAGAATTGTATGATAGGAGCATTAGATAAAGCCTTGCATAAGCAAATACAATTCCCATGACCTGCAATTTCCTCAAGAATAGGATTAAATGGTATCATTTATAGACACTGTATTTTGGAAACAACAACAAAAAAGCATTTGTGATAGAAATAGCTTATTTATTTACCACCTCTCCTCTCCCTCTGATGCACACTGTGGTGTTACATTTCTTTCCAGACAGATGCAGTCATGGGACTAAAATCTGCCCAGAGGAAAGGGGGTTCAAGTAAGGTCCTCCACTTGGAAATCTGCCCCCTATAACTCCTCTGCTGTCCTTCCTAGTCATCATCTGGCCAGACTGAGAGACAAGGTGGGAGGTATTCAGGTCCATGAAGAACTGAGTAGACCAGAGCCCCTCTCTCTTTTCTGGCATTGGATTGTGACATGGGGGAGAAATACAGTCAATTCTTTATAAATATTAAGCCATTTGAGTTGATACACAATCCAATAAGGTAGGTGTATTACGTTTATTCCCATGTTACAGGTGAGGAGCTGAAGCCCAGGAAGGTCAAGTAACCTACCCAGAGTCTGCAGCTAACACAAGTTAGAGTAAGGAGATAGCCATTCAGCTCAGAAACATCTCCTGAATCTCAAACATCCATGATCAATTACGGGAAGTATAAATCGCTCAGTAGTGTCCAACTCTTTTCAACCCCATGGACTATGGATTCTCCAGGCTAGAATATTGGAGTGGGCAGCCTTTCCCTTCACCAGGGGATCTTCCCAACCCAGGGATTGAAGCCAGGTCTCTCGCCTTGCAGATGGATTCTTTACCAGCTGATCCACAAGGGAAACCCAAGAATACTGGAGTGGGTAGCCTATCCCTTCTCCAGAAGATCTTCTCAACCCAGGAATTGAACCGGGGTCTCCTGCATTGCAGGTGGATTCTTTACCAACTGAGCTATCAGGAAAGTCCATGATCAGTTATGGTATAGCATAAATTTGGGAAATCATCTAAATAGATATGATTGTTGAAGATTTGAAGAGGGTTCCAGGGCTAATCTTCTATGTGTACAGAAAGCTAGGGAAAGACCCAGGGATAGAACTCTAGAAATATCCACTTTTGCAAACAAAGGAAGGAAGCAGAGTCAGGGATAGAATTGGAAACATAAGCAAGGCAAACAGGAGCTTCCCTTGTCATAGAATTTGGGGTAAAAGAGAGACAAAAGGGGAAAGTGGTCCATGGATTAAATATTGCAAGGTTAAGTGATCTGAGTCCTAAAAAACACAGTACTTGATGTTGTTGTGATGTGTCTGAGAGCACTCCTGAGATCAATGAGTAGGCAATAAAAAAAGTAGAGACAGTGAATATAACTCCATAAGGGAAGATGAGGTGTTATAGACAATGCATTAGAAGCTCTGCTTCTTCTAAGAGATTTGAAAAAGACTTTTTTTTCCTCCCCACCCTATTCATTAGCCTTTGTTCAGCTACTAAAACAGAAGTGTGTGGCCAAATAATTTCTGTTCATATTTATGACTTTATCAGAATAACGATGCATAGGGAGAAAGGGTTTGGGGGATGGTGTGTGTGTTTAAAGCAAATGTTTATTGACAGCTTTAAAAGCTATCATGAGACCCAACTGACTCTGAGACACACAAAACTGTCCAAAGAGAGGTAAGTAAAAATCAAAGCCAGTGGGATTTCCTTCTTTATTTTCTAATTTCACATTTTAAGTGGGCATCGTCATGATTGAGAGGCTCTGAAGGCTGAAATTACCACCAAATGCTTCTTTTCCCATGTCAACCCTTAATTTAGGCCTTTTTATCCCTGTAAGACCTCGGGTTCAGACATAGCCATCAAGCGCTTGGGATGACCAAATGCGAACTTCTGCTATTTGCCATCATTTGATGTAATTTCAGTGTCAACTTGTTACTTATAAAATGTCAGAAACACTTATTCAGACTGAATCAAACCAAAGAAACTTTGGGTTGTCAGGGCATTCCAAAAGATCACAGAATGAGCTAAATATGTACTGGTATGTGTTCCAAAGAACAGCGGAGAAGAGAATATCACTGGGATGTTAGGAGCCATAAAAATGTGTAATAGTCTGTGCAACTAAACTCTCTACCCCAAACCCAAAGGCATTTTAGCATGTATCAGTGGCAGCAATAAAAACTAATGTATGTAACAGAGCCCAATCAGAGGAGGAATTTCAAGAGCTGCTTGATTCAACCTCCAGTTCCCATGCATCTTCTTAAGGTGGCAGAGTAGACATTTGTCTTATCCAAACCTCCTGAACTGCCCTTCTAAATTTCCTAGCTTTCTACCAGTGAGTCTTGTTTCCCCAGGCAGAAGAGTCTTTTGCAAGCCTGTCTTGCAGCTGGGACACAGGTATTCAGGTTCTGCAGATGGGCTAGTCAGAAACACACTCCTGAGATTTCTTACAGGAAGAGAATGATGCAAAGAGGGCAGAATTATATGAAGGCGGCAAAGAGCAGAAAGTCAATTCTCAGAGGCAGCAACATTAGAGGTCTAAGCAGATACTCTCAGATTCAGAGGCCCCGACGTCAGCCACCTGTGCCCAGGGGCTATGGCTGAGGAGTCTCCTTTAGAGGCACGTCATCTATAGTAAAGGCTTCCCTGTGGTTCAGTCGGTAAAGAGTGTCCGCGTTGCAGATCTATAATAAGAATTTAGTTCCTGGCTGCCCAGTGAGAGCTTAACTCCTTGTCCTCTTGAATGATGTGGATACTTCTTCTTTTTTTTTTTTTAATAAAATTTTATTGGAATTAAAGTTCTTTTTAAAATGTACTTATTTACTTTTGGCTTCACTGGGTCTTTGCTGCTGCTCATTGGCTTTCTCTAGTTGCGTCCAGCGGGGGCTACCCTCTAGTTATGATGCAGGGGCTTCTCACTGCAGCAGGTTCACTTCTTGCAGAGCACAGGCTCCAAGGCATATGGGCTCAGTAACTGTGGTTCACGGGCTCAGTTGCCTGACAATATGTGGGATCTTCCTGGACAGAGGATTGAACCTGTGTACCTTGCATTGTCAGGTAAATCTTCATCGCTGAACCACCAGGGAAGACCTGGATCTGGATACTTCTTAATATCCTTTATAAAGTTCCCTTCACTTTAAGTGAGACAGACTAGGTTTTATTTTTTGCAACTAAGGATGTTTACCTCTAAGTGGAAATTTCAAACAGCTTATTTTTGAAAGCTGTTTCAGGATAATGATAACAAAGATGATATTCTGGTCTTGTCCACCATGCCAATTTTGCCTGTGACTTTTTTTCCTTCCAAACAACTTGAAATGCACTTGGCTTCTTAGCTCTGCTGGCTTCATTCATTTCTGTATCCATTCAACTGTGATGTAGTGTACATCCATAATGCTTGTTGAGTGTCTACAATCCAAGGAATAATGATGGCTGAAACGCTGTCTTTGAATTCAGGAAACTTCCAGGGCTAAAAGTGAAGTAGGGAACAAATATGCCTAACACAATGATATCACACAATTAGTGTTATGATGCAAATGAGCACAGGTCACTGAGGAGCACAGTGGAGGGTAATACATTTAACACAGGGATGAGATAAGATGAGAAAGGGAAAACAAGTTAAGCAAGTAAGGAATTGACAGGGTAGATGAATGTGGAGGTGGATGATTGACAGAAGGAAAAGCATGTGCAAAAGTCTTAATTCCCTGGAAAAAGCATAGTGTGCCTGAAGAAGTGCAAGGTGTGCAGTAGGACCAGAGCTATAGTAAAATAGGACGTGCAGTGAAGCTAACAGAAAGTCCTCATGTCCCATATTGAGGAATTTATCAGTAATGGGCAATCACTGGAGAACAAAGGCTTTAAGGCTGGGGCATAGACCTCAAATGAAACAGGAAGAACAGAATGATAATGTTATGAAGAGTTTTAAAGGGATGTTTTTTGTCTGGTTAATATAAGAGTTTATCACTTTTTCTACAATGTGCAAAACAATTAGGGGAGAATCCCAGGGACAGAGGAGCCTAGTGGGCTGCCGTCTATGAGGTCGCACAGAGTCGGACACGACTGAAGCAACTTAGCTAGCAGCAGCAGCAGCAGCAGTGCTCTCTGTAGGGTACGAATGTAAACCTCTTTTTTATCTTAATCAGCCAGGGGCCATGCGTGCACATAAGGTGCTAAGCAGAAGAAAGTAGTGGAGTTCCCTTCATTTCAGATAATATTGACCAGGTTTCTCTGCTGAAATAATATCTCAATAGTTTGCCATCCAAGGTAGGGCTCAGTGGCTTAGAAATGAACACAGGGTCATATTATATGAGTCTTTATAACTACTCGTGAACAAAAGCTGTGCTATTTTGACTTAAAATACATAGCAAAATTTCTTAACCTATTCTTATCCCTTCTTTTGAAGACTCACCTTGCTAACTAAGAAGTAATCTCTTCTTAGGCCCCCAGTTTCAAGTCAGGCATTATGGAGTTTTTCACTTACTTTATCTTACCCTACAAAGGTATCAAGTCCTTTCTTCACTCTGTGTTCCCAAGGCTGGTTACATCTCTTATTCTTGGAACTTACTACTTTATCATTTTTTTGTCTCTTCAATATCCCTTATGAAATAAGTAAAATCTGGAGTCATCCTGAGCAACAGTGATAGGGAACCTGGAACTCTCTCCTTTATTCACCCAATATCCATGCATTGCCTACTGACACCATGTCTACACAGTACCAGGTGCTGAGGACACAGTAATGAACGTGAGAAACACAGCCCCTGCCCACAGTGCTTGCAAAGGCACATTTCCACAGTCTGGAGTCCATAGACAGACTACTTACGAATATTGCTGCTGCTAAGTCGCTTCAGTTGTGTCTGACTCTGTGCGACCCCATAGACAGCAGCCCACCAGGCTCCCTCATCCCTGGGATTCTCCAGGCAAGAGCACTAGAGTGGGTTGCCATTTCCTTCTCCAATACATGAAAGTGAAAAGTGAAAGTGAAGTTGCTCAGTCGTGTCCGACTCTGTGTGACCCCATGGACTGTAGCCCGCCAGGCTCCTCCGTCCATGGGATTTTCCAGGCAAGAATACTGGAGTGAGGTGCCATTGCCTTCTCCGTACGAATATTCAGGGGACTGCTATCGTCAATTAGGACTTCCCAAATGGTGCTAGTGGTGAAGAACCCGTCTGCCAACGCAAGAGATATGAGATGGGGGTTCAATCCCTGGATCAGGAAGATCTCACAGAGGAGGGCAAGGCAACCCACTCCAGTATTCTTGCCTGAAGAATTACATGGACAGAGGAGCCTGGAGGGCTACAGACCATGGGGTCACAAACAGTCAGAGACAACTGAGTGACTAATGTACACACACACACACACACACACACACCAGTGGATCCTCCTGAACTAGGAATCAAACTGGGGTCTCCTGCATTGCAGGCGAATTCTTTACCAGCTGAGCTACCAGGGAAGCTCCCCCCTCAACACACACACACATACTCAGTTAAGTACATACCAAATTGTTTTGCTTTGTTGGGAGAGGAAGCTGCTCTAAATAACTCAGGGTGGGATGTATCATATTAATAGACAGAATTTCTTTTTATATGCAGTAGAAAGAGAAGCATTAAAGTTCCCTTCACAGACTAAAGAACTGATGCTTTTATTTTTTATTGGAAAATTCATTGAAAAATTATTTTATTGCATTATTTTAAATTGATCATAGTAATGTGTCCTTTATCAAACTTTGTGCTTGACTTTTATTAAAGGGATCCTCTTGCAAGGCATTGAATTATAACTTGGAGATCAGTAACAATTATGCTAAGCAGAGAATGGTAAACATAGCCATTTTTTTATACTAATGAGCTTGACTTTCCTACAGATAAATAATGCTCAAAGCATGGCTTCCAGAATAGCAGCATTGACAATATCTGGCAACTTGTTAGAAGTGGAATATTATCCGGCCTCACCCAAGACTTAATCAAAAATTCTGAAGGTGGTAAGCAGAAATATGTATCTTAACAAGTACTCCAGGTAATCTCCCAAACACCCAAGTTTAAGAATCAAGCTGCAGAAACTATCTCTGATGACTTTCAGATGTTCAAGCTTAAAGAAACTTACCTCACAAAGAATACAAATAATCATATAATTTCAGTAAAATTAAATAAACAAATATGTTATTTTATGGTTTATTAATTAAACTAGAAAGGATTTTTGAATATCATGTCAACGTTGGTAAGGGTTCAGGGAAGTAGAACATGGTGGGAGTATAAATTTATTCATATCCTGGATGCCAAGTTAATAATAATTAAAAGCCTTTCAATTATCTTTAACTTTTCACCCAGAAATTCCAATTCTAGGAATTTAATGTAAGGAAATAAGATGAAGAACTTCAGCTCTTAAATTAAGCAGATTTGGAAACAAATAGTTTTTTCACTTACCAGCTTATGACTTTGGCATTAATTTCTTTAAATACTCTAAGCTTCATTCTTTCTGTCTGTGAAATGGAGTTAATTATGAAAACTAACTCACAAACTTATAGAAAATGATGTAATCCATATATTTAGGGTTGCTGGATAAAATGTAACTGGAATATCCAATTACATTTCAGATAAGCAATGAGAATTTTTTTGTAGAAATATGTCTCAAATATTTTGACACATACACACATATATACTAAAAAGCATTCAGTATTGTCTGAAATTCAAATGAATATCTTGTACCTTTATTCACAAAATATGCAACTCTATAATGTACTAGGCATTCAGTAAACTTTAGCTACTCACTGATTTTGTATTGTATTTTCACCTAAAACATTGATAAACTGGTGATGAACAAGTTTGTCAATTTTAAATTGAAATTATCAGCTCTGTGAAACTGCAAAAATGTTTATCTTATAAAAACTTCATGGTATACAGATGAATGTGCTGAAATACAATCTTAGGATATCTCATATCTAGAAATACCCCTGAGTAATCAAAGACATTCAGTATCTTGGGTCTGAATAAACCCAAAGTAACTGGAAAACCTGATTTGTTAAAACATTTGAGCATCCCAGTTCTGCTGCACTATAAGAAAATATTTGCTTATACATATATCAAAAAACTCCTCTGATAATAGAGTGAAAGTAGGGCTGCTGACTTTGTAAGAAAAGGAAAGAAACGCATGTGCTATCAATTTGTTACTAATAAAATGTAAACATCCTGAAACTTTAAATCACACTTGATTCAGCAACTAAAAATAAATTCATCTATTTAAAACTGTAAAGTTCTCTCTTTATGCTGATAAAAGTTAGTGACTTATAATTATGCCCCAAAATGTATGTGACACAGTTTAAGACATAAAATATAAAGCGCAACAGTAGTTGCAATTTGTCTTTTTTCCCTCTCTTAAAGATTGTAGCTGGATGCAGACGCTGAAAGGAAATCAGTGTGACAGAGGTCGTCTTCACCATCAAAGTGACTGGATCATAACTGGTGGTGAATTGTTGAGTCATTTTGGCTGTCTTCATGATAGATGGAGATACTTCCCTGATCAATTCCGCCTGCCACCGTGAAAGGCACTGACCCACAGGCAGCTAGACATGACTGAGCGGAGGCTGAATTTACTGGCTACATACACATCTGGTTGAAGCTGGAGTTGCCCAGAAACTGAGATCCTTTCTCAGTGGGGTTGTCTGAGAAGAATCCATGAAAGAAACACTATAGAATCTTGGTCTTGAAAATGACTGGTGTTTGGCAGACAAAGACAGGAAAAGAGACATCCTGGGTCAGTGGGAGACGCCAACAGCAATGATGCCCATTGATTGTTGGGCATCAATGAATAAAGTGAAGCAACATGTTCTTGAGAAAACAAGATGAGAACAAAGGTGAAGTAAATCTGAACCTACTTGGAGGTATTAAGGGGTATGGATCTGATAACCTATAAAAGAAAGATAGTGGGGTTTTGTAAACAGATGGGCAATAGATACTAATTAGATTTTCAGAAAGCTGGTCCCATGGGAACACAGAAATGTGCTGGTGAAAAAGGGAATGGAGGCAGAGAGATCAGTTAGAACCTCTTAAAGGTTTTGGCATTCAGAGGTGAGAGATGAAGTTTACAGAAGCAGAGATAACAGAAATAAAGTAGCCATGATTTAAAGCAAGCCAAAGGAAGTGGCAGTCACAAAAATGGTTTTTACTAGCAGCTGTTAGATAGATAGAGAGGAATCTGGCTTAAAAGGGGAGAGGGCAGAGGCAAATTTGATTTAAAAAAAAATCAATGATGTATTGGTAAGTGTTTAAGTAGAAATGCCCACTAGAAATGCAGAATTTCTGGAATTTCTAGAAATGCAGAATTCCATCTTTGAGGAAATCTTGATGACGTAAGCAAAAACCTTAGAGACCATGGCAGGGAGGGAAAACTGAGTTACTGAGAGCACACTAAGGAGAAGAGGTGGAAGGTGTACAATTCATTCCCATTTACTCCCTAAGATAATTTCTTCCACAAAAATGGATGGATGAATAAAAGAACATTGAAAATATGGGACCAGGAATTAAGACCAGAGAGGAGAGTCTTAGTGACATGAATAAAACTAGCTTAGAATTGTATCACAACAGCCAAAGTTGGAATGATAATCAGTAGGCAAGAGTAGCCAGAGTTAATGGAACCAGCCAAGCAACAAGGAAAGTCATTTCAAGTAGGCCGAATGGTGAGAGTAAGGACTTTGAGGTAACAAAGAGGGTGGAATATTTGCTATATTGCCTCACAAAGAGCAGGGGGTTTGAAGTCCCACTAGGGTTTGAATGCTGGTGGTTCAGTTCGTTTTAGTCACTTGGTCGTGTCCAACTCTTTGTGATCTCATGGACTGCAGCATGCCAGGCCTCCCTGTCCATCACCAACTCCCGGAGTTCACTCAGATTCACGTCCATCGAGTCAGTGATGCCATCCAGCCATCTATCCTCTGTCGTCCCCTTCTCCTCCCACCTTCAGTCTTTCACAGCATCAGGGTCTTTTCCAATGAGTCAGTTCTTCACATCAAGTGGCAAATTATTGGAGTTTCAGCTTCAGCATCAGTCCTTCCAATGAATATTCAGGACCGATTTCCTTTAGGATGGACTGGTTGGATCTCCTTGCAGTCCAAGGGACTCTCAAGAGTCTTCTCCAACACCTCAAAAGCATCAATTCTTTGGCACTCAGCTTTCAGCTTTTTTGACTACACCAAAGCCTTTGACTGTGTGGATCACAACAAACTGGAAAATTCTTAAAGAGATGGGGATACCAGACCAACTGACCTGCCTCCTGAGAAATCTGTATGCAGGTCAAGAAGCAATAGTTAGAACTGGACATGGAACATCAGACTGGTTCCATATCAGGAAAGGAGTACATCAAGGTTGTATATTGTCACACTGCTTATTTAAATTATATGCAGAGTACATCATGAGAAACCCCGGGCTGGATGAAGCATAAGCTGGAATCAAGATTGCGGGGAGAAATATCAATAACCTGAGATATGCAGATGATACCACCCTTACGGCAGAAAGCGAAGAAGAACTAAAGAGCCTCTTGATGAAAGTGAAACAGGAGAGTGAAAAACTTGGCTTAAAGCTCAACATTCAGAAAACGAAGATCATGGCATCCAGTCCCATCACTTCATGGCAAAAAAGATGAGGAAACAATGAAAACAGTGACAGACTTTATTTTCTTGGGCTCCAAAATCACTGCAGATGGTGACTGCAGCCTTGAAATTAAAAGACGCTTCTTGGAAGAAAAGCTATGACTAATTTATACAGCATATTAAAAAGCAGAGACATTACTTTGCCAACAAAAGTCTGTCTAGTCAAACTATGGTTTTCCAGTGGTCATGTATGGATGTGAGAGTTGAATGCTGGTATGTTTTCATTAAATGGAAATGATAATGCTGCTGCTGCTGTTGTTTAATCACTCAGTCCTCTCTGGCTCTTTTGAGACCCCAGGAACTTAGCCTACCAGACTCCTCTATCCATGGGATTTCCTAGGCAAGAATACTGGAGTGGGTTGCCAATTCTTTCGCCAGAGGATCTTCCTGACCCAGGAATCAAACCCATGTCTCCTCCCTTGCAGGCAGATTCATCACTGCTGAGCCACTGGGGAAGTCCAATAATGCTGTTACCAGTCAGAATTTAAAGCAGGGTCATCTGGGTCAGACATTTAGAGTGCCAATCAGTTAGGGTCTGAGGACATTCCCTGTATCCGAGATGAAGATAGCTACTTTTCTAGAAACTTTTGGGAAAACGAGTACTGCATAGGGTGAGAAGGAGCACATTAACTGGCCATTTGGATTGGGAAGGGGCATGGCCTTGCCAAGGGCCACTGACATAGCTTGACTGTTACGAAGAGGAGAAAATGCAGAGCTTTTATTTTCAAAGTGGACTATGCTCCTGTGGTCACCTTAGGGGGTATCACTTCTGTGCTTATTCCTTATCTGGGGCTCATTGTCCCAGCTAATCAAACGCTAAACAAATATTTGAAGAATGCTGTTTGGGGGGGATGTAAATCAGCCTTCCTGAAACACCCACAGGTTTCAGCCTGGTTCTGATCTGTCTAATTGTTGCCAAAATTGAATGTACAGTTGGCCTTCTGCATCCGTAGTTTTGTATCTGTGGATTCAACAATTGTAGATAGAAAATATTCAAATTAAAAAAAAAATTCTGGAAAGTTCCAAAAAGGCAAAACTTGAATTTGCATGCGCCAGGAACTATTTACATAGGATTTACGTTTCATTTACATAGTATTTACATTGAATTAGGTATTGTAAGTAATTTAGAGATGATTCAAAGTAAATGGAAGGATGTTTGTCGGTTATTTGCAAATACAGGGCAACCCACTCCAGTATTCTTGCCTGGAGAATCCCATGGAGAGAGGAACCTGGGGGCCACAGTTCATAGGTCGCAAAGAGTCGGACAGGACTGAAGTGACTGAGCACACAGCACACACCATGTTATACAAAGGACTTGAGCATCCAAGGTTTTGGTATGTACATACTCTACACAGATATCAAGTTGACAATTATGAATGAAATATTGGGGCTTGGTGAGCACCTGGGGCTTCCCAAGTGGTATAGTGGTAAGGAATCCATCTGTCAATACAGGAGACATAAGAATCATGGGTTTGATCTCTGGGTCGAGAAGATCCCCTGGAATAGGAAATGGCAATCCACTCCAGTATTTTTGCCTGGGAAATGCCATGGAAAGAGGAACCTGGTGGGCTATAGTCCATGGATCGCAAAGAATGAGACACGACTTAGCGATTCAACAACAAGAACAAGTGAGTACCCCATCCAATAAGTGGTACCCAACAATTTCAAAATTGTGATCTAACTAATGTGGCTATGCCAGGGATCTTTGTAAAGCATTCCTGGGAGAGAAAGATTAAAACAAAGGTTTAGACAGGGGTATGGAAGGCTTTCACGCCAGACCAATGAATGAAGACAAAGGAAGACACTGAAATGAGATTTTGAAATGCTTACTTTTAGTCTTGAAAAACCTCAGTTTTGGTCTCAGCCTATCAGTGACAGTCTACTGGGGCTTCCCTGGTGGCTCAGAGGTTAAAGCATCTGCCTGCAAGGTGGGAAACCCAGGTTCAATCCCTGGGTCAGGAAGATCCCCTGGAGAAGGAAAGAGCAACCCATTCCAGTATTCTTGCCTGGAGAATCTCATGGACAGAGGAGGCTGGTAGGTTACAGTCCACGGGGGTCGCAAAGAGTCAGAAGTGAGCGACTTCACTTTCACTTTCACTTTCTATCAGTGACAAACAAGGTGAGTGTAAACTCCCCTGAGCCTGTTTCCTCCCTAGCCTATAAATTCAAAATGCCACTTCATAAGTTTATTGTGGCACCCATTAGCAGGCAATTGCATGGCAATACAACATGGTAGAAACCAAAATGAAGGGGGTTAGAAAAGGGAGCACAGAATGAAAAATGAAACCAATGTTTACCAAAAGAAAGCCAAGGACAGTAGCTACAGAGGGAAGTGGGCCCAGCGACTACCTCCACGTTGATCTTTCTCCCTACCTCTGCCTCCCTAACTTTCCTCCTTTTAGCTTCTTCCTCAACACAAGAAGAACTACTCTTCATAGCAGAGAAGACATCAGTCAATGAAAGGATAATACATACAAAAGCGTTAGTCGCTCAGTTGTGCACATCTCTTTGCAGCCCCATGGACTGTAGCCTGCCAGGCCCCTCTGTCCATGGCGTTCTCCAGGTCAGAATACTGGAGTGGGTCACCATTCCTTTCTCCAGGGGATCTTCCTGATCCAGGGATTGAATCCAGGTCTCCTGCATTGCAGGCAGATTCCTTACCATCTGAGCCACCAGGAAAGTCCCAATAAATATAAATCCCACTGTAAAGAAAGCTTTATGAGAGGGATCCTTTCTTTCTTCTTTCATATATGGAACACAGCATAAAAGTACATTTATACAAGTCATTAAATATACAATTTTCTAAATATTTGAGATATTCTTTTGTTGTCTTAGACTTATTTTTGTGTTTTCTTAATGGATTTCTGGTTACTATCATTAAGCTACCTACCAAACTCATTTCTTACGATGACTATGAAGATAAGCTATGTCTAAGGCTGGCTGCAAACAGAATCCCTGAGAAGCACCCCCAATAGATCCCTGTGAGGTGATGCCATGGACCTCACGTTTCTACCAACGACCTGTTCACCGAGAAACATACCTTTCAAATCTGGGGAATACATGGAGCTGGAGTGATACTGTGACTCTCAGAACAGTTTATTCTGTTGCCAAGATAGCCAATAAGCAATGTATTTTTGTTCCCTGTTAATGTTTTCATTCTTGTTTATGCATGCATATAAATTATATAAACATATATTTTATTGTAGTCGAGAAAATAGTGATGCTTGGATTTTAAAGCCACCAGAACCATTCTGCCCCTTCCAAATTCTTTCCTTTTCCCACCTTCATTATCCTCACCTCTGCATGACAAGCAGGTAACTAATGACTCCAATGAATGATAGGAAGGCAGTTTTTCCTACTGCCTCATTTAACCTATCCCATCCTGACAGCTATGTACAAACAGGGATGTGATTTCTAAGAAAAGCCATTGTTCTTGTATTAAAAGGAAAATGTTCTAGTTTCATGCATCTATAAACAAGGAATGGGTGACAATCGCTGAAGATCTTGGGTGATTTCCATTTTAATCAAGTGGCATAAACTATTAATGTTTAGTATTAAATTTATAACAACAGATTAAATAGTAAAATTGCTGTGTGGGGAAACAGATACCATGGTGCCAGTTGCCCTGAAATTGCATTAATAGATAACATAGTGGCTATACTGGCCTCTGGTCTGCCATATCGTACATTTCTATTTTCATTGGTGTTTTAAAGTGATAAACCTGAACTGTTTCTATTAAGAGAAAAACGTTATTATAAATTATTGTGGTTTTGCTTAATTGATAAAATATGCATTTATTCCATTTTATAATCTAGTTATTAGAAAAAATATAAGTTGCTAAGTCATTTTTATAAGTCAACATGGCACAGTCAGATTTAGATTAATTGAAATAGTGGCTTCACAAGACCAGAAGGTATAAAAATGTATCTTATCTCTTACCTAACTTCAAACATAATCACACTTACATTATCTCAAATGGAGAAAATCCTTTTGCCTTTAAAGATTCCGAATATGCTTTCCTCCCTCATTTTCCTCATCCTATAAAGGGGATAAAGTTGATATCATAAAAATGAAAAATTAAGGAAATTATACATTCACTTAGCACACTACCTAGCAAATAATAGCTGTTCGAAATAACTATGATTTTCCCATTCCTAAAGAAACCTCGTATATATGTACAAATACAGATGAAAAGAATTTCAGGACTGTGAACTGGAATGCATTTCCCTACAGAATCATTCATTCTAGGCTGCATAATTTTTTTCGCCAAGCATTCCTTGAGCTTGCACCACATTCTCTGTTGGCACTAAGGAACAAAACAATCCAGTGTGACCTTGACATTGCTTTACACCACAGCAGCATGCAATTCTGAGCATGCTTTTGCAGGCTAGTGCTCTAAAATCTTATATAAGAACTGTTTGGAAAGTTACAATATAAAGATGCAAACAATGATGTAACAGAAAGAATGCCATGTGCAATTTTTTTTGTCTGTTTGTGTAAATCAGATTTTTATCTTGCTCATAAAATGAGAAAATAAAATCTTGACTTATCTCAAAATGAACAGAGTATAAAGGAGGCACAAATCACATTTCAATACCCATTACTTGTTCCAAACATGCTTCATGGATAAACTCACAAAACTTGAAATCTGTAAACAAGAAGATTCTTACTTTCAGTACAGCAAATTACATAAGCTGAACAATAACAACAAAAGTCATCCTTATTTCATATAACAATAAACATGTGAAATCCCAAGTTCGCCCAATAGCCTATTAATAAACACCATGGGTTGAAGATAAAGCATTCTCCCAGTGTTGAGATGGATAAAACAAAGAAACAAGTGAACAAACAAAAACATAAAACAGAACAATATGAGCACAGTGGAAGATATGATAGGATACACAAATGAATCAATTTGAGCTCCTGAAGAGAAGAATCACTTTGGAAATGCAAGTGAAATAAAAAGAAACCATATCCATTAAAAATATTTGCCATTCACTTGAGACTACAAAACAAGGAAATTAAGCACCCTACCTAAAGCCATGATAATGTTTCCACCATGAAGCATATCTTAACTTGTCTAAACAAGAAAAAAAGATTCTCCTATTCATATAAATACTTGTCCCGTACTTGTATAATATGTAACTCAATAGAAAACAGAAGCTTATTATCCATCCTGCTCTTGCAGGGAGGTCTGTGAGTCTTCATTCTTTACTCTGATAACTGTGTCATCAACAACATCATCAATAAATACTTATTTATTGTAGCTCTATGGGTAAAAATCATATTGTTACACATGGATTCCTCAATCAAAAGAGTTTAAAATTGTTCATATCCAATGAATGTGTCCAGAATTCTGGCAAATAATACTGTCATCCATTTACCAAAAGATTTATAACCATTGCCTTCACACAGGCACTATGTTTAGTGTGAAAACAAATCAAGTTTACAGTTGACTGGTGAAGAGGGGCATTAAACAATGTGAAAACTTGGACTATAATTACGTTATGCCAGAAGACTATCTAACTGGCTTCAGAAAATGTAACAATAGCTTTCTAAAAATTATCTGTTGGTGAAAGAAAACAAGGCTGAAAAGAAACACATTCTTGGAGGGAAATACCTTGGAGAGAAACCAACAAAGAAGAAGTAGCAAAAGTAATTACTTTGTGAATTTCTTTGGACTTTTGGATTTGAAACACTACTTAAAAGTTGCACTAATGTGTTATTTTTGTAATGCAGTTTTGGATGGAACACACAGCAGAGAAATTTTAGCCTCCCTGATAGATGAACGTTGCTCTTCCATAAGTTCCTGTACTCTTCACACAGGGAAGGAAAGCATGAGTAATCTTTGCAACCAGATCTATTTCTCTCATTTCCTGTTTGACAAAATGTTTCTTTAAAAAAATAAAAAATAAATTGAGGTCATTAATAACTTTACAGAGTATATCTTGAATGGTGATAGATAATTATAAAGGGTCTCTGATGCACATTTTGCATCTTTCTTTACCTTTTAGTAAAACAGTGTATTCCTGGGATGCCAATAGACCACTTTTCCAGGGCACCGAATCAGAGCATTTTCCAAGCAAAGAGAGAAGGAAGCATTGAAGAGGAAAAGGTAACATTTTACATAATCTCCTTCTCCTTCTGCCTTTGTAACTCAGCTTGCCCCTTGCAAAGTCTAGATCACGTAGGTCACGTGGTCTCAGAAGGTGGGGACTTGCAATACTAGGAACTAGAGTTTATCTCACTCACCTTTATCGGGCTCTTTGCAATAGTCCAGCCCCTGCAAACTGCTTCATCATGCCTGTCCAGGTCAGACATCCCTCTCCCCATCTTGACCACTGTTCCCGTGCACATGAAACCCCTTAGTTTAAACCAGCCAATTAACAGCTAGTGTTGCCCACTACAGTCTGTCTATAAAAACTCTGTAACCACTTGTCGGGAGCTCAGAGCTTGGAGTGTTAACTCCTCTGGGCCAGGAGGCGTAATGAACTTGAGTTCTCCAACTCTCCAAGTGTGGTGCTCAGTTTCTCGAAAACTGGTTTCTGTAACAGCAGGACTCCAGAAGAGTTACAGGAGAGGACTACACATAGAGCTTCCTCCATTACCTGAACTTTCTGTGCAGGCTTTCTCTCATTTTAAAGGGATTTTTTTACTAATTGATAGAAAGAAATAGAAGATATCCAAAAACAAGAATTCAGACACAGAGAGTTCTTGCCAATTCTTAACATTCTTTGGCCATGGTTTATCTAAGTGCTCACAAAAAGTATTTGAATGAATGATCTGTATTCAGTAAGGCTTCCTTTCCCCAATTCTTTAACTGGAGTTGGGGGAAAGGCTTTTATCTCTTCGTATGTAGCTGACAATGCCTCAAACTGTAGCCAAAGAAGAAAAAAGTTCAGATTTCAAGCAGAAGTCAGCTTTCCATCCAATATTTTTCAGATTCAGACATGAAACAGAGGAATGTTTTTTAAGCCTTTTCTTCATAGAGACCAACAACCTTAGTAATGGGAAAGGGTGGTGGGGCATGAACAGAGGCCAGGAGAAGGGTTGGCTAGAAACAACGAAAATAGTTTGAGTTGTATAGTAGTCTTTGTTCCTACATAAGGAAGGCAGCAGACGCAATTGAAGTGGTTATTCATTAAAATCTGTTTCAGTTGATTCATGAACCCTGATCACACTTTGTTGTAAAGAGTCATTTCTAGTGATGAAAATAATACTGGAGTCTTCATGACACAGTCTAAGGCAGAAGCAACACATGTGTGAGATAAGATCATACCAAAACAGCCTTCCTTGTCTTTTCTCTATGCCACTTTTCCTTCTAATTTACCAGTCTTTCCCTCCCCCCGACCTCATCTCCTAGAACTTCTGCCAGTGCTGCCAACATGCTTCAGACTCTGCCTTTAAGATACAAGATCTTCCCTGGTGGCTCAGTGGTAAAGAATCTTCCTGAAAATCAGGAGATGCAGGAGCAAGTGTTCCTGATATCCAAATATTTGATGAGAGGCTATCTTGCTTGACTAACTGAAAGTTCCTCCAAATTCTCAAATTTACTCATTTTTCCTTTCTGATTTGTTTATCCATAACAACAATAAAAAAATTAAAGGTGGTCACCATGATAAATATATTAAAAAAAGAAACTTTGCAACTTCTTGGACCTCAAAAAAGGCATCTTAATTATTAATTGACTGTCTGTTTTGCACAGAACAGGGTGCTTTTCATGGTTAGGGGTAATTAGGTCTAGGCACACAAAAATCTTAGAAACATGAGGCGACAAATGCTCATAAAACATCATGTGTGCAAATATCATGAGCACATCATATCCCTTCATCTATAAATTGTAGCTCTACATAGCATTGAATCTCACAGTTTATTAGTGGAACTCTTGCAGGATTCACTTAGACTTGTTTTAAGTGCCAACAGTATACACAACACAAGGAACTACATTCCTGGAAAGTAGTTTCAAACTCCTCTCCCCAGTCCCTCTTAAGAGATGTAAATGGTGTATATAGGCCTTGGATATTCAGTAATCCTGATAACAGATTTTTAAAGTCCCATTCTTCCAACAGTTTGCCCTCTGAATATTAATTCGGACTTCCTTCTAGAATGCTATCCTCCTGGTATCTGTTTTGTATCAACTCAGATTGGACTTTTCCTTAAGGATTTTATCCCTACCAGGTTTGTTTAGATGACCTATTTGCCTTCCTTATTATTACAATGGGGTCAATAGACCAGTTTTGAACTTCTGGTTCTACTTAAAGAAAAAGCATAGTTTTATTCACTTATGAAAAAATCTGTATAGACAGTATTTTCTAGACAATGCCAAACTTACTTGAAATACTCTTTGCTCCCCTAGACTTTAGAGGTTATGCAACTGAATAATAAAAATCTTACAATGAGAGTTTCTTCTTGAATGTCATTCTTTTGGCTACAAAATCACAATATACTCTCACTCTATAAAGTTTTCTTATAAATGCATAAGCTATTTTTTTCTTTAAGTGTTTTAAAATGAGCTTAAAATGTATTTTCTATTTCTATTAATCAATTATCCAACTTAACCCATCTGGTATTTCAAATTTGTCTCCAAAAGGTGAAGGGTGAAAACAATTATAATTTATAATTTTCACTACTGAGGTCTGCAATTTCTATCTGTGACACATTTAGAAATCATTGATTAATCATCTCAATGCTTTTATGAAATGGATATTATCTCTATAGTTACATGGTTTAAAGTGAAAGAAACTTTTTTAAAAAAAGTAATCCTGAAAATAACCTAATTTTGAGGAGGATTTAAATCACCATCAGGGAAAATGTTTTAATAGGTGAATTTGATGGTTTATTTTGATTATTCCCTAAATTACCTTAGGACATAATGAAAATCATGCAAGTTTTAGAACCAATACTAAGGGAAAATTTTTTCAGGGCAAAAGGTCAATAACATCTTTTAAAAGAGTTCATAAGGTTGATTGCTGAGGTTTGCAATCCATATGTTTATAAGGCTGCCAGTCTAAACTATCAAGCTGGAGAACTTAAAAATTTTCGTATATTTAGATCTGGCATCAAAAACTTTATGTGAGAAAAATCTATGTTTCATTAAATCTCAAGGAAATATATATGAATAAAATAAGTAGTTAACCATATTTATCTTTATCTATCTCTCTAGTATACTAAGTATACAGATTGTCCTTGTCACCCGAGTTTTACATTTATTAAGTCAGTTATCTTTGTTTTCAGGCCTATTCATGGAAGTTTTTTTTTTTTAATTTAATAAGTATAAACTGATGATAGATGAGAAAAATGGAAATATTTTACTTTGTGATAACTATCATGAATGCTTTAGAAAATTCTCCAAAAGATGAGCTATTACAAGTTTTCAGGTGAAGCCAAGGTTGTGGAGAAAGGAAACTCTGAGCTCCCCTCCTTCCACATGTACAGAGCAAACATCAATGAGAACAATCTAAAGACTAGTGGAAAAGGTATTCCATAACTAAAGACATGAGGGGGGACCAGGGCAGAGCCTCCATTCTCAATGTGTATACAAACTCTCACATCCTCCAAGTACCAGCGCAGAGGCAGTAGTTTAAAGGAACTCAGGTCAGATCTACTTGCTGATCTTGGAGAGCCTCCTGAAGAGGCAGGAAGCAACTGGGACTTCACCTGGGAATGAAGAATCTGGTGACAGGCGTTTGGCAGGGTTAATTCTACTGCAATGACACTAATGCTCATAAGGATGATTTAAAAGTCCTTCCTCAAGTCTATTAGTGCTGGAGGCCTAACTGTCTTCCAGTGGACAGATGCCACTTCTGTGGCCTGTGTAGCAAGCCAGTCCCACCTCCAGTGGACCAACATCTGGGGTTGCAACCCTTGGCCTTCAAAGCCAGCCACGTTGGGCTTCCACTGGCCACAGCTCCCCCGACTTCCCCACCAGCAGGCAAGTGCCAGCCTATGGATAAGCGGCCTGTATAATCATCTGCCCAGGAACACGTTCTCACTCTTCAGAGGGCCACCATATGAGGCAAGGGCTTGCAGTCAGCTTGGCAAGGAGTCAGTCATCCCCGCTAGTGAGCCCCCAGTCATCAGACCTGACACAACAGAAGGGATACCCTTAAAGAACATGGCTCTAGTGACCAGAGTAGAGCAAGCTGCTGGGCCCTATAAGGCATCATCTACTTAAGGCCACTTTTGTAAGATCAAAAACCATAATCAACCTACCAAATACACAGAAATAAACACAGATTCATAAAATGATCAGAAAAAGAATATGATCCAAACCAAGGGATGGGAAAAGACCTCTGAAAAAGAACTAAACTTAAATGGAGACAAGCAATCTACTCAATAAAGAGTTTTAAAAATGAAAGTGAAAGTATTTGTTGCCCAGTCATGTCTGACTCTTTTCAACCCCATGGACTGTAGCCCACCAGACTTCTCTGTCCGTGGAATTCTTCAGGCAAGAATACTGGAGTAGGTTGCTATTCCCTTCTCCAGAAGATCTTCTCAATCCAAGGATTGAAACCTCATCTCCTCACTGTAGGCAGATTTTTTTATCATCTGAGCCACCAGGGAAGAAAGAGTCAGACAATGACCACAAAGATGCTCAGTGAACTCAAAAGGTTGGATGAACACAGTGAGAAGTTCCACAAAGAGAAAATAGAAAGAAAAATCAAACATAGTTGAGAAATACAATAACTGAAATGAAAATGCACTAGAAGGAATCAAGAGTAGATTATATGATAAGAAGAATGGATCAGCAATCTGGAAAAGAGTGTAGTGAAAATCACTCAAACTGTACAGAAAAAAAGAAAAATCAATTAAATGAGAGTAGCTTAAGAGACCTCTGGGACAACATCAAACATATTAACACTCATATTACAGAGGTCCCAGAAAGAGAAGAGACAGAGAAATGGATAGAGAACTTATCCAAAGAAATAACAGCTGAAAACTTCCCTAAACTAGGAAAGAAAAGACATCCAAGTTCAGGAAGCACAGAGAGTTCCAAACAAGGTGGACCCTCCAAAAAAAAAGAACATTCAAGGGTACATGGCAATTAAAATGGAAAACATTAAAGATAAAAAAATAATCTGTAAAATAGCAAGTGAAAAGCAGCTATTTATGTATGTATAAGAGAACAATGATCACCTGACATCTCAGCAGAATCTCGAGTCTAGACAGGATGTTCAAAGTGATAGAAGGGAAAAAAAAAATCCTAAAACCAAGAATATTCTACCCAGTGGGATTTTTATTCAGATTTGAAGGACAGATAAAGAGTTTTAAAGACAAGAAAAACTAAAAAGCTTTAGCACAATTAAATTAGTTTTACAAGGAATGTTAAAAAAAAAACTTCTCTGAGCAGAAACAAAAACAAAAAAAAAATCTACAACTAGAAATATGGAAATTATGGCAGGAAAAAAAATCTCACTGATAAAGGCAAACATACAGAAAAGGTAACAGATTGGTCACTTAACAAAGACAGTAGAAAGAATAAAAGAGAAAAGTAGTAAAGTTATCCATATCTATAGTAAGAAATTAAAGGGTATGCGAAATAAAATTTAAAAAAGCAACCCAAGGGCATAAAATAAAACATCAAAAATAAATAAATAAATAAAGCTTATGAGGCTTATGAGAACTTCAACTTAAAATAATCATATGAATATAAATATATTCACATAACTCACAGTAACTATAAAACAAAACCTGTAAAGGACACAAAGATAGAAAAGAATCCAAGCGTAACATTAAACATAGTCTTCAATCACAAGGAAAGGGAACTAAAGTAAAAAGAAAGTAAAACAACAAAATGTAACTAAAACACAAGAAAGAAATCAACCACATGGCAATAAATGTATACCTATCAACAATTATATTAAATGTAAATGGACTAAATGCTTCAATCAGAGACAGAAAGAGGCTGAACAGACAATAAAACAAGACCTTTCATAACTAAAGATATATACTGCAGACCTAAAATACACATAGATTGAAAGTGAGAGGATGGAAAATTCGTAATCCATGCAAAGGGAACCAAAAGAAACCTGGGACAGCAACATTTATTTCAGACAAAATAGACTTTAAAACAAACACTGTAAGAGGAGACAATGAACAATACATAATCATAGAGATCAATCCACAGATATTTAACAATTGTAATGGCAAAAAGTGAAGAGGAACTAATGAGCCTCTTGATGAGGATGAAAGAAGAGAGTGAAAAAGCTGACTTAAAACTCAACATTCAAAAAAACCTAGATTATGCCATCTGGTCCCATCACCGCATGGCGAGTAGATGTGGAAGCAATGGAAACAGTGACAGACTTTATTTTCTTGGGCTCCAAAGTCACTGCAGATGGTGACTGCAGTCATGAAATTAAAAGACACTTGCTCCTTAAAGGAAAAGCTATGACTAACCTGGACAGCATATTGAAAAGCAGAGACGTCATTTTACTGACAAAGGTCCATCTAGTCAAGGCTATGGTTTTTCCAGTAGTCACGTATGGATGTGAGAGTTGGACTATAAAGAAAGCTGAGCACCAAAGAACTGATGCTTTTGAACTGTGGTGTTGGAGAAGACTCTTGGAGTCCCTTGAACTGCAAGGAGATCCAACCAGTCCATCCTAAAGGAAATCAGTCCTGGGTTCATTGGGAGGACTGATGCTGAAGCTGAAACTCCAGTCCTTTAGCCACCTGATGTGAAGAGCCGACTCCCTGGAAAAGACCCTTATGCTGGGAAAGACTGAAGGAAAAAGGAAAAGGGATGACAGAGGATGAGATGATTACATAGCATCACCATCTCAGTGGACATGAATCTAAGCAATCTCTGAGAGACAGTGAAGGACAAAGGAGCCTGGCATGCTGCAGTCCATGTGGTCACAAACAGCTGGACACAACTTAAAAACCAAACAGCAACAGACATAAAATAAAAAGAAAACACTGGTTTTAAAAGACATATTAGGTTAAATTCAATTATTAGATATACACAGAGAATTCCACTGAAAAGCAACAAAATGCACATATTTTTCAAATGCACAGAAAACATTCTCCAAGATAAAACACTTGCTAGACCTTGAAACAACTCTCAGTAAATTTAAGAAAAATGAAATCATTTCACACATCTTTTTCCACTTTGACAGTATGAGACTATAAATCAAAGACAAGAAGAAAAAAAAAAACTACAAAAAACACAAACACATGGAGTTTAAACAATATTCAAGTAAACAACCAATGGGTCACTGAAGAAATCAAAGAGGAAATAAAAAAATATCTGAAGACAAATAAAAGTGAAAACACAATGATCCAAAATCCATGGGATGCCACAAAAGCAATTTTAAGCAGTAAGCTTAGAGTGATACTGGCCTAACTCAGGAAACTAAAAATTCTCAAACAAATGATCTAACCTTACAGCTAAAGAAACCACAAAAAGAAGAACAAACAAAACTCAAAGTTAATAGAAGGGAAGAAATAATAAAAAATCAAAGCAGAAAAAAAATAAAATAGAAAGCATAAAAAAATGGAAAATGTCAACAGCAAAGATCTGTTTCTTTGAAAACATATATAAAATTGATAATCTCTTATCCAGACTCACCAAGAAAAAAGGGAGAGGCCTCAAATTAATAAAATCAGAAATTAAAAAGAAGCTCCATCCCACAGAAATACAAAGAGGGCAAAATAGTTTTTAATTAAGGGGTGTACATTTTTTTTAGGATTAATGCTATCCCACACTTAACAGTATGCAGTAGAATATAAACATACATTTTATAGACACTGGAAAAACAAAAAAAGTTGGGATTCAAATTTTCATAATACTTGCTTTACTGCAGTGGGCTGGTCTGGAGCTGAGCCTGCAATATCTCTGAGGTATGTCCAGATATATGTTTACAGTTGACATTTTAACTTATAGTTCCAATTATCTGTGGATTTTTTTGCTAAATACTACAGTAGCTCTGTAGTTGATTGAGTCTGAAAATGCTGAGCAGGGGAGGAAGGGCTGGCAGGAAAGTTTTATGCAGATTTTTGACTGCACAGGCATCCATGCTTCTAAATGCAATGTGGTTTATACTACCATGAAAGCACTCATAGGGTGCTTTCTGGGTCAGGGGCAGGTTATTATTACATGTGGCAATAAAAATGTGGGTTCCTCACGCCCCATTTCCCTCTTCAGAGAAACACAGAGAACCTGCAATACCCTATGCAAACTCCCCCCACCATCACCACAGGAGAGGAACCCTGTGAATCGGGGAGTTTTTATAGGTTACCTGCTGTCCTCTCACTTACCACCCTCCAGAGAAGAAACACATAAGGACTTTACCTTCGTAAAGCAAAGGAATCTTCACTGGGAAGGGGAGGAGAAAGGTAAACCTTTGGCTCCAGAGACAATCCATTTTATTATCCTTTGAATGAGAGTAGATAGTTCCACGAGATAAGCTCTAGTTGTAATGCCTTTGAAACATGAGGAATGAATGATCTAGGAAAAAATTATATTATTTATATACATTATTTTATATATTCATAGCTTGTCCTTTTGTTTTCCCCAGAATCTCCCAATAATACAGGGAAAGTATTAGTCACTCAGTTGTGTCCAACTCTTTGCAACTCCATGGAGTGTAACCCACTTGGATCCTTTTCCATGGAATTCTTCAGGCAAGAATACTGGAGTGGGTAGCCATGCCCTTCTCCAGGGGATCTTTCTGACCCTGGGATCACACTCAGGTCTCCTGCATTGTGGGCAAATTCTTTACCATCTGAGCCACCAAGGAATCATACAATAACATGAAAGTACTCATAATTCTTCCTCACACCTTCGTATCCTCATCTGTAAAACAGTGTTGCTATACAAAGTTTCTAAATTATATCCATTTATGATGCCTTCGTTGATGAGATAGCTCCACACAGGAAAAATAAAAATATCAGAAAAAATAAAATGAACTGAAGACATCGCAGGCAAAATGGTGAACTGGAGACATCTAAGACTGGAGCTTAGATGTTATGCATCTCTCACGGAAGGCAAATCAACTAAAATGTCCAATTTCATGTTCTTCTTGGTTAAATAAATAGCTTGGACTAAGGGAATTAAACACTCATACGAAATTATTTTTGAGTCAAAATGATGGCTACATAGGCTTAAAACTTTATTCACATATAATTTCATTACCATTCTCAAATTTGCAATAATGTTATTGGCCAGATCTTTATAGCTATGTGAAGTAAATAAATATTTTAGTCACTCTCATAATTGATGCTCTGAATCTGCTTTACATTAATCATAGTTCAGAGCAGGTGTTGGTTGATTTTCTTTACTTTCCCAAGAGAGTTGGGGAGAGAGGATGACATGTGTAATAGCGACTCTCAAGCCTTAGGATGCGTTAGAATCGCCTGAAAATCTTACACCTGTTGCTGTGCCCCCAAAGAGCATTTCTAATTCCCTCCATCAGGGATTAGGCCCAAGAATTTGCCTTTTTAAAAAGCCCCCAGATGATGTTAATGGCACTGGTCTAGGGAAGGCACTTGTAGAACCATTGAATTAGTGTTTCTAAAACTTTAATTGACATAAATTTCTTGGGGATCTTGGAACAATGAACCTCTGAGATCTGGGCGGAGCTTGCCATGTTGCATTTGTAACAAGCTCCCACGTGATGCTGCCATTTCGACCCACAGATTGAACACTTTGAGTAGAAAGGACCAGCATAGGCATTACTCAGAAGATGTTGGAAAAGCAAAATTGAAACTCAATTGAACAAACATATTGATTGTCTACTGTGGATCACACACTATAAAAGTTGCTAGTGTCCTGAAATGAAGTACACCCTGTCTGTAAACTCAATAAAGTTTAGACAGGAAATCAGAAAATTAAACATGTGAGTATCATCATGAAGGCATAATAAAAGTTGCCCCAGAAACACAATGCTAGCTCTGACTAAGAGGGGGTAATGTTTGGGAACAGCACAGAAGGACAGGTTTTTCTTGAAAAAAAAAATGCAAATATGATTTACCTTACCTAAAATATTCAAAAGAATTAAACTTCAGAGGCAATTGGAACATTTTGAACTTGTCTGAGTTGACACAGACACTAGAAGAGGCAAGAAGACAAAAAAGCACTACTTTAATTAGTTAGACCAAGCAAACAATCATTTTCACTTTAAAATGTCTTAAATTTAGCTAGCCAAACGACTAAACAGGTTAAGCTCCACTTTAAAAAGAAAATAAAATGAATAAGCAAATAAGACCATGAGGTTTTAGGTACGGTAAACAATGCTTCACAAAATCACTCAGATTCCCACAGATTTAAGTTAGTGCAAATATCACATGTCAAACCAAAGCCATGCCAGCTTCTTGCAGGTCCTGTGAGAAGGCCCTCTGAGGTACCTGGACCAAATCTGAACCCTTTACTCTGCTCTGATGGGCCAGTAGATCTCCACCTCCAAACAGCCCCTGTGCTGGCAGGGGACATTTGGCCTCAGGGCACTGTAGTCACTTGATTCCTATACAACCGAAAGGCTTCTAAAGTGTTTTCTCCTGATTAATGCAAAATGTAAATTCCCCAAGTTTTCAGGCACCAGACATTTGTGAAAAGTGAAAGTTGCTCAGTCCTGTCCGACTCTTTTTAACCCCGTGAACTACACAGCCCACGGATTTCTCTAGGCCAGAATACTGGAGTAAATTCACTTCAGTCTGTTCAGTCGCTCAGTCATGTCCGATTCTTTGCGACCCCATGGACTGCAGCACACCAGGCCTCCCTGTCCATCAACAACTCCCAGAGCTTGTTCAAACTCATGTCTATTGAGTCAGTGATGCCATCCAACCATCTCATCCTCTGCCATCCCTGTCTCCTCCTGCCTTCAATCTTTCCCAGCATCAGGGTCTTCTCTAATGAGGTTCTTTGCAACAGGTGGCCAAATATTGCAGTTTCGGCTTCAGCATCAGTCCTTCCAATGAATATTCAGAACTGATGTCCATTAGGGTTGACTGGTTTGATCTCCTTGCAGTTCTAGGGATGCTCAAGAGTATTGTCCAACCCAACACCACAGTTCAAAATCATCAATTTTTTGACATTCAACTTTCTTTGTAGTCCAACTCTCACATCCATACATGACTACTGGAAAAATCATAGCTTTGATTAGACAGACCCTTACTGGCAAAATGATGTCTCTGTTTTATAATATGCTGTCTAGGTTGGTCATAGCTTTTCTAACAAGGAGCAAGTGTCTTTTAATTTCATGGCTGCAGTCACCATCTGTAGTGATTTTTGAGCCCAAGAAAATAAAGTCTGTCACTGTTTCCATTGTTTCTGCATTTATTTGCTGTCAAATGATGGGACCAGATGTCATGATCTTAGTTTTTTGTATGCTGTATTTTAAGCCAACTTTTTCACTTTCTTCTTTCACTTTCATCAAGAGGCTCTTTAGTTGCTCTTCACTTTCTGCCATAAGGGTGGTATCATCTGCATATCTCAGGTTATTGATATCTCTCCTAGCAATCTTGATTCCAGCTTGTGCTTCATCCAGCCCAGCGTTTCTCATGATGTACTGTGCATATAATTTAAATAAGCAGGATGACAATATTCCTTTCCCAATTTGGAATAAGTCTGTTGTTCCATGTCTGGTTCTAACTGTTGCTTCTTGACCAGCATACAGGTTTCTCAGGGGGCAGGTAAGGTGGTCTGGTATTCCCATCTCTTTACGAATTTTCCAGTTTTTGTGATCTACACAGTCAAAGGCATTGGTGTGGTCAATAAAGTGGAGGTAAGTATTTTTTTCAGGAACTCTGTTGATTTTCTATGATCCAACAGATGTTGGCAATTTGATCTCTGGCTCCTCTGTCTTTACTAAATCCAGCTTGAGCATTTGGAAGTTCACAGTTACGTATTATTGAAGCCTTGCTTGGAGAATTTGAGCATTACTTTGCAAGCATGTGAGATGAATGCAATTATGTGGTAGTTTGAATATGCTTTGGCATTGCCCTTCTTTGGGATTGGAGCGAAAACTGAACTTTTTAGTCTGTAGCCACTGCTGAGTTTTCCAAATTTGCTGGCATACTGATTGCAGCACTTTAGTAGCATCATCTTTTAGGATATAAGCTCTCAACTGGAATTTCATCACCCCCACTAGCTTTGCTTGTAGTGATGCTTCCTAAGACCCACTTGACTTTACATTCCAGGACGTCTGGCTCTAGGTGAGTGGTCACACCATCATGGTTATCTGGATCATGAAGGTCTTTTTTGTATAGTTTTCTATGTATTCTTGCCACCTCTTTTTAATATCTTCTGCTTCTGTTAGGTCCAGACCATTTCTGTCCTTTATCGAGCCCATCTTTGCATGAAATGTTCCCTTGGTATCTCTAATTATCTGGAAGAGATCTCTAGTCTTTCCCATTCTATTATTTTCCTATATTTCTTTGTATTAATCACTGAAGAAGGCTTTCTTATCTCTCTTTGCTATTCTATGGAACTCTTCATTCAGATGGTTATAGCTTTCCTTTTCTCCTTTGTCTTTAGCTTCTCTTCTTTTCTCAACTATTTGTAAGGCCTCCTCAGGCAAACATTTTGCCCTTTTGCATTTCTTCTTGGGGATGGTCTTGATCCCTGCTTCCTGTACAATGTCACAAACCTTTGTCCATAGTTCTTCAGGCACTCTATTAGATCTAATTCCTTGAATCTATTTGTCACTTCCACTGTATAATTGTAAGGAATTTGATTTAGGTCATACCTGAATGGTCTAGTGGTTTTCCCTACTTTCTTCAATTTAAGACTGAATTTGGCAATAAAGAGTTCATGATCTGAGCCACAGTCAATTTGCAGTCTTATTTTTCCTGACTCTAAAGAGCTTTTCCATCTTTGGCTGCAAAGAATATAATCAATCTGATTTTGGTATTGACCATCTGGTGATGTCCATGTGTAGATTCTTCGCTTGTGTTGTTGGAAGAGGGTGTTTGCTATGAGCAATGAGTAGCCTTTCCCTTCTCCAGGGGATCTTCCCAACCCAGGGATTNTTTCCATCTTTGGCTGCAAAGAATATAATCAATCTGATTTTGGTATTGACCATCTGGTGATGTCCATGTGTAGATTCTTCGCTTGTGTTGTTGGAAGAGGGTGTTTGCTATGAGCAATGAGTAGCCTTTCCCTTCTCCAGGGGATCTTCCCAACCCAGGGATTAAACCCAGGTCTCCCATACTGCAGGTGGATTCTTTACCAGCTGAGCCACAAAGAAGCCCAAGAATACTGGAGTGGGTTACCTTTCCCTTCTCCAGAGGATCTCTTGAACCAGGAATGGAACCAGAGTCTCCTGCTTTGCAGGAGGATTCTTTACCAAGTAAACTATCAGGGAAGTCTTTTTGTGGGCGATAGAAAATTAAAATACGCAACAACAATGGCAAAGCTGCTTTGCTTCCAAACAGAAAATGAACTTATAAAACTTGAAACATTCATGCAAAGAATTAAGCATAATTGAGCCAGCCCTTTAAATAGGGTTTCCAATAGAATTTCATGTCACTTTCACAGTATGATAGTGAGGAGAATAAAGATGCCATCATGTGGGGGGCATTTTTAAAGTGGTGCTCTTTGGAGGAGGAAAAAAAAAGATAGGGTCAGACAAGCCTCATCATGTCATCTGTTCAGAGAACTGACCTTGAACTCCTGGTGGGTGAGCAATGGCTGGAGCAGCAGCTGAGTCACTTCCAAACTCACACTCCTGGCCTCTTCCTCTCCTCCCTGCTGGGGGCTTTAACCTCAACCCCAGACCTCATTTTAGAAAGTTAGAAGACAGCAACCAAAAAATGATTTAAGCAATGTAGCAAACAGATATGTGGAAAGTTCAAGTTTAAGGGTCTTCTGTCTCTTCAGATGGAGAGTTTTGAATGTACATTCAAGAGCATGGTTCCCTCAGAAAGGGAAGGACAGCTATCCTCTGCCCATAAGCTTAACAAGTGTCAGAAAAACCCTAGAACTAACGCTCTTTTTTACAGGAGTCTTTTGAATTTAGCACTGTCAATTCATGTCACTTAAAGTTAATTCATAAATGTAATGTTAATGCATCCTTTCCCTTTCAATTCTTATCTCTGTTCAGTATTGATTGAATACCTACTCGTGTGTGTGTGTGTGTGTGTGTGTGTGTGTGTGTGCGCGCGCGCGCGCATGCTCAGCAGTCATGTCTGACTCTGAGACTGCATGGATTATATCCTGCCAGTCTTCTCTGTCCATGGAATTCTCCAGGCAAAAATGCTGGAGTGGGTTGCCATTTCCTACTCCAGGGGATTTTCCTGACCCAGGGATTGAACTCAGGTCTCTCGTCTCCTGCCTTGTAAGGCAGATTCTTTACCATTGCACCCCATAGGAAGCCAACTACTATATATCAGTTCAGTTAAGTTACTCAGTCACGTCCGGCTGTTTGTGACCGCATGGACTGCAGAACACCAGGCTTTCTTACTGTACACAAGAGGTTACAAATATATAGCCTCTGGGCAACTCCATGGTAATGTTGATCAGTTTGCAATTTAGATAGCACTGGGTGGAATGGAATACCATCATATTCATGAAACAACTGGTCCAGCACTGCCGACATCTTTCAAGTAGATGCCTTCCAATCCTTGTGTTATAGAACTCCTACAAAGGCGTAAGTCGCCATTTCCACTTTGGGGCTGTCACTCAGCTCTTGCTTTTTTACTTCATGCAATGAATGCCAAAACGAAGGGGCATTTTGTGTATCTAGGGCTGTGAGTACTATCCTTGTATTCAATGGAATAATACAAAATCTGGATAACTCATGATCTTGACTTTTACTTTCAATGGAGAGGGGAAAATGAATAGAGAATAATGTGGGGTTTATTTCCCCTTAAAATGAAGGAAAAAATATTTTTAAGAGAAGACATTTTATCTGTTTTGTTTCACTTTGTTTTGAAATATCTGTTTCTTTAAACACCTAACAGTTAAAACCTATGCAATAAAATCAGAAAAGGAAATTAATGCAAATCTTTTCTAAGAAATACTCTTTGCAGATTTTAATGTGATGTTATCCTATATTTAAACATGTGCTTGTAAGTTCACTGACTCAGAGTATATTGAATGTGTCAGAATGTAGAGTTTTAATAACTAGAGGAAAATATCAGATAAACTTGACTCTTAAGACATGAACAGAAATGTCATTCTTTTTGCAGCTAGATTTTAATTATCCTTCAAGGTGTAAGGAGTATGGGAAATCAATAGCAAATTCCAGGGTCCTTATGTTGAGATATTCAAAATGTTAACTCTAATGGGAGTCATATCAGAAAAAAAAAAAAAAAAAACAGGATGATATAACCTAGGGCTGAGCAGTTCACACAGTATCTGCAAAGAATTATTGTTCAAAATCTAAACACATCTTGTGTCTTTAAATAGCAATACATATACTTGTAGTTGTCATAATTTTTATAAACAATGTAACTTTTTTTTTTTGTCAGAACTGAAAGCACTGATTTGAAGGTAGTTTGGGAGAAATTATTTTCTCTTGTTTAGTAATTATCATTAATGAAAGAAAGATTTCTTAAATACTAATAAATCAGGGCTGAATTGACTGGCCGTGCATCCAAATTGCTACGTTATTCACACTGGAATTACTCCAAAGATTAGCTGCAAATTGCCCTCTAAATTGAATTTATGGTTTCATTTTTCATGACTACTGTATTGTGACAGATGAAAGGAATCTGAGGGGAAAATGACAGTGATGGACCCAATTTCTTAGTGCTCCCTCTTCAGGATAGAGCCAAACTATCTCTATAATTTATTTTGGCAAGCATAAAAACCTGGTAGGCTGAAATCTGGGAGATTCTACTCCATATTCTACTTGGAAATGAAAAGGTCAACATTATGTTTTTGTCAAGAGGAAGCTAATCAAATTGACATCCAAGGAGGGGAAAAGGATTCACATGCAGGATGCTGTTATTTTGCACGTGTCCACTGAAAACACTGCACAACCTCAATGTTGCAAGTTACATTTTACTCCTCAGACAAAACTGAGGGCTAAGCCAGGGACATAGCAACTCAAATGGCAGTGAGAAACTGCTCCCAAGAGGCAAGGGTGGTGGGGAACCGGAGGCAGGGAGGGAGGAAGCCAGGATATATAGGAGTTGTTGCAACAAAGATCAGATAGTCAAAACATCAAAAGATTACTGCAAAAGAAAACCAGATATCTCAAATGAAGGAACTGAGGGCTCTCTATGCAGGAGAAGATGCAAGAGTTTGAGCTCACTGATATCATTCTTCCGATACATATCTCAGGACCGTGTGCTTTCTCATCTTGAGTCTCCCCAGGGTCCGTCAGCGTGGGGTGGCTGCAGTGGCTGATGGCTTGGCGGTGGGCCTCCCGTTTGCATCCTGTGTTCCTTCAGGGCTGACCGCTCGGCTGCTGTACTGCAATGGCTGCAACATCCTTTGTTTCCTAATAGGGCAGGCATTTTTAAAATTCACATGTGTGATATTATTCCATTAATCTTTGCAACAACAGCATGGAACAGGTATCCTCTATAAAAAGAAAAAAAAAAAAAAAATGAGACCCTGAGAGGCTGGGTACCCTGCCCAAGTCTGGACTTTTGGGAGGCCTTTCTATATGGTTCCCTAGTTATTCAGATGGTAAAGAATCTGCCTGTAATGAGGGATACCTGCATTCAATCTCTGGGTCAGGAAGATCCCCTGGAGAAAGGGAATGGCAACCCACTCCCGTATTCTTGTCTGGAGAATCCCACAGAGGAGCCAGGTGGGCTACAGTCCATGGGGTCCCAAAGAGTCGGACACAACTGAGTGAGTAACACTTTCTATGTGCAAAAAACCCATGTCCAGGATCTCCCGCTATGACCCCTCCCAGAAAGGGTTAGCGCTTTGATCCCACTGCCGATTTAGACATATTAATTTTGTGTCTGTCAAATAACTTGCAGTTCATTTTCACACTAAAGAAAATAAAGATGATGACAGCCCAAATCACATGGGGAAACATAAACCTCTTCTACCATCTGGGCGTTGTGAACACACCTAAATCTTTGGAACAACTGTTTTTAGACTATTATTGAAAAGCTGAGACAAAAATAAAAGCTGCCAGATTGGAGAGACAGTAAAGGCCTCCCTGTTTATATGAGGTATATAACTTGCTGCAACACATGGAGGGAAAGACAATTTTGTTAGCCTTTAAATTGGGTTTGTATTGTCTGGGCCTCTTGGGTTAGAAATGATTGAAAACAAATATTGGGTTGGAGTTAGTGACAAATGCAGTTGATGCCTTCAGGTTTAGGAGACACCAGTACGTGAACACATGCTTTGTTTGTAAGACAAATGATTAGACAGCCTCCTACAGCTTTTTGTTTCTAAAGGTTTAGGATCTGTCACCATTTTCCTTCTGCAATGGCCTCAGGCATCCTTTCTTTGATCAAACTAGCTCTCACATTAACATACAGGTACTCAGGCATGAGCATTTCTATAAGAGCAAAAGCAAGCAAAGTTATTTTTATTGACAAATAAGAGGTTTTACATTTTTTACACTCAGGTTGTTAATAGAGAATTTGCTAATAAATCCTTTAAGAAGACAAAAATAAAACCTTAACCTGTTAGAGGGGAAATTGCCAAACTCTGGGTGTCTAGATAAATCCCTTTTCATCCTTTATTTAATCCAATTGCTTTATTACTGATATGCTATCTTTTCTTAGTCATACAATTTGTTTTTTCTCCTCTGATGATAGTTTTTAATATTTTAACTCATGCTAATGTAACAGAAGTTTTCAAATACATACGCATATCTCTACTCTATGGATGTCAGATGCTGCCTTTATGGTATCAATTGGTCCATTCATGTTTTCCCCTTATTTGATTATTTGAAATGAAACTGAGGTGTTGACACTTGAATTTAAGCTCAAACCCTATTCTTAACTGATACAAATGTGAGAACAAGCTTTACCTAACCATTGCATGTAACTGAATAATATAATACCAACTCTGGATGTCTAGAGCAACTATCTTTTCATGTTGAGTTTGGCTATTGCATAGAAAAGACCAGCCGTGATCCGTGGGACACAGATATTTCAGTGAAGCAAACTCAAATGGCCAACCAGATGTGTGACCTCTGACACACTTCTTATCTCTAAGTTCTTACTAAGAATAGGGTTAAAAATGCCTATTCACAGAGATATTCTGAGGATAAGATGAGAGAACTACTTCTCATGATCTTACTCTTGAGGCATGTGCTCAAGACTTCACACCAACTCTGGGAAGAAGGGGTCAGAACTTCACTATTGACCGAAAAGAAGAGGACTCCAGTAATGAAAGGAAAAGCAATCCTAAGCCCAGATCAATGGTTTGGATCTTAGTTTTCAGGGTGGTTTTTTTTTCTTCCTCTTCCTTTTTTATTTTTTTAAAAATGCCTATTCACAGAGATATTCTGAGGATAAGATGAGAGAACTACTTCTCATGATCTTACTCTTGAGGCATGTGCTAAAGACTTCACACCAACTCTGGGAAGAAGGGGTCAGAACTTCACTATTGACCGAAAAGAAGAGGACTCCAGTAATGAAAGGAAAAGCAATCCTAAGCCCAGATCAATGGTTTGGATCTTAGTTTTCAGGGTGGTTTTTTTTTCTTCCTCTTCCTTTTTTATTTTTTAAATTATGGAAGTATGATAACACATTTACAGGAGACTTGGAAAATACAGAACAAAGTTACATATAGTTGCACTATATATTACAATTATTTTTTAAGTAGATTAATTAATATTTTTAGTTGGAGTTTCAATATCAAACTCTCAAACATTAATGGAATGAAAAGACAGAAAAGTAGAAGGATATAGACCTGCAAACACTATGAACAAGTTTAACATAATTAAGATTTATCCAATTTCCACACAACAGCAGGATACAAATTCTCTTCAAGTTCCCATAGTCTGTAATCTAGGAGACATTGGAACATATCCAGGGACAGAAGACAGGGTGCAAAAATTTCACTGTCTAAAAGTATCAAAATCTTACAGAGTCTGTTCTCCCATCACTGTGGAATTGTGTTAGAAATCAATATCAAAAGATATTGAAAATAACCACATATCTTCAAGTGCAACATGACATTTAACAAGAGAGCTTTGGGGGGGGGCGCCTAAGATGGCGGAGGAATAGGACGGAGAGACCACTTTCTCCCGCACAAATTCATCAAAAGAACATCTCAACGCTGGGTAAATTCTACNGTTAAAAGATTGAAAAAAAACACAGAGGGTGAGTGTAGCAAGAAAATATTTAAATGAGAAGTTAATATAAAATGAGAAATTCATAGCAAAGATATTTTAAAATCTCATGTATTTGAAATTAAATGTCTACATTTAAATGTTGGGTGGTGTACCTAAGAAAGTCATAATAAGGAAAATTAGAAAATATCTGTAAGAAAATAAAAATGAAAGGAGAATTTATCAGAATTTGTTACGTGCTGCTAAAGTTGCTCAGTACACCTAAATGCAATGTGGAATCTTGAATAATATATGAAAACAAATAATGGGCACTGGCATAAACTTTTTTAATTTGAACAAATTTAATTTGAACACAGGTCAATTTCCTTTGTTGTTTTCTTCACAACATATTACTTCTTTATATTCTTGGAGTTGGATTAAAAGTTTCAAGCCTCAATCATTTTTTTAAATTGCTAAGATAATAAGCTTTCTAGACTTGTAGCAGGAATAGTAGAGGCCAGAATAAATGGAATTATACTAAAGCTCGGAGTGAACATAAATTAGAAACTTAGCATTCTATTCATAATTTGCCAAACAAGTAGAACTAAGATGTCATAAATCTTTTGGCTAGGCAAAAATTCATAAATTTTCAAATATGTACATATTAGTACTTAGTACTTTGTCGATCAGTTGTGTCCGACTCTTTGCGACCCCATGGACTGTAGCCTACCAGGCTCCTCCCTCCATGGGATTCTCCAGGCAAGAGTAATGGAGTGGGTTGCTATTTCCTTCTCCAGGGGATCTTTCCGACCCAGGGATCGAACCCGGGTCTTCTGCATTGCGGGCAGATGCTTTAACCTCTGAGCCAGCAGGGAAGCCCTATGTACATATTATATGTACTATATATATATATACACACACACACACACATACACACACTCTGCCAACAAGGTCTGTAGAGTCAAGGCTATGATTTTCCCAGTGTTTACCTATAGCTATGAGAGTTGAACCGTAAAGAAGGCAGAGTGCCAAAGAACTGAAGCCTTCGAACTCGAGCTGGAGAAGACTCTTGAGAGCCCCTTGGACAGCAAGGAGATCCAACCAGTTAATCTTAAAGGAAGCCAACCCTGAATACTCATTGGAAAGGCTGATGCTGAAAGCGAAGCTCCAATACTTTAGCCCCCTGACACGAATAGCCAACTTACTGGAAAAGTCCCCAGTGCTGGCAAAGATTGAGGGCAGAAGGAGAAGAGAGCACCGGAGGATGAGATGGCTGGATGGCTTCACTGACGCAATGGACATGAACTTGGGCAAACTCTGGGAGATGGTGAGAGACAGGGAGGCCTGGCATGCGGCAGTCATGGGGTTGCAAAGAGTTGGACATGAGTGGGCGACTGAACAACAGCAGCATAGATATATATCTTGGAGGAGGACATGGCAGTCCACTGTATTATTTTTGCTTGGAGAATCCTCATGGACAGAGGAGCCTGGCAGACTACAGTCCATCAGTCCACAGGGTCGCAAAGAGTCAGACAAGACTAAGGCAACTTAGCATGCATATATATCTATACACACACACACAGAAGCTCGTCTACCACTTTGATAAACGCTTGAGAAAGAGCAATAAAAAATGAGATGGTTAACTTAGAAACCACATCTAAGTGAAATGGGAGCACTGAGTATGAAATAGAAAAAGCAAAACAAACTAGATAAAAGACCATCATATAGCCCAGTTTTTTTTTTAAACATGACTGCTCATCAGAATTAGGAGAAGACAATACCGGTGCATATGTATTTTTCAAAATGTTCTGAGATAATTCTAATGTTCATTTGAATTTTAAAAAGTGATTACAGGTTTTTCTATTAAATGGTAATTTTAGTGATATAGAATTCTATTTTTTTGTTGACCAATCATGATAAAATAGTATTACGATGAATAATAATTACATCAGGATGCATTTAAATATACGATGGTGATGTTGGTTTTAGTCATTAAATCACATCTGACTCTTTTGACCCCATAGACTGTAACCCACCAGGCTTTTCTGTCCATGGTATTTTCCAGGCAAAGTATGTAAATATGCATGACAGAAAAATCTAGGGGAATATGTAAATGGTTGTCACCTTGGGAACTAGATTAGATGGATTTTCATTTTATGTTACATATTTCTAGAATGTTTGAATTGTTAATTGTAAGTACTTATAACTCTTTAATGAGGAATTCTAATAAATATAAAAAAATTAAATGCCTAGAATTCAGTAAGTGTTCATTTAATTTGAATTTCTACTGTCTCCCAGGTACAGCGCCTATAAAAATCAAAGTAGTCATTTGAGCATTCATGCTAATACTTAATGCCTGCCTATGCATTCTGAGCTCTTCTCTATTCTGAGGGTTTAAACTGAAAAAAAAAAAAAAAATACAGGTCTCTCTTTCCTATCTTTCAAGGCAGAGGAACAAGTAATATCAGTATAACTTTCAACAATCCCTGTAGGAAAAAATTGTAAAAGTTTTTTTTCTCATTCTGATTCTCTCTTAATTAAATTGGCACCACAGTCTTCCCACCTGAAAACTGGCCACTACTCTCTGAAAAGTAGTTAGAAAAATATTTTGGGACTATGTAAGTAGAAATTATTGTGATACTATGATATCATTTTGTGAGTAAAAACTAAAGAACCACTCATTCACTTGGACTAAACATATATGTAATGTCTGTTTTTATAGGTCAAAATGGTCAAATAGCAATTGCACATTTTTGCTTAGTGATTGCTATCAAGATAGTTTTAAGACAATATTGAGTCCAGATTTCAGTGAAGATCCTCACAAAATAAATGCATTTCTCATTTTATTAACCATGACTTGAGTGTGGCTAAGAATTCTCAGAACAGTTTTTTGGACAGTTTTTGATATCTGCGCAGATGAATGGGAGCAGCAACACATATAAGTCAAATTGACTGAAAGTCCAAAAATTATTCACATATGGCTTTCAAATATTCCCCAGAAAGTACAAGGATCTCCTTAGTGAAATGTATCAACAAAAGGCTAGACCACCTGTTCTGTGAAACTGTATCAACAACTCAAAAGCAGGACGTATGGAATGGAGGGTCCTCAAGTTCTGCAAAGAATATTTCAGTGATTATGCTGTTCCAATGATTTAAGCAGAGCAAACTTGTGCAGTGTATGTCTCATTCTAAGAAGAAAGAAAATTTCCCTGTCTTGGACAGAACCATTGTCCCTTCATCATGAATACCTATGAGAGAAACAAAGAAATCAGAGGACTAAAGCACTCTGAAAAAGCAACTCCTTAGATGAAACCCTAAAGTGTTTCCTGGAACTCTGAGAGGAACTCAAGACCAGTGTCAGCGCCCAAGCGGAAAACTGCTGAGAAGATGATGGAATTTCCGGATTGCCACCAAAGTTGGTATTTAGAAGGATCAGGATCCTGTTTCTTACACACCTCTTGGAGCAAAGAATGGGAATCTGGGGTTGGTCACTGCCTTGCATCCTGGAAGTTGACAGTGTGGGTGCGAGTAAACTGAGATGGCCTCTTGGAGGCCTCCTGGAACGCAAGAGTTCAAAGGAGAAGAGAGCAGGCAGACTCTAAACACAGGTTCAGGAGCAATGAACAGAGGCAGGCGGGTGGAGCTTGTGGGTTAACCAGTGGACAGATGTAATTCTCCTAACTTCCTTGTGTCACACGTGCTGTTACTACTTTGTATTTTGGGTCTGCCTTGTTTGTACATTCCATAATCTGCCATAATTGACTATTGCTTACACAGCTTTACCCAACATGTTAAAAAAAAATTATCCACTATTGTTTCTTGAATGTCATTCCTTCATTCTAATGAGATATGTTCTTATTAAGATGATGAGATATATTCTAATGAGATATAGTCTTCTTAATGAGATATATCTTTAGTAACTTTTTCAGCTAGAAGCTGTAGGTCAGGTAATTTTCAATGTCTGAAAATGTTTTAATTTTACCCTCTTAATTAGATATATGTATTATATATACAAATGCATATAATGTATTGTTGGAATATAACATACATTGACAAATGCTCTTTAAATTGACATACAAAAGCTTAAACAATTTTTGTTCAGTGAACATATCAATAAACCCAAACCAGCACAAGTAGAATATTACTGAGTCGGACACGACTGCGCGACTGAACTAACTAACTCTCACCTCCGAGTCTTTCCTCACGACCTATTTCAGTTCTTAGTCCCTACACCAGCATAACAGTAGTCCTCCGTGGTTAATTACTTTTGGATTAGGTCTGCCTTTTTTTGAACTTTATATAAATGGAATTATCCTTGTAGTCTTTTGTTTGGGCTTCTTTCATTCTACATTATAATAGTAATAATTTACTTATATTTTATAGAGCTTTTCTTTTTGTTTTGCTTTAATTATTGATGATATATTTCATACTTTGTGCTGTCGTGGACCTTCAGATTTCTTCCAGTCACAAGGAACTACAAATAAGTCTTGATATGAACACTCTTGCACCTGTCTTTGGTGCATATATATACACACTTTGTAAAAATATATACATAGTATATGAATATGTTCACCTTTAAGTACTGCCAAGCCATTTTCTAAAGGAGAGCTACCATTTCATACTTCCACCAGCAGTGTAAAAGAGTAAAAATTATTTTTATAAATGTGTAAAATTATGACTCTCATAATATATCATACAGACACGAAAATGAACACCTTAAACATTTTAACACATTCAATGAGAGAAGCAGGTTGATGAAATCATCAGCTTGAAAGAAAACCCAAAGGAAAAAATATACTTATAATGAGTTGAAAATAGCTGAAAGGTAACAAACAGAATCAGATTACCAGAGTTTGTCCTATATAGACAATGAACATATTGTTTAAAAAAAGTTTCAACACAAGGAAAAGTTAGAATCAAATGAATTACAGGAGTATGCTTCAGTTAACACACAGTTTTTCACTCAAACACATTTTCTTTTCTTCTACAGAGCTTTCTAATTGACCCATAGACTCTCCAACACTTGTCACTTTTTAGTTTTTAACTATTAATATTTTGATGACTGTGCACTGTAGTTTTAGTTTGGTTGTCATTGATGATTTACAACATGATCATGTTTTCAATATGTTAATTAGCTCATTAGCCGCCTTTTGGGATTAAAGTGCTATTGAAGAAATTTGTCCTTTTGTTGCAGTGTGTTGACTGCTTTTTACTTGTGTATTTGTAGGATTTCTTAACCTATTTTCAATCAAGTCCTTTATCAGTACACATACAAGTATTTACCTATGTTTTGCCTTTTCACTTAATGGTATTAGTAAAAAAATAGTAGGAATTACATTAAAATACTCCTTGTTAAGACAGCAAAAGAGACACAGATGTATAGAACAGCCTTTTGGACTCTGTGGGAGAGGGAGAGGGTGGGATGAGTTGGCAGAGTGGCAGTGTAATATGTATGATATCATAAGTGAAACGAATTGCCGGTCTAGGTTCGATGCAGGATGCAGGATGCTTGGGACTGATGTATGAGGATAATCCAGAGAGAAAGTGTGGGGCGGGAGGGGGAAAGTGGGGGTCGGGATTGGGAGTTCATGTACACTCGTGGCTGATTCATGTCAATGTATAGCAAAACGAATACAGTAAAGTAAAACAAACTAAAAAATAAAAATTAATTTAAAAAATACTCCTTGTTCAATTTTATGTTTGAACTTTAATTTGTTTTTATTTTAGTCCTTTGAGGAGTTTACTGAATCTCATGATTTCTAATTTTGCTTTTGAGATATCCGCTGTAAGTTTCTTTGTTATTTCTTTGCGGATCTCTGCTTGCTTTTACAATCTTTTTTCTTTGCTCAGAAGATATTCATTTTGAGTCTAGGGTCATACAGTTTAAATAACTTAGGCCAAGGTGTGAATTTCCTTGTATTTAGTCCACTTGGAATTCTTTGTATTTCCTAAATCTGAATAATCAGTTCTGTCAGCAAAGGTCTTACGGTAATTCTCTTCAAATTTCTCTTCTAAATCTTGTACCTCTCTCATTTCCTCTATTGCTCCTTCAGGAACTCATATTTGGCATTTGCTAGTGTTCTTGCCTGGAGGATCCCAGGGACGGGGGAGCCTGGTGGGCTGCCGTCTATGGGGTCGCACAGAGTTGGACACGACTGAAGCGACTTAGCAGCAGCAGCAGATATTTCATTACCTATGCCTCTGAACCCTTCATATTTTCCATCTCTGCATTTCACACTGTTGTATTCTGTATAATTTTTACAATCTGTTTCCACTTTACAGATTCACTCTTCAGCTCAACCCATCCTTCTAAGCTTTCAAATTTCAGTAAGAATGTTTATTAGTTTTAAAAGTTTATTGTGGTCCTTTTGCTGATGATTCTACATTTTTTTTTAGATTCTCATTCTTTTGTTTTTTATTCTTTAAGTTATATCTTCAATCTTCTCTTTAAAAATTTTGGTAAACATATGACAGAAAAGCTATAAGAGTACCTATTTTTAAATACACAGCATACTTGGTCGTAGTCAAATCATCTTTTTGGTCAAATCAACAAGGGCTCCAAGGCTATAGAATGGAGAAAGGATTGTCTTTTCACTGAAAAAGCCATCTGGCCCTGGGCTTTTCTCTGTTGGGAAGTTTTGGATTACTGATTGAATCTATTTATTGTTATAGGTCTATTCAGGTTTTTTGTTTCTTCATGATGTTGTCTTGGTAAGTTGTATGTTTCTAGAAATTTATCCATTTCTCCTAGACTATTTATTTTGTTCATAGTAGTCTCTTTTAATTATTTTTAGTTGTATGCCATCAGCTGTGTCTCTTCTTTCATTTCATTCTTTTTAAATTTTAAACCTTTTTAAATTTTAAACCTATCTCTTTTTAAGGAAATCAACCCTGAATATTCATTGGAAGGCCTGTTGCTGAAGCTGAAGCTGCAATACTTAGGCCACTTGATGAGAAGAGCCAACTCATTGAAAAAGACCCTGATGCTTGGAAACACTGAAGGCAAAAGGAGAATGGGGAGGCAGAGGATGAAATGGTTAAACAACATTACTGGCTCAATCAACATGAATTTGAGAAAACTCCAGGAGATAGTAGAGGACAGAGGAGGTTGATATGCCGCAGTCCATGAGGTCACAAAGAGCCAGATGTGACTTAGAGTCTGAGCAACAACAGAGTTAAGAGTTTATCAATTTTGTTGGTTTATCTACTTTTTATATTCTCTATTTTATTTCTATTCTAATCTTTGGTATCTTCTTAAGCTAACTTTAGGTTTAGTTTGCTATTCTTTTCCTGTTCTGGAGGTGTAAATTCAGGTTGCTGATTTGAGATCTACTTAAATGTAAATATTTATCACTGTAAACTATCTCTTGGTATTGCCTTTACTATACCTCATGTGTTTTAGTATGCTTTATTTTCATTTGTATAATTACATTTTCTATTTATTTTCTATTTACCCATAGTTTCTTTTTAACCATTAATTTTTCAAAAGTATTTTCTTCAATTTCCACATACTTGTGAATTTTCCAGTTTTTTTCTTTTGCTGTTAATTTCTGGCTTAATTCCTTGTGATAAGAAAAGATGTTTGATATGATTTTAGTCTTTTTAATTAATGCTGGTCAGAGTGGCCATAATAAAAAAGTATAAAATAAAAAATTCTAGAGAAGGTGCAGAGAAAAAGAAACTCCTAGAGTGTTTACACTGTTGTTGGGAATGTCAATTACTATATTCACTATGGAGAATAATATGGAGATTGCTTAAAAACGTAAAAATAGAGTTACCAAATGATCTTGCAATTCTACTCCTGGGTATATATCTGGAGAAAGTCATAATATGAAAAGGCACGTGCACCTCAATGTTCATAGAAATACTATTTAAATAACTAAGACATGGAAACAACAGAAATGTCTGTCAACAGATGAACAGATAAAGAAGATGTGGTATGTATGTATGTATGTATGTATTTATGTATACATATATATATGCACAATGGAATATTACTCCGTCTTAAAAAAGAATAAGTTAATGTCATTTGCAGCAACATTGATGGACATAGAAGTTATCATACAAAGTGAAGTAAGCCAGACAGAGAAAGACAAATATCATGTGATATAACTTACGTGTGGAATCTTAAAAAACATGATACAAATAAACTTATTTACAAAACAGAAACAGACACACAGACATAAAAACAAATTTATGATTATCAGATGGAAAAGTAGGGTAGGGATAAATTAGGAGTTTGGGATACACACGTACACACTATTATATATAAAATAGGTAACCGACAAGGACCTACTGTATAGCACAGGGAACTAATGCAATGTTTTGTAATAACTTTTAAGGGAAAAGAATTTGAAAAAGAATATGTACATATAACCAGCTTGCTATACATTTGAAACTAACACAGCATTGTAAATCAATTATAAGTCCTCTGGGTTTTTTTAATTGATTTTCTGTCTATTGATATATTCTTTATTGACAGTGGAATATTTATTGAATATTCCACTTTATTGAAAGTGGAATCTCCCACTATTAGTTATATTCCTATCTATTACACTCCTTAATGCTTTCAATATTTTTTCATATATATGGATTCTTTTTTGGTAGGTGTATATTTATTTATAATTGCTTTATCTTCTAGAGAATTGATTCTTTGTTATATAATCTTTTCCTCCTAAAACAGTTTTTGACTTAAAAGTCTATTCTGTCTAAGTGTGACCACCTCTGTTGTCTTTTGGTAACTAATTGCATGAAATATATTTTATAATTCTTTTGCTTTCAACCTATGTATGTCCCTATATCTAAAATGAAAGTGAAAGTAAAAGTGAAAGTTGCTCAGTTAATATAGTCCATGGAATTCTCCAGGCCAGAATACTGAAGTGGGTAGCTTTTCCCTTTTCCAGGGGATCTTCCCAACCCAGGGACTGAATCCAGGTCTCCCACGTTGCAGGCTAATTCTTTACCAGCTGAGCCACAAGGGAAGTGCCTAAATATCTAAAGTGAGTACCTTATAGATATCATTTAGTTGGGTCCTGTTTTTTATCTATTCAGTCACTTTGATGTCTCTGGATTCTGCAATTTAATACATTCACACTTAAAGTAATTACTGTTAGTAAAGGTCTTCAGTTCAGTTCAGTTCAGTCGCTCAGTTGTGTCCGACTCTTTGCGACCCCATGAATCACAGCACGCCAGGCCTCCCTGTCCATCACCTACTCCTGGAGTCCACTCAAACCCATGTGCATTGAGTCGGTGATGCCATCCAGCAATCTCATCCTCTATCGTCCCCTTCTCCTCCTGCCCCCAATCCCTCTCAGCATCAGGGTCTTTTCCAATGAGTAGTTCTTCACATCAGGTGGCCAAAGTATTAGAGTTTCAGCTTCAGCATCGGTCCTTCCAATGAATACCCAGGACTGATCTCCTTTAAGGTGGACTGGTTGGATCTCCTTGCAGTCCAAGGGACTCTCAAGAGTCTTCTCCAACACCACAGTTCAAAAGCATCAATTCTTTGGTGTTCAGCTTTCTTCACAGTCCAACTCTCACGTCCATACATGACCACTGGAAAAACCATAGCCTTGACTAGACGAACCTTTGTTGGCAAAGTAACATCTCTGCTTTTTAATATGCTCTCTAGGTTGGTCAGCATCTGTCTATGATGCGGGAGACCCAGGTTCAATCCCTGTGTTGGAAAGATCCCTTGGAGAAGGAAATGGCAATCCATTCCAGTACTATTGCCTGGAAAATCCCATGAACAGAGGAACCTGGTAGGCTACAGTCCATGGGGTCACAAAGAGTCAAACACTTCTGAGTGACTTCACGTTCATGTTCAGGTTGGTCATAACTTTCCTTCCAAGGAGTAAGCATCTTTTAATTTCATGGCTGCAATCAGCATCTGCAGTGATTTTGGAGCCCAAAAAAATAGTCTGACACTGTTTCCACTGTTTCCCCATCTATTTCCCATGAAGTAATGAGTCCAGATGCCATGATCTTCATTTTCTGAATGTTGAGCTTTAAGCCAACTTTTTCACTCTCCTCTTTCACTTTCATCAAGAGTCTTTTTAGTTCTTCTTCACTTTCTGCCATAAGGTTGGTGTCATCTGCATTTCTATTTTGTAAGTTTTAAACTGATAGCAACTTAACTTCAGTCACAGATGTAAACTCTACTCCTTTACATCTCTCTTCCCCTAACTTACATTATTGAAGTCATAAATTTCATTTTTAGTAATTTGTATCCACTAATATGGTTTTGTTGTTATATTTTATGTTTTTATATTTAAATTTTATGCCAAAATTAAAAGTGATTTATGTACAACCATTACAGTACCACAGTGCTGCCTACGTATTTTTCTAAAATGTATTTATTTCTTTTACCAGGTATCTTTATATTTTCATATGTTTTCATGTTGCTTTCTAGCTACCTTTTATTTCAACTTGGAAAACTCCCTTTAGCAATTCTTTAGACAGACCTAGTAGTGATAATATTTTTTCTAGTTTTGCTTATTGGGAAGGTCTTTATTTCTCCTTTATTTTTGTGAGACAGTTTTGTCAGGTACAGTATCCTTGGTTGTCAGTTGTTGTTTTTCTTTCAGCACTTTGACTGTATCATCCAGTCCCTTTTGATTTGGAATGTTTCTGCTGAGAAATCTGCTTATAATCTTGTGAGAGATCCCTAGCATGTGATGAGTCACTTTTCTCCTGTTGCTTTCAAAACTGTCTTTGAGTTTTTATAGTTGGATTATAATGTGTATTCACATGGAACTCTTTAGGCTCCACATATTTTAAGCCCTTTGAACTTATTAAATTTGGGTGTCCATTTCTTTTCCTAGATTTGGAAAGTTTGGGGTCTTAATATCTTCAAATAAGTTCTCTGCTCCTTTCAATTATTTTTCTCTTCTGTGGTCCCAAATAGAGTATATTGGTCTGCTTGATGATGTCCCTTAAGTTCCTTAGTCACTATAATTCCTATATATGAATTCTCAGCAGTCTAATTCTGTTATCTATTATTTCTGCTGAATGCAATCAGTGGTCATGACTTGTTTCCTTGAATATTTTGAAATTTTTCACTCTGAGATTTCATATTTCTTAAAACTTTATCTGTGAAAATTATCTGAGTCCTGCTATGCAAAGTTTATCCCTCCATAGAGGATTATTATAATTTTTCTAATCTGCCATGTATCTGTCTTGAGTTTATATCAGATTTGCCATATAATGTGACTTTGGTTACAGAGGTACTTGAGATCCAGGTTTTTAGGTGTGAAGTTTCAAAAACAAATTTTTTTAAATCTCGTCTCAGAACCAAGAACATCTTTCTTGCAGTGGAGTCCCATAGGTGACAGACTTAGTAATAATTACCTGTACTCAGCTAGAATAATCCTTTAGGGCATTCATGGCATTTTTCACCACATGAGGCAAATAACCTCAAGGCCTAAGCCAGCTCCACTGCTAAGGAATTTGCCTGTACTTGTTTTGGCTTCTGAGTGTGCTTTATATTCTTATTAGTCCATTAATGCATTTTAATGTTTAATAAGAAGGAAGATTAGATAACAAAATATCTCAGACTCTCAGGGGGAAAATGGCATCTTTTTATTCCTAGAAAACATTTTTACTGAGCATGAAACCTCTCAAAGAACACAACTTTGAGCAGAGAAGTCCCAAATAGTCCACCTTTCAAATATATGGGCTTCATACTTTTTCCGCTGGCTCTAGACTCGGCACACGATCGCCTAATTCAGCATCCTCCCATCATTCTCACCCACTTTCCTCAAAGTGGACGTCCACAGTGCTTTAGTTTCCTCTTTGCTTTTATTCATTGCAAATTTTACTTGACATTTAAATTATGTTATTTCAGGTTCTGTGTGCATTTTAAGGAACATTTGTAGTATTTTTACATTATTTGTGGAGCATTCCTAGACTTTTACAGCAGAAGTAAAGTCAGCTTATACAGTTCACCTCATTGTTCCTTAGAATTTTGGCACATCCATGTATTGAAAATCAGTGGATTAAAAAGTAAAATTATGTTCACAAATTTGAAAAGAGTTAATTTGATAGCTTAATTCTAGAGACATTTTTCACTATATAATTTATATTTCCTTGAAGCATGAATATGGTATCTTGTACATTTTTGTAGTAATCTTTTATGGAATCTTTTTTCAGTTTGCAATCACATTATTATGTTTAAAAAAATAAATATTCCCATTGTTTTCTCCATTACAAATATTCCATTTTTACTCCACGTACAGTACTGCAGTACAATTCTGACACCAACTACCCAAAGTGTCAGACTCTGTTCTTCACAAGGCTTAACTCACTTCAGATGCCATCTGTAAGTATCAGGGATCATTGTTTCCTTTGCCTAATCAGTTAAAAAATCAGGGTTTCTCATAACCTCTTCAGCTTCAGTAATTCATAGAATAACTCAGAGGTTTCAAGAAACCACTTTGCTTATAAATATAATTTTATTATAAAATATATGTCAAGAACAACCAAAAAAGAAAGAGGCACAAAGTGAAAGGTCCGAGAGAGTCCTGCAAAGGAGTCAGGTGCCTGGGCATCAGTGGGTTACCCATCAAAAAGCTTCACTAAGCCTCTTGTTGAGTTTTTATTGGGGTTGTATTATATCCTCAAACAGTGGTGCTGGAGAAGACTCTTGAGAGTCCCTTGTACTGCAAGGATATTAAACTAGTCAATCCTAAAGGAAATTAACACTGACAATTCATTGGAAGAATTGATGCTGAAGTTCCAATATGCTGGCCACTTGAAGCAATGAGCTGATTCAGGGGAAAAGACCCTGATGGAGGGAAAGACTGAAGCCAAAAGGACAAGCAGGCAGCAGAGGATGAGATGGTTAGATAGCATCACTGACTCAATGAACATGAATTTTAGCAAACTGTGAGACAGTGAATGACAGAGGAGCCTGGTGTGCTGCAGTCCAGGGAGTTGCAAAGAGTTGAGCATGACTCAGTGACTGAACAACAACTGCTTTGCATACAGTAGGAAGTTAAAAGTGCTTTCAAGATTAATTCAAAACCAAGGACTAGATAGATAACAAAACAAGAGAGATTCTACGAATTTAGTGTGAAGAAAAAAAGATATGTATGCATGACTGGCTAAATCGCTAGCCACATGATAAAACTCATTCTATAGTCCCCCTCCCTTCCTGGAGGCCAGACTGATACAAAGTTCCAACATTTAATACGTAGTTGGCCTTTCTGGGAACAAGTGTCTACATCCTGAAGCTATATGAGGGTCAATGATAAGTCGCATCATTAGCTCAACAATAACATTCTTTGCTCAGAAAATCACATGGGTTTTTGAAACCTTACGCCCTGGGAACCAGGGAAAAGGACCAGGTATATTCTGTATTATACTACAATCAAGTTTACCAAAAGTATCGTAAAATACATTAAGCTATGAAGCACTTCAGAAAATCAATAGATAATAGAAGTAATGAACAGTTACTTCCTAATATACATTAACACAGTGTTAATTCTGAATAGTCTAGGTGCAAATTTATCTTTTTCATGTGTCTAGTGCTTCAACATTTTTTAAAAAGACATTCTCATATACTACTTCATTCTATTGTTATGTCCAGTAAGTATGAAAATCCCATTTGTATAGATAAATTAAGATTTAATGAGTTGCTTAAACTTACAAAACTCTGTAGCAAATCTACAGTCAAATGACTTCAAATTAAGTGATCTCCAGCTAACATCACAGTTTCTTCTTTTAATGCCTTTGATTTTTATCTGATGGAATAGCATGCATCTTTGTGTTTATTATTTTGCTTCTATGCTCCCTCATTGTCATCAACAGGGATGAAATCATCTTTGCCTTCATATCCCTGCAGAGTCCTTTGGCCACAGCCAATTAATACTGTTGTTACTTTGACCTGAAAAAAGGATGTTAATTTGGCTAACAAGCTCATAGTAAGATAGAAGCTAGCTGGAGAAGCTAACTGCAACTCAGTGGTTGTATTCCTTTCTCCTGTGGAAGGCCTCCACTGAACTTGATTTAATGCCAGTGCAGTACCACATAATGAATATTGCATTTTCCATTTCTATAGTGAACTAAAATAACATATCTTGAGTGTTAGAATGTAATAATCCATACATTACTATGTTTTATTGATAGGGTTTTACATTCTGAAATCCATTCAGGCATATCCAGCCCCAAATACCTCTAACCGAATTTAATTCTGTGCATGAAAGTTAGTATATACATCATCACACTTTTTACCTAACTGTACAGCATTTAATTTCATGACCATAATGGAACTGTAGACATTAGCTCTATTTCCATATATTGGATTGGAAAAAAATGAAATTCTCTTTTTAATATGATTGAGAGTGAATTGTTACACTATGACACAATGGAAACTAATACTCAGTTTTAAAAAGTCCCTTAAAAGTAAAAATGATGGGTCAATTAAAGTCAGGTTATAATTCATCAACTGCATTTAGGCTAGCAGATATTCTATGCAGGGCAAACAAAAAAGGTCTTTCTTTTATATTTTTAGTTAGTAATCAATTTTTATGTCTAGAATTTAAATAAGCACCTTTTTTTCTTTTAATATATGCAAAGGCTATTCTGACATAGAGAAGTATAGCAAAATAAGACATATTGTAATAATTAACTGAATTATTCCTGGCATGCCGTGAACAATTACAGGATTAATAACTACCCAACCAAATGGTGTTATGTTGGAGTAAATTGACCGACAAAGATTCTCAGTTAGGAAATGAAGCTCAGATAGATCATCAATAAAAACCACTGTGACGAGCATACTTGTGAGAACTCTAATGTTTTACATTTCACAAAATATGGCCATGGTCACTGTGCTTAATGATTGGAAGAAGGTATTTAAAAATTCATTTAGACTATTTTGCCCTTTTTAATTGCCTGCTGAAAGACTTAATGTTTGATGGTTACTAATGTACCATACAATCTACACTTAATTAAATACCTGTAAGTTCTGAAAGCTGCTAAGAAACAGTGTTTCTAAATAAAGAAAAAAAGCAAAAGGAGAAAAAAAAAATAAGAAAAAAATAAGAACTGCAGCTTGTTTGAAATATGTGGTTTGCCATATGCATCCATATTAAGAATGATACTATCTGAAAAACAGAAATAATTTAGAGAATAAATGATGTCATATGCCACACTTTGAGATAATGTATAGTCTAATGGGAAATTATATAAACTGCATTTTGGATACATTTATTAAAAGATATGGGCTTCTCAGGTGCCTCAGTGGTAAAGAATCTGCCTGCAAATGCAGAAGGCACAAGTTCGATTGCTGGGTTGGAAGAATCCCCTGGAGAGGGAACTGGTAACCCCCTTCAGTATTCTTGCCTGGGAAATCCTATGGGCAGAAAAGCCTGATGGGCTACAGTCAAGGGGTTCGCAAAGAGTCAAACATGACTTAGCAAACAAAAAACAACATTAAAACATATGATTTGAAAGTAACTAAAGATAAATATAGCACCCATATTTACGTTTTATTGTTTACAGTTTTTGTTGATAGCTGTTAACTTTAAATCAGAAGAAGATGGCAGAAAAAAATGTTATGGGAGTAAGAAGAGTGAAGGAATAAAAGCTTGAGAGGTTGAAGATAACATATATGTGAATGTCTAAAAATATTTTCAGACTAATTTTGTTTCAGTTCAGTTCATTCTGTCAGTTGTGTCCGACTCTTTGCAACCCCATGAATCACAGCACGCCAGGCCTGCCTGTCTATCACCAACTCCCAGAGCTTACCCAAACCCATGTTCATTGAGTCGGTGATGCCATCCAGCCATCTCATCCTCTGTCGTCCCTTTATCCTCCTGCCCTCAATCTTTCCCAGCATAGGGTCCTTTCCAATGAGTCAACTCTTCGCATGAGGTGGCCGAAGTATTGGAGCTTCAGCTTCAGCATCAGTCCTTCCAATGAACACCCAGGACTGATCTCCTTTAGGATGGACTGGTAGGATCTCCTTGCAGTCCAAGGGACTCTCAAGAGTCTTCTCCAACACCACAGTTCAAAAGCATCAATTCTTTGGCATTCAGCTTTCTTTATAGTCCAACTCTCACATCCATACATGACCACTGGAAAAACCATAGCCTTGAATAGACCGACCTTTGTTGGCAAAGTAACACCTCTGCTTTTTAATATGCTGTCTAGGTTGGTCATAACTTTCCTTCCAAGGAGTAGGCGTCTTTTAATTTCATGGCTGCAATCACCATCTGTAGTGACTTCAGAGCCCAAAAAAATAAAGTCAGTCACTGTTTCCACTGTTTCCCCATTTATTAGCCATGAAGTGATAGGGCCAGATGCCATGATCTTCGTTTTCTGAATGTTGAGCTTTAAGCCAACTTTTTCACTCTCCTTTTTCACTTTTAGCAAAAGGCTCTTTAGTTTTTCTTCACTTTCTGCCATAAGGGTGGTGTCATCTGCATATCTGAGGTTATTGATATTTCTCCTGGAAATCTTGATTCCAGTTTGTGCTTCTTCCAGCCTATGTTTCTCATGATGTACTCTGCATATAAGTTAAATAAGCTGAGTGACAATATACAGCCTTGACGTATTCCTTTTCCTATGTGGAACCAGTCTGTTGTTTCATGTCCAGTTTTAACTGTTGCTTCCTGACCTGCATACAGGTTTCTCAAGAGGCAGGTCAGGTGGTCTGGTATTCCCATGTCTTTCAGAATTTTCCAGTTTATTGTGATCCACACAGTCGAAGGCTTTGGCATAGTCAATAAAGCAGAAATAGATGTTTTTCTGGAACTCTCTCGCTTTTTTGATGACCCAGATAATCACGATGTTGTGATCACTCACCTAGAGCCAGACATCCTGGAATGTGAAGTCAAGTGGGCCTTAGGAAGAATCACTACAAACAAAACTAGTAGAGGTGATGGAATTCCAGTGGAGCTATTTCAAATCCTGAGAGATGATGCTGTGAAAGTGCTGCACTCAGTATGCCAGCAAATCTGGAAAACTCAGCAGTGGCCACAGGACTGGAAAAGGTCAGTCTTCATTCCAATCCCCAAAAAAGGCAATGCCAAAGAATGCTCAAACTACCGCACAATTGCCCTCATCTCACACGCTAGTAATTTGGTTTATGGGGATGTAATAACTAAAGGTACATGTTCTTGAAAAGGGGAGGAATTAAATTGTAAACAAATTTGAACCCTCCCTAGATATTTATTTTCCAATCATTTTTCAAATAAATTGCTTGGTCAAGTCATCAAATTACTATATAATAAGCGTAGTATCACAGAATCATTCCTTAAGTTGGTTTCCTCATTTATAGTCTAAAGGTCATTGTCCCAAAGAAACTACTGTGAAAATATTTAAATGTGCACAGAGAATGAAAAACTTGAAAACCTAAAAATGTCTTCACCTTGTTATAAAGTTGATAGCAATCATAACAACCAGTTCCAGAAGCTTGTCTCTGTGGCCTCCTCCCTCCACCTTGCCTTAAACGTGCTGATTTCCCCGAAAGGACTGTTGACATCTCTCTTTACCGTGTCCATTCTCCCACAGCCCAAGTCACAGCTTCACGTAGAGCCTGTATGCCTCTGTCTCTCTCTCATTTTCTCCCCTTTTTCTTCAATCAGTCCACTCAGATAACCCATAAACACTTCAAATTCAGTGTGTTCAAAGCTAAAATTAACACCTCTGTCCCTCAAATCTCTTCTTTCACGTTCCCTATCAGTTCACCCTAGAGGCGCAGGTCTCCACATCCTTACCCCTCGCATCCAATGAGCCTCCAAGTCCTCTCACTGTGTCTTATCATTTGCCCTACTATCCACTTTCTCTACTTGATTTCCCACAATATCTTCTTAAAGGGCCTCCATGGCTCATGCTCACCCACTCCAACTCATGTTCACATTATGAGCAATACAACCTTCTGAGCTTTTTGCTTAAAACTCCAGAAGTTCAAGTATTCTCAGTATAAAATGCAAGTTCCTCAGCATGAGATACAAGGCCATCGTGAACTGGGTCTTGCATTTCACTTCATCCTCACATCCCTGCACTTCCGCTCTTGCCATTGGCTCAAGTCATACTGGCTTTCCAAGTGATTTCTGAATGTGCCATGCCCACTTATAGGTCTGTCTCTTCAAGTACCATTTTCTCTGTCCAAAAAGCTCTTCTCTTTCATTCTTCCTTGCTCACATCTCTGTTTAACTTTTACTGATAATAAAATCTAAGCTCAGAAACAACCTTTTCTAGAAAAACTTTCCTGACCCCACTTCCATCCCAATCTGAGATAAAGGCTTCTCTGCTAATGGCATAGAGTTGCCTCTACTAGAGCAGTTTTCAAAATATGATCACATTTACTAATGCTGTTGGTGACATGAAGTTACCTATGCTAATTTTTTAAACACAATATGAGTATGTTTAAATGAAAGTGGAAGTGTGAATCTCTCGGTAATATCCAACTCTTCGCAAACCTATGGACTGTAGCCCGCTAGGCTCCTCTGTCCACGGAATTCTCCAGGCAAGAGTATTGGAGTGGGTTGCCATACTTCTATCTCCAGGGGGTCTCCCCATCCCAGGGTCAAACCCAGATTCCCCCCCCCATTGCAGGCAGATTCTTTACTGTCTGAGCCACAATCAAAATACAGAACACCATAGCAAACCAATGGCAATAAATATGGTATTTCATTTGCACCACATGACAAATGTTGAGCATCCTTACTCATAAATGAGTTTTTAGAAACCAGTAGGAAAGACATTGATATTTCAAGGAAAATGAAAACAAAAAGAAGAAAAAATAACACAAGTGACTAACATCATCAGAATAACTAACCTTCTAGCCAAATACTGAACTCTCATTTCGCAAGCAGGTTCCACAGGAATCAGACTCTGAAATACAGGTATGCATACAGCAGTGTCACTGAAGGGTGTGTTCTGTCCTCAGAAAAAAGGAAAGTAGAGGAAACAGGATTGGACAGGGGCAGAAACTGAACTGAATATTGATTCAGTAACAATAGCTTCAGCCAATCTTATAGAAGCTGTGAAGTTGGGATGTTCCTTGAGAGTTATCTCAAATGGGGGCAAGAGAAATAATCCTGGTATTGACCAGTCAGTAGATGCAGGCTTCCTCTAGAAGACGGGCTTCCTTATGTGAATGATGGGCAAGGACCAAAGAGAGATTCAGCTAAAAACTGTCAGCAACCAACTTTCTCCGCTTCTGTGCTAATGGTATATGGGCAAGCACCATGAAATCCACTACAGTTCCCTGAAGACAAATACTTTTTCTCATTCACTTTTATGTGCCCTGGGCTAGCAGAGACCCTGAAATATAAGAGGCATTCAAAAATAAATGTTTATTGAATGAATGCATAGTATGAATTTAAGTTAAATTCATCTTTCTGAAAGCAATATGTGCGGCAGATACCTTATGTTCAATCTGAAAATAAAGACCAGAGAAAATACAAAGTGCAGAATAAATAGCTTTTAATCTAACTTCCGTGTCTTGGCTTCTTAGAAGACTCATAATGATCTTCTGTCTTTAATCTCTCCAACAAAATGAAAAGTTAAAAACACAGCAGCCGGGACTGAAGTACAGAGGAAATGCTTTGTATTAAAAGGGCATTCATATAGTTTTTCACTTGAAGAAAATGTAAGGTTGCAGCATTCATAGTATTAGTTGAATCTCAGCATTCTCTCCTTATTCACATTTTGTTAAACCAGCTGATGGTGTGGTCAAGTGTAGCCTCTGATGGTTATATTAATAACTTGCACATAGCCAAATGAGATAGAACAAATAGGAAATGCAATGCTAGACACTCTTTTTATGCTTAAATTTTATCTGAAAATAAAGAAAAATAGGAAAATGACACACACTTGATTCGGCTTACTAACACGCAACATTAGCATTAGAGGTACACGTGGAAAAGTCTAGGAGTCATGATGCAACTGGGAGTGACTGATGGGAAGAGAAGATGAAGATCAGTAGCTTTCAGTGTTAGGATCCAAGAGATGAAAGTGTCAATGGACACACCACAAAAGAAGTTAAAGCAGCACTGAGGATGATGTTAAGTGGTGGAGTGGAAAGAAGAAAATATGTCAGGAGCTAAACTCCCTGTAGCTGGGGAAATGGGTCCTTTTGGATGAGGGTAATTACAAGATAACTGCAGTGATTTCAAAGTCTACAGGGAAGACTGATAAATCAGCTCCTGAAAAGAAAGGCCTTATGCAAGAGAGAAAAGGTGAAAGTGCCCCTTCTCTCTTATCTATAGGAGTCCAATGAGCATTATACAGAAAAAACAGATGCTATAGTCAGGCAAGATCCAAACCTCTAATTGTCTGAATGCTTTGATTTACACAAAAATCACACAGGAGTGCTATCAGTTTTGCTATAATATTTGTTTCAAAGGGTGAATTTGTTCCAACATTATTGGTGTATTAGGCAACCATTGGAGAGCATAGTGCAGATTTTACCTGTGCTAATGCAGGATTTTACCTGGAAAAGGGTGAATTACAAAAACTACACCCAACTGAACACACTGAAATATGCAAAAAGCACACAAGCATATGCCTGAAACTTCTTCCAGCTACCTCATTTCAGCATGCGTGTTATGAGTCAAACTCCGATAATCTAGTATTACAACTTGCCACTTGATTTCAGGTAACTTTCTTTCCATTACTTGCTCGTAACACAAGCTGCAACCCTCCTGACACCACTTCCACAAGCAAACTTCGGGTCTTTTTCAGGGTAAAGGACCATTTCTATTGTAGCTATGTATTTCTTAGCCCTTGAACATATGTCAAACTGTACAACTGTGTTCACTAGCATCTTATCTTTTTCCAGAGCATCACTAATGAAGCTTTTAGTGTTGTGTTCCTTATTCCACTTTTCTCATGTGACCTGAAATTATTATTGTGTGGTTTAGTACAGTGCAGTAATTTGCAAGAGCACATATATCATATGGCAGCAGAACTGACTTTATTTGTTTAACAGTGCCAAGTCTCAGGGTTGCTTCCAAGATTTTGATGCATTTCTATTACCAAGTTCAAGCTCATACTGCTCACCACAGAACAGGCTAATTAATTAAGAGACAAATGGTTGGGGACAGGAATAATGACTTTATTCAGAAAGCCAGAAGACTGAGAGGATGGTGTACTAGTGTCTCAAAGAACCGTTTTGCCTGAGTTAGAATTCAGGTTTCTTTTATACTATTGTAAGAGTGGAGGTAAACTCAAACATTTCCTGGTCCCTCTCAGTCTCCTGAAGAAATATATTAATTTCTTCTTTCCTGCAGTCATTCGTTGGCAGATCTGGTCTGGATATTTCCTGTGAAGTAAATAAAGAAATTTTAGCCTAATGCTCATTACCTGGGAGGCACATAATTTAAGCTTATAGGAAAAAACTCTCTTTCAGAGAAGGTTTTTCCCTATGACAAGAGGTTGGGTGGGGCCACTGGGGTAGGAGCAGTGTAGCTGATAGCTGTTCTCTTTTCTTTCCTATTGGGTTTCAAATGGATGAGTAATTCATTTTAAAACTTAGGGAAAATTAAGACATGGGGACTTAGCCAGTAGGTGTTCTACCTTTAGACTGCCATTTGAAATGATCCAAAAATGAATTCTGAAAAATATAAAACTGACTGCGAAGTTACTCCAGGGACAGGAGAAGCGATGGCATCAAGAATGAGTGGAGGCAGAGACTGAGGCACAGGAGGAATCTTGCCACATGTGGAATCTGACAGACCCTTCACCACGGCGGGACTCTGCTGCCCAAAGTCATTGATTTTTGCTTGTTCTCCAAATCTCGGTTTCCAACCTCTATGTTTACTTTCTGAGTTACCCAATAACATCCTGGTAAACTTCTCTATTAGGAAAGCCACACCTGCAAGTAGAACCCTGACACTAACTCCTCCTCAGATCTAACATTCCAGCAAGCATTCTGATGATTCTGAGCAAGGTGCTCTGCAGAATTTAGTTTGAGAATTATTGTTCTTAAGTGGATCACAGAACTATTGTTTTGAAATAGTTCAATACTGTACTGTTCAAATTCACCAGCCTTCTTTTTTTCTTTTTACTGAGATCTGTTCACTCAATCTTGAGAACCTTTTAAAAAGTGTTAGCTTTGTCATGTTCAGGAAGACATAGTTTTTCTGGGGACAATCACACATTTTGGAGGTGGAGGGATGAGAGGCAGACAGAATTTTCTTCCCCTGCTTTCCTCAACTCTGATCATTTTTCAGATCAGAATATTAACGTTTCCAGCTTTCTAAATCAGCACATTTTATACTAACAGAAAAAAAGCCTGAATCAATGAAAACTACAAAAAAGAATACAATCTTCTGATAAGATTTTGCTCATCAATATTAGTCATATCCCCTGGAAAATAGAAATTTGGGAGTAATAAAATTTTATTTCTGAGTGAATCACAAGTTTCCTACATTCTCCCCAGGAACCCATTTCTCCTCCTTCAAAAGATTTCAACTTTTTAAAATCCAGAGCCTTGGGGAGGTGGAAACCCAAATACAGTGAATTTGGCAGTGTTTTATTAGTCAGTCTCTGTTCGAACTACCAACTTCACTGACTCCGAAAACTGCAGTCCGCAGGGTCGCAGAGCTGGACACACAGTGCGTTCCGTCGCTCAGTCGAGTCTGACTGAAACCCCACGGACTGTAGCCTCCAGACTCCTCTGTCCATGGAATTCTCCAGGCAAGAATACTGGAGTGCGTAGCCATTTCCTTCTCCAGGGATCTAACCTGGGGATTGAACCCAGGTCTTCCTCATTGCAGACAGATTCTTCACTGTCTGAGCCACTAGGGAAGCCCATATATACTGCTTTTCCAGTGTAACTCTAATAATGCAACGAGTAGCATAGTCCAATACTGGACAATGACCATAACTCCTATAGGGAATTGATGCGTTCGTGTAAAATTACATACTACTTCATTACCCACATAGTGTTTCAAAACAACCAACCAGCCTCATAAGTGGAACTCAGTTTCCTCACCTGTGAAATGAATTGGTTACAATCAGCAATTTCCCTGGTCCATTCCAGTTCTAACATTCTATTGTTTATATAAAAACTAACAGAAGTTCACTGGAAACATACTTATTTCTTATTAAAAATGATTAATAACTTCATTCGTTTATCATATAGTAAACTATTATCTGATTATTTTTTAAAAACACAAATTCTAATTTTCCATTTCCAAGTTGACTTAAATTAGAGTTCAGAGATTTTTGTATTGTAATCCTGTGCATTATAATCACTAATTTTATTGCCACTAAATATTCAAAGGTGATATGTTTTTAAAGAGTAAGTTATACAGCATTCCTAACAGAATGGTAAGAAATCAAGTCAATATACTATTGCAGTGAGCCCTCAGTTTTCTGGCAGTGGTAGTAAAATTGGTCATTTAGTGTAACTGAATTTCTAAGTTAATAGAATCATTACCTACCAGGTAATCCATTAGAAGAACTGTGCTACATTCAATTAACAGATACTTTTAGTGAGACCAAACCAATTTACTTGTTTATGAAAAATTAGATAAAATTTAGAATAAGGTAAAAGGGTAGGAAACATGTCTTTAAGAGAAATCGTTTAGTTGTTTTTAAACAGACTTTATATTTTTTAGAGCAGTTTTAGGGTAACAGCAAAATTGAGTAGAAAGTCAGAGATTTCCCTCATATACCCTGACCTCTCACAGGCATAGCCTCCCTCATTATCCACCTCCCTCACCAAAGCGGTACATTTATTACAATTTATGAACCTACACGGGACTTCCCAGGTGGCGCAGTGGGAAAGAATCTGCTTGTCAATGCAGGAGATGCGGGATCAGTCCTTGGTGGGGAAGACCCCCTGGAGGAGGAAATTTTATCTGATTATTTTTTAAAAACACAAATTCTAATTTTCCATTTCCAAGTTGACTTAAATTAGAGTTCAGAGATTTTTGTATTGTAATCCTGTGCATTATAATCACTAATTTTATTGCCACTAAATATTCAAAGGTGATATTTTTTAAAGAGTAAGTTATACAGCATTCCTAACAGAATGGTAAGAAATCAAGTCAATATACTATTGCAGTGAGCCCTCAGTTTTCTGGCAGTGGTAGTAAAATTGGTCATTTAGTGTAACTGAATTTCTAAGTTAATAGAATCATTACCTACCAGGTAATCCATTAGAAGAACTGTGCTACATTCAATTAACAGATACTTTTAGTGAGACCAAACCAATTTACTTGTTTATGAAAAATTAGATAAAATTTAGAATAAGGTAAAAGGGTAGGAAACATGTCTTTAAGAGAAATCGTTTAGTTGTTTTTAAACAGACTTTATATTTTTTAGAGCAGTTTTAGGGTAACAGCAAAATTGAGTAGAAAGTCAGAGATTTCCCTCATATACCCTGACCTCTCACAGGCATAGCCTCCCTCATTATCCACCTCCCTCACCAAAGCGGTACATTTATTACAATTTATGAACCTACACGGGACTTCCCAGGTGGCGCAGTGGGAAAGAATCTGCTTGTCAATGCAGGAGATGCGGGATCAGTCCTTGGTGGGGAAGACCCCCTGGAGGAGGAAATGGCACCCACTCCAGTATTCTTGCCTGGAAAATTCCATGGGCAGAAGGGCCTGGTGGGCTACAGTCCATGGGTTCACAAAGAGTCAGACACGACTGAGCGACTGAGCACACAGCACGTGAACCCACACTGGCACATCTTCGTCACCCAAAGTCCACAGTTTCCATTCGGGTTCACTCTTGGTGCCACCTGTTTAATGGGCGTGGACAAATGTGTAAGGACATGTGTCCATCACTGTCATACAGAGTATTGTCACTGCCTGAGACATCCTCTGTGCTCATCTATTCTTCCCTCTTTTCTTCTAACCTCTTGCAACCAATTTTGCCTTTTTCAGAATGCTTTGCAGTTGAAATTGTATGGTATGAAGCCTTCTCTTGTTTGTAGAGGGCCTAGACCACCACTGGGGCCCCCTCACTCCAGTTCCAGAATCTTCACTGGACAAGGGTTTGGTAGTAATACAACCCATCAGCTCAAGTCAGTGGACAGTTGCTCTGTGGGTTAGCGAAAACATACATTTTTAATATCATTCAGGAGTGAAAGCCACTTAAGCATTATACAGGGGAATATACTGAGATCAAATCACTATCTACTTTTGATTAAAGCCCTCAAACCAAGTGAAGTCGTATGTTAAATTGTAGACTTCTGTCCATAAAAGAGGCAAATAATTTCTGTCTTGTAGAACAGATAACTCCTAAGATTATACCCTATTACACGTCAATACATTCATTTGTTTTGAATATAAGCCAGAAGTATTCATAACTTCCCGGATTAAATCGTGCATGCACGCACACCCACACCCACCCCCACACCTTCAAACACAGACTTTCTTTCTCAGATGCTCTTTGAACTGGTTGTACTGTCTTATCAGTTCTCTCATTAATTAATGAGCTGGACAAAATTTCTGACACATGTTCATTTTATATTTGTGTGAGAGTTATCATGCTGCCTTTTTGAAAAATAGAATTTAAAATTCACTGACTACAAATGCCTGAAACACATAACATGTTCAAGTCGTGGTGCTGTGAGCCAAGTGGAACCAACAAATAAAAGTCATTCCCAGCCCTAGAGACTCTCACACTCTAACCCAACAGCTAACTTGAGAGCAGAGATCAGTGCGCTGGCCGAGGGTTGATGAAACTGCCAACGAACTGAAAGAATCTTATTTGCCCTGTCAGGATTTTTTTAAAAAGGATGATTTCAAAAAGAAATGGCAATTGGACCTAACATTTAAATATATAGTGAACTTTCGAGTGTAGAGATATAAGGTTAATTTCTAAGATCAGCACATAATACAAAAATCACCCATAAGCAAAATAATCCTACAGGAGACATGTATAATCATCCACAAAATGTGTTTTGTATATATAACCCTGCAAGGTACTAAGAACGTAAGGATGTCTAATGTATATAGTAATGTAGGGGACATAATCTCAGCCACAAACTATATTCAGATATCTAATCTCTCAAATGTTTTGTTACCAGGAAAATGTGAATAAAGTTATGGCTTTTTCTGGCCATAGCTATCATTTATTTCTATAAACTATTCCTTTAACTCTTTTCTATAGACCAATACTTTTACCTCTTCATTAGGCGTTGTTCCTCTATAAATGGCTCTGCAAATAAAGGCTATCACAACCAATTTCATGGCCAACTGAACCAAACATCTCATTTCTTCATTAATGGTCAGGGAGATATTAAAATTACTCACATAATGATTCCCATTGGCTTCAGCCGTCAGACATTTACTAATTCAGATTTGACTGCATTCATTGCCTAGATAACATACTTGCCTTACCAATCAGAAAGGAAAGACTCACAAGCTCTGCGAATCTTTTAGGTTATGGTTTGTAATTTCTTTTGTGCTTGTGTGTTGAACTGGGGAAGGAATAATGTTTGCATTTGTCCAGGCATGTTTTTTGAACTTAGACAAATTAAATGTGTTCCTGTACCATGGAACTCCACTATTAACAGAGAAGATACCAAAATATATACAATATAAGCAAAGGGAGTGATATAAGTAATAGTAAATGACTTAAATCTACAGGGTAAGTTTGAGGAACTAGGAACTTGGATTCGGTGTAATCATTTTTCTCTTTTTCTTTTCCAGCTTTATTTTGTGAAGCTGGAGAAGAAAATACAGGTCTGTTTTGTGATTATTGATATACCAATATGATTGATATTTAGCATTGTGTAAGTTTAATGTGTATAACATGCACATTTATTTACACATTGTAAAAGGATTGCCATGGTAGTGTTCATTAATACCTCCATCACCTCATATAATTATCAACTCTATTATCAACTTCCAAGCATACAATGCAGTTTTGTTGACTATAGTGACCATGCTGTACATTAGATCCCCAGAGCTTATTCATCTCTGCTAGAACTTAGTACCCCATGACCAACTTCTCTCCCTTTTCCTCACCCCAAGACCCTGGTACCACTATTTATCATCTGTTTCTGTGCGTACAGCTTTGTTAGATTCCATATGTGAATAATAGCATACATAATTTATCTTTTTTTAATTTGAATTATTTGACTTAGCATAATGCCTTCAGGGTTCAACTATGTTGTAAAAAAGCTGAGTTTCCCTCTTTCTCAAGGTTGAGAGAGAAGGAATATTTTAAATATTGTATCAAGTCAATGTATGGCAAAACAAATACAATAGTGTAAATAAAATTAAATTAATTAATTTAAAATATTTTAATTTAATATTTTAAAATTCAATATTTTAAAAGCTCAACATTCAGAAAACTAAGATCATGGCATCTGGTCCCATCATTTCATGGCAAATAGATGGGGAAACAGTGGAAACAGTGTCAGACTATTTTGGGGGGCTCCAAAATCGCTGCAGATGGTGATTGCAGCCATGAAATTAAAAGATGCTTACTCCTTGGAAGGAAAGTTGTGACCAACAAAGACAACATATTAAAAAGCGGAGATACTACTTTGCCAACAAAGGTCTGTCTAGTCAAGACTATGGTTTTGCCAGTGGTCATGTATGGATGTGAGAGTTGGACTGTGAAGAAAGCTGAGCACCGAAGAATTGATGCTTTTAACTGTAGTGTTGGAGAAGACTCTTGAGAGTCACTTTTTGCAAAGAGATCCAACCAGTCCATCCTAAAGGAGATCAGTCCTAGGTGTTCATTGGAAAGACTGATGTTGAAGCTGAAACTTCAGTACTTCAGCCACCTCATGCGAAGAGTTGACGCATTGGAAAAGTCCCTGATGCTGGGAGGGATTGGGGGCAGGAGGAAAAGGGGACCATCCATGAACTTTCCCATGGTAGTTCTACCTTTAATTTTTAGAGGAACCTCTATATTGTTTTCATAGAGTAAATAATTTCCCACTAAGGCATAAGAGCTTCTTTTTCTCCACACAATTGCTAACACTTATTGTTTCTTTTTGATGATAGACATTCCAATCATTGTGAGGTAGTATATATGAAACCACAAATACTTACCAAAAAAAAAAAAAAAGAAGTAAAGTCTCTATTGCTTCCTTTTCTTAAAAATCTTAGTCACTGAAACGCTACCTGCATAGATTATCCTACAATCCACTTTTGTATTCCTGATCCTCTGAGACTGTCAAAGGCTCCAAGCCATGCCTTTCTGCCTAGCATTTCAGAATGCATGCCTTATGAACAGACAGGAGGCTAAGGGCAGAGAGTCTGGCTCTTCTCAAGACGTTTCTATTTTCCCTATATCTTGGCTTCCTTGAACTCCTGACTTTCAGAGTTATTTTCTGCTTGCTCTTAGATCTGATGTTTTTGTCTAATTGTATCTGAATTTCAAAATTCTTAGAGGAAGAGATGGTCTGATACAAGTTATTCTTTCATATCATGAAGCAAAAAATGAGAAAATCACTCAATAATTTATTGGTGATTGCAGTGGTTTGAATAATGGTCCTCGAAAAGGTTTATCTACCTAGAACCTCAGAATGTGACCTTATTTGGAAAGAAGATCTTGGCAGATCTAATTAGGACAAGAGTCTTGAAATGAGATCATCTTGGCTTAAGTTCAGTTCAGTTCAGTTCAGTCGCTCAGTCATGTCCGACTCTTTGTGACCCCATGAATTGCAGCACGCCAGGCCTCCCTGTCCATCACCAACTCCTGGAGTTCACTCAGACTCGTGGGTCCTAAATACAGTGACTTATGTCTTTGGAAGAAAGAGACAGAAAAGAAAACAGAAACGCTGCAGAGGAGGCCCTTTGAAATGGAGGCAGAAATTGGAGTGATGCCTCCAAATCATGGCAACCCTGGAGTCAGCAGAACCTCGAAGAAAAGCATATTTCCCTCCACAGTCTTCCCACGAAGCACCTTCTCATCAACACCTTGATTTCAGACATTGGCCTCCACAGCTGTGACGGAATATATTTCTGTTGCTTTAAACCGTGAAGTTTCTGGTAATTTATTATGGCAGCCCCAGGAAACTAATGTGGTGACAAATTGTGTGGTTTTAATTTATGATCAATGAAATGTAAACACTGTACCCCTACATGACAAAAGCACTTAGAGTCACTACTAATTAGATTTACCAGTTTATACATTAACAAGATCATATTGTGTCCAAAATATGGGAAACGCAGATTTAATTCAGTTCTCTCATTTGACAACTGAGGGATCCGTGGGCCTCAGAAACAAAGGGATTTTCATTTAGAGTTTTCAATTGCCACCTCCCACGCAACACTTTGATACCAGGTCCTGCCTGGTCTATCGGTGATTATTGATCTACCAGTGCAGTCACACAGTATTTGAAGTCTTTATCTTCTCTCTAAAAGCCTACGTCAGACAGTGCGCGCGTGTGTTAGTTGTTCAGTTTTGTCTGACTCTGTGTGATGCTATGGACTTTAGCCTGCCAGGCTCCTCTGTCCATGGAATTCTCCAGGCAAAAACCTGGAGTGGAGAGCCATTTCCTTCTCCAGAGGATCTTCCTGAGCCACGGACTGAACCTGAGTTTCCTACATTATGGGCAGATTCTTTACCATCTGAGCCACCAGGGAAGCCCTCACCTTGCAGGCAAGCCAGGTAGTACCTCAGTGTAAATTCCCCAGCTCTGATTCAGTGTCATGATAAGAGATGGGGCACAGGTCAGCTGGGCAAGACTGCTTCCTATTGTATTTGAAAAGGGAAAATACCCTTTGGATAACCCTTTGTCTTTGTAGGAAGTTAAGCCACCACCACTTCATTTCTTCTAGCCCTTTTTTGTCTTCTAACCCTTTTTGATGGAAAGGTAGTCCGTTTACCTTTCTAAACAATTATCTAGTTATAACCAACTTCTTCCCTTGGGCACTAAGGAGATCCAACCAGTCATCTTAAGAGAAATCAGCCCTGAATACTCAGTGGAAGGACTGGTGCTAAGGCTGCTGCTGCTGCTGCTGCTAAGTCGCTTCAGTTGTGTCCAACTCTGTGCGACCCCACAGACAGCAGCCCACAGCCTCCCCCATCCCTGGGATTCTCCAGGCAAGAACATTGGAGTGGGTGATGCTGAGGCTGAAACTCCAGTATTTTGCTCATCTGATGTGAACATCTGATGTGGACTTTTCATTGGAAAAGTCCCTGATGCTGGGAAAGATTGGGGGCAGAAGAAGGGGGGAGCATCAGAGGATGAGGATGCTGGACAGTATCACCGATGCAATGGACATGAACTTTTGCAAACTTCAGGAGATTATCAGGGGCAGGGAAGCCTGGTGTACAGCAGTCCATGGGGTCACAGAGAGTTGGACAGGACTGAGCTACTGAACAACAACCAAGTTGTAGCAGGTTTCCAAACACATAGCATTTTTATGACTCTGAGTCTGTACAACCAACACTTCCACTTGGTTAGACCATGCATACTCTAAAACTATCTACTCACCTCTTTATCAGCCTTTTCTGACCCTCTTTAATATCCCCCTCCCCAAAACTATGGTTGGAATTCCACATCTGTGCTCCAGTAATCCCTTTAAAATTTTACTGGAAACACTGGTATTCTTTACTATGACCTTCGTTTCTGAGAGTGCCTAACCTAGATAGCATATTGAGTGCCGCACTTTCACAGCATCATCTTTCAGGATTTGAAATAGCTCAGTTGGAATTCCATCACCTCCACTAGCTTTGTTTATAGTGATCCTTTCTAAGGCTCACTTGACTTCACATTCCAGGATGTCTGGCTCTAGATAGAGAAGACTCTTGAGAGTCCCTTGGACTGCAAGGAGATCCAACCAGTCCATTCTGAAGGAGATCAACCCTGGGATTTCTTTGGAAGGAATGATGCTAAAGCTGAAATTCCGGTACTTTGGCCACCTCATGCGAAGAGTTGACTCATTGGAAAAGACCCTGATGCTGGGAGGGATGGGGGCAGGAGGAGAAGGGGACAACTGAGGATGAGATGGCTGGATGGCATCACTCACTCGATGGGCGTGAGTCTGAGTGAACTCCGGGAGTTGGTGATGGACAGGGAGACCTGGCATGCTACGGTTCATGGGGTGGCAAAGAGTCGGACACGACTGAGTGACTAAACTGAACTCAATTGAATAGCAAGAAAACATACACTACTTACCTTTGAAAATTTTAATATCTGGCAATAAATTTATACTGAATTAAACAGAACAAGAATGGAGAAGTAAGCAAGGTACCACTGTCTGCAGGGCAGTCTGTAGGACTACTACCTGGACTACTGTTCTGGCTGATGGTGAAACTAACGAACCACACAGCTCCAGGCACTGCGTCTAACATGCTAGTTCACTGAAGGGAGCTCCATAGGCTCATTTGGTGCACAAACAATATGTTTATACAGGGAAGCTGTGGCAGCTTCTTGCTCTCAAACTCACAGAGAAGATCATCCTTCCTACTTTGTCTAGTCCAAAATCCATCATCAGATCCTGTACAGAATTCTTCATAGTAACAATATTTTGTTGAGAACTGACATAGTCCTAGACCATTTTTGCATATTGTTTCATTTACACTTTAGTACAATCTAATTTGTCTTCCCTCTTGATTCAGACAGTAAAGAATCTGCCTGCAATGCAGGAAACCTAGCTTTGATCCCTGGGTAGGGAAGAACTCTTGGAGAAGGAAATGGCTACCATCATTACTAGTATTCTTGCCTGGAGAATTTGTTAATATCTTACAAATAAAGAAACAGAATTTGAGAATGATTAAATAAATCCAGGATTCATAGCTGTGAATTCCTGACATTAAAACATACCAGGTTTTCTGCTACATCATACTGTTTTGCCCATAATTTTCAGGGAACATGCTTGACTTGTATTGTTTTTGTGATTTTAAACTTTCTAATATATGTAAAAGGTGATAAGCATGTAGTATTCAGGAATATGCACTTTCCAGCGTATCCCTTAGGTCAAAGGTAAATATTTCCTGGTATAATTAACATGGTGAATGATCTTTTGTTAGTGGGCAATGTGGTAAATATCAATATACTGGAAATTAAAATATATATAAAATCTATTTTTTCAAGTTCTTCCTAAAACATTCAGATCCAAAGATACAAAAGATTTTCTTTGTTTTTCTCTAAATTTAAATTCAAGGGAAAAGATTATTTTTTCTTGATTTTTCACCTTTTTTTTTTTTTGTACTGGACATATCCCATTTAGAATAGTTTCATTGTGTGTTCTGTCAATACTTTTACTTTTGAAATATCATTTTTTTTTCATCCAGCCTTGCAATATAATTCCTAGTTTCTTTTTCTGCTTCTGATTATTTTACAATAGACTGAGCAGTTGTCAACTACTTTCTCCCTTACTTCTGTTTAGTTTCTGGATAAAAAAGATGCTCTGTTGGCATCTCTCTGGGACATTCTAGGTTCCCTATGGCAAAGCAAAATTTTAGTCCTCAGATGTTTCTTTACAGTTAGTGAAGTATAACTTTCTGACTTGAGGGGAAAAGGCTTAAGAAGGCTTATCCAAAAGACACACAAGATTCCTCAAACATCAAAGAACTCTTAAAAAGCAATGTGTTGATGAATAAAATGCAATGAATCACAAAGTTGCTTGAATCTTATTTAAAATGCATGTAGATTTTAAAAAGGCAAAGTGACTATGACTGAAAAAATATTTTTGATCACTTCACATGAAAATACCAATACGTAGCTCATTTAAATTGAGTTCTCAAATAAATTCTTATTACCTGAATTATCCCTGTTCATCTGTTACTTGAGGTATTTTGCGGTCTACTAATGAGCTAGAAAAATTCAGCTGTCGAGTTAATAAGCACGACCTTTGAACTCATGGAGTTTTAAAATTATTTTGCAAAATTATGGAAGAAATTGATTTGAAGAAATCAGACCAGCAATTTAACATCACCATTGGCTGATCCCTAAAGAACTTTCCAGTCTTTTGTGTAGCATCTGCTCTAGATAATTTTGCTTTTAAGAACTTCTGTACAGTAATTGGATTATTGGTTCATTTGGACCAGGTTATCTCTAATGCATTTGTAGAGAATGATTTTTCTTTCAAGCTCTTTCCTGGAACAGCCAAGCCCAGTTTCCAGCTCTGTTGTCCACATCCATGTATCTTTATACGGATAACAATAGGCTTCAGGTTTTCAGTGGGGCTGAAATTGTCCATTTCCCCAGCTCTCCTTTCCAAGCAGAATAGAGGTGCTATTGAAAGCTCTTTGGCAAGACTGAGAAGTAGAGACGCTTGTACTTTTTGAACTTCCTTTTTTAGTGTTACATGATTTTATCCTTTTGTACTGATATTATGAAAGAAGTCAATAAGTTCTTCTGTTACAGACTTGCTATCTAATGACTTTTTCCACCCTAAAATTTTTATTCTTCCTGATGTCAGACATCTACATCTTTTATCTCCCTTACCAATATCTTACCATTTTAAAGGAGTTTATGAATTGTACTTATGTATATTTTCTTTTAAAATAGTGGTCTTTAATTTCATTTTTCAAAAAATGGTAACAGAGGTACTGCCTGTGCAATTTCTCTTTCTTGTGTATGTGGACAATTTCATCTAGGATCTACAAATAGAATACTTTTCTTCATTTATCAACTGAATTCTTCAAAAACCAAGGAAGTTCAAAAGGTGTAATCTTTTTCAAATACTTCCTTTCCATTCCTGAAATTTTCCTAGTGTATACCTTATTTTGTGTGTTTCGTTGTTTTCTAAAGTTATATATGTAGTTAAGTTTAATCTTAAAGTAAAATAAAGCACTATGTTTTTAATACAGTTTCAAACTGTTCTGAATAAAATTTCTGGAAAGCTGATTTAAGAAAATAGATTTGAAAACTGAACATAAATTTTAGGCATATATAATTTTAAGGTAGAGTATATATGATAAATTCTTCTTGAATTGAACATTATTCTATCTGAATGCTGGTTCAAATTCAGCTTATTCTCAACATTAGCCAGAGCTTGAATTGACATTTTTATGAATACCTGTATTGTGGTATTTTGAGATTACCTATAAATGGCTCCTTTATATATAATTTTGTCAAGCACAGGCAAGGATTTTGCTAATTAACTAGGCTTATGAAGTATTACTCACACCCTTTTATTTCTGATAATTGCTGATCTTTAGAGATGCTTAAATTAGTTGCAAAATTAGTAATTTTCTATTTATATTTCCCACATTTCACAGTAAATGAATAAGCTTGAAGTTAGCTGAATTTCAGGTTTCAGTAGAGATAAATTTTGGGTACAGATAAAGTGAAAAGGGGGGGAGAGAATGAGATGCACTTTCAGAAAAGCAAGCATGAAATACATTTATGTAAATGCTGGTGCCATGATGAGAACTACATAATCACGAAGTCAGAAGGGAAGTTAATGATAATCAAATTCAATGCCTTCATTTAACCAGTGATGAAAATTATGCCTGAGAAGTTTTAACAACTGCCCATGATCACACACCTAGCTACCATTTAAACTGGCCTGAAATTCAGATCTGTAACATTGTGGTTTTTCTACATCCACTAAGTGTTCTAGAAATTATAGGTAAAAGATGAGAAATTTAACTGAACAGAGAGTGTGTGCCTCTTCCTATTCTTACATTATAATTTCTTTCATGATGACCTTCAGCTAAGTTTCAAAGTAACAGTACTTGGAAAGTTTTTGAAGCTTAGAAAGTCTTCAGGATATATCATACCTATCAGTACATGCCATCTTGACATGATAGTGAGTTTAATGTATATATATTTAATCTGCTTATCATAAGTCTTGGATTCACCTTCATTATGTTCAGAAGTTAATTCCATAATTTTTCTCTGGGTCTAGATTTAAATGGAATTTCTACATTGAGTCCAACAGAATCATCCATTTTCATTTTTCTAGTATAAAGTAGGGCTCCTAAATGACTAAGGTAAGTAGATATTGCACTCATCTCACACGCTAGCAAAGTAATGCTCAAAATTCTCCAAGCCAGGCTTCAATAGTACATGAACCATAAACTTCCAGATGTTCAAGCTGGATTTAGAAAGGCAGAGGAACCAGAGATCGAATTGGCAACTTCCTTTGGCTCATTTAAAAAACAAGAGAGTTCCAGAAAAACATCTACTTCTGCTTTATTGACTACACTAAAGCCTTTGACTGTGTAGATCACAGCAAACGGTGGGAAATTCTTAAAGAGATGCAAATACCTAACACCTGACCTGCCTCCTGAGAAATCTGTATGCAGGTCAAGAAGTAATAGTTAGAACTGGACATGGAACAACAATCTGGTTCTAAATCAGGAAAGAGGTATGTCAAGGCTGTATATGGAATCAAGATTGCTGCGAGAAATATCAATAACCTCAGATATGCAGATAATACCACCTTTATGGCAGAAAATGAGGAAGAACTAAAGAGCCTCTTGATGAAAGTGAAAGAAGTGAAAATGTTGGCTTAAACCTCAGCATTCAGAAAACTAAGATCATGGCATCCAGTCCCATCACTTCATGGCAAATAGATGGGGAAAAAATGGAAACAGTGACAGATTTTATTTTTTTTGAGCTCCAAAATCACTGCAGATGGTGACTACAGCCATGATTTTAAGAAACACTTGCTGCTTGGAAGGAAAGTTATGACAAACCTAGACAGCATATAAAAAAGCAGAGACATTACTTTGTCAACAAAGGTCCATTTGGTCAAAGCTATGGTTTTTCCAGTATCATGTATGGATGTGAAAGTTGGACTGTAAAGAAAGCTGAGCACCAAAGAACTGACGTTTTTGAACTGTGGTGTTGCAGAAGACTTTTTGAGTTCCTTGGACTGCAAGGAGATCCAACCAGTCATCCTAAAGGAAATCAGTCCTGAATATTCATTAGAAAGACTGATGTTGAAGCTGAAGCTCCAGTACTTTGGCCACCTAATGCAAAGAGCTGACTCGTTGGAAAAGACCCTGATGCTGGGAAAGATTGAGGGCAGGAGAAGGGGACAACAGAGGATGAGATGGTTGGATGGCATCACCAATGCGATGGACAGGAGTTTAAGTAAGCTCCTGGAGCTGGTGATGGGCAGGAAGCCTGGTGTGCTGCAGTCCATGGGGTTGCAAAGAGTCAGAAATGACTGAGTGACTGAACTGAACTGAAGTTGATATATTACCCACGTCTGTAAACTTTTTGACCTCTGAGCATGTTGAATGCTGCTGCTGCTGCTGCTAAGTCGCTTCAGTCGTGTCCCACTCTGTGTGACCCCATAGACGGCAGCCCACCAGGCTCCCTTGTCCCTGGGATTCTCCAGGCAAGAACACTCGAGTTGGGTTGCCATTTCCTTCTCCAATGGGTGAAAGTGAAAAGTGAAAGTGAAGTCTCTCAGTCGTGTCCAACTCTTTGCGACCCCATGGACTGCAGCCTACCAGGCTCTTCTGTCCATGGGATTCTCCAGGCAAGAGTACTGGAGTGGGGTGCCATTGCCTTCTCCAGAGCATGTTGAATAGATATTACTTAATAATAACAGTCACAAACAGTTGACTCAACATCATGAATCTCAAATAGAGGATTTCATAGTCTCTAGGATTCTCTGATATCTTTCAGACTGTAGCACCATGAAAGTGAAAGTATTAGTCACTTAGTCGTGTCCAACTTTTGCTACCTCATGGACTATAGCCCACCAGGCTACTCAGTCTATGTAATTCTCCAGGTGAGAATATTGGAGTGAGTAGTCATCCCCTTCTCCAGGTGATCTTCCTGACCCAGGGATTGAACCTGGGTCTCCTGCATTGCTGGCAGATGCCTCACTGTCTGAGCCATGGAGGAACCAACCTGCCACCGCATGTGGTATATATTGCAAGTAGCATATATCACAGTATCAGGTAAATTCCAAAAAGTTTTACATTGTTTGCATTGTTTTCTTAGCTGCAAAAAAGTGAAACTCTAATTGGCAGTCAACCTTCTGATTAAAGATCGAATTGTTAAGGGTTTACATTGACATATAAATATTACTATAGACACAGAAAAGTGCTCATATAATAGATGTACTCTTCAAAGGGTTTTCTCAAACTGCAAAACTGTGGAACCAACTCCCAGATCAAGAATCACTATTATATATTTTCCCAGGAGTGGGATTTCAGGGTCATATGGCAGCTTTATGTTTAATTGTGTGTGTGTGTGTGTGTGTGTGTGTGTGTGTGTGTTTTAAGGAACCTCCATGCTATTCTCCATGGTAGCTGTACCAATTTACATTCCCACCGACAATGGAGGAAAAGTTCCCTTTCTCCACACCTTCTCCAGCATTCATTGCTTGTGGATATTTACAGTTTTATTGAATTATTCATTGTGGTTGGGTCTCCGTTGCTGTGCAGGCTTTCTCTAGTTGCTATGAGCAGGGGCTACTCTTCGCCATGGTGCACGAGCCTCTCATTGCAGTGGCTTGTCTTATCACAGAACACAGGCTCTGGGATGCACAGGCTTCATTAGCTGCAGCAGATGGGTTTTAGTTATTGCACTGCCTATGGGATTTTCTTGGATCAGGGAGCAAACCCATGTCCCCCTCAGTAGCACACAGATTCTTATCCACTGAGCCACCAGGGAAGTCCCTGTTTGTGGACTTTTTTTTTCTTTTTTCTTTTTTTTTATGATAGCCATTTTCGCTGGTGTGAGGTGATATCTCATTGTAGATTTGATTTGCATTTCTCTAAAATGTAAGTGTTGACCATCTTTTCATGTGCCTCTTGGTCATCTCTGTCTTTTCAGAAATGTCTATATAGGTCTCCTGTCCATTTGTTGACTGGGTTGTTTGTTTTGGTGCTGTTAAGCATCATGAAAGCGGAGGTGAAAGTCACTCAGTCATGTCCGACTCCTTGAGACTCCATGGACTGTACAGTCCATGGAATTCTCCAGGCCAGAATGCTGGAGTGGGTAGCCTTTCCCTTCTCCAGGGAATCTTCCCAACCCAGAGATGGAACACAGGTCTCTTGCATTACAGGTTGATTCTTTACCAGCTGAGCCACAAGGGAAGCCCAAGAAAACTGGAGTAGGTAGCCTTTCCCTTCTCCAGGGGATCTTCCTGACCCAGGAATCAAACCAGGGTCTCCTGCATTGCAGGCAGATTCTTTACCAACTGTGTATCAGGGAAATATTTTCAAATTTTGGAAACGAATCCCTTCGGTCACATCATCTGAAATATTTTCTTCCAATCTGTGGGTTGTCTTTTCATTTTGCTTATTGTTTCCCTTGCTATGCAAAAGCTTTTGATTTTAAGTAGGTAATATTTGTTCATTTTTGTTTATATTTCCATTATCCTGGGAGATGGATTTTAAAAGATGTTACCGTGATTTATACCAGAGAACGTTCTGCCTATGTTTTTCTCTAGGAGTTTAAGGATACATGGACACCAATGTTCAATGCAACACTGTTTATAATAGCCAAGAAATGGAAGCAACCCAAATGTCCATTGATGGAAGAATGGAAAAGGAAGATGCAGTATATTTATACAATGGGATATTAGCCACTAAAATGAATGAAATAATGCTATTTGCAGCAATAAGGAGGGACCTAGAGATTGTCACACTGAGTGAAGTCAGACAGAAAAGAAGAAGCATCATATGACATTCCTTATATATGGATTCTAAAATGAAATGACACAAATGAGCTAACTTACAAAACAGAAAGAGACTCACAGAGAATGAACTTACAGTTGCCAAAGGGGAAAGATGGGGGAGGGATAGTTAGGGAGTTTGGAATGGACATGTGCAGACTGCTGTTTTTAAAATGAATAACCAACAAGGACCTGTGTATAGCACACGGAACTCTGCCCAGTGTTATGTGGCAGCCTGGACAGGAGGGTAGTTTGGAGGAGAATGGATTTATGTCTATGTATGACTGAGTCCCTTTGTTGTTCACTTGAAACTATCACAACATTGTTAATCTATACCCCAGTACAAAATAAAAAGTTAAAAAAAAAGAACCGCTATCCAGAAATTTATCTGTGCCCCTTTCCAGACACGAGCATCCTTTGTCCCAAATCGGATATTACTTCCCTAAATCCTGACACCATAGATTAGTTTCATATCATTTGCATCTTTTGTGCTTGATATAAATGAAATTATGCATACTTTTATTTTGGGGTTCTTTTGTTTGACATTATGTTTTAAGATTTATCCATATTTTTTTTCATGTTAAGTGTACCCCATTCATTCTCATTGTTCTGTAGTATTTCACTGTGTGAATATGTCAATATATCAAAATATCCTTGCTTCTGCTAATAGATTTTGATAATTTCTGATTTTAGGTTATTACTGACACTGATATTGTGAACATTCTAATATATATCTTGGGAAACGGAAGCGTATATTTCAATCAAGTACATACTCTGGAGTTAAAATGCCTGATCAGGTGAACATTTTGCTTTAGTTCAGGCTTAGTGTAGACTGAAAAATAATATTCCACAGTAGTTATATCTACCTACAGTTCTGCGGGAGACCCAGCTTCGATCCCCGGGTCGGGAAGATCCCCTGGAGAAGGGAATGGCAATCCACTCCAGTACTCTTGCCTGGAGAATCCCATGGACTTCTCTGTCCATGGGGTCGCAAAGAGTCGGACACGACTGAGCGACTTCACTCACTCACTCACTCACAGTTCTGCGAAACTGGTATGTTTTAGACGTTACCTTTTTGCCATTCAGATAAGGATATGTTTTTGCATATCCACACTGTGGATTTAAACTTCTGTTTCCCTGTACTGAAATTGAGTACTTTTTCAGGTTTATTTGTTTCCTTTCTTTTGTAAAAATCTTTAGTTCTTTTGCCAACTTTTGCATTGATGATCTGTAATTTCATATCGACTTGTAGAAATCTTTTGTATATTCTGGATAGGAATTATTTGTTAGGTGGATGTATTGCAAATCTATTTTCCCACTTACATATTGTCTTCTCACTTAAGGTGTCTTCTGATGAAAAGAAAGATCTGATTTTTAACATTTCCATTTATCAATTTATTTATTTTATGGTTACTTGTTCGTGTGCCATACTTAGGAAGTCTACCCCGAGGTAATTCGATATTCTTACTAAATTTTCTACTAATATATTTATAGTTTACCTTTCACATTTAGATCTGCAGCCCATTTGGAATATGTGTGTGTGTTGTGAGGTAGGAGCCAAGATGCATTTTCTTTGTATATGAATATTCAGTTAACTCAGCACATTTGATACAAAATATTATACAATTTTCTTTACACTTCCATGAAGTATTTTAAGTGTACACACTTTAGGTTTGGACAGTTCAGAGCAGATTTAACTGACTCGATGGACGTGAGTCTGAGTGAACTCCGGGAGTTGGTGATGGACAAGGAGGCCTGATGTGCTGCGATTCATGGGGTCGCAAAGAGTCGGACATGACTGCGCGACTGAACTGAAGGAAAGGGGTGTAATAAATAATTAAATATTATTGTGATATTTTCCTTAGGAAGAAATATTCGAGATAATTGGGAGAATCTCAATGTCTAGAAACAAACACCAACTTTTTGCTTGCTTTCAATTTTCATATAACAAGATAAAGCAATTTTATAATATTCCTATGTCCTGGCATTTAGATTTCTTTAGAAAGCTTCTATATATCCAACAGTTCCCAATATCTTTAAATTGATCATTAATCATTTTAAACTATATGTACTCCAGAGAAGAGGTAAGACTAATTTTCCCATCATTAATTCCTTTGATAATGTTTTCTCATTTGACACTTTCAGGCACTAGGAGGTGGGATTAATATTGCTCCAAATAAAATGTTCCTTTCTTTGGAATATCAGTTACAAAGAAAGTAGCATGGGCTTTCAATTTAGATGGATCTATTTCTCTTATGAATTTTGAGGGAAAATTATTTTTTGAGGTTCATTTTTCTACTCTGTAAATGATAATAGTGCTTACCCTATAACATTATTGTGATAATCAATACAAATCAGATGCAGCATTTGTAAAACATCTCACCAAATAAGAAATGTGGAGGAAATAATCGCTTAAGAGAAAGAACATGTGGAAAAGTGCAAATTGCTTGAGCTAAATGGCCAAATTGATCAAATACAAATTTCACTTTGAATTTTCAGTTTAAAATAGCTTCGGCTGTTTGCTCATATTGCACGTTGCTCCTCCTCTCTCAAAATGCCTATAAAAATGCTGAATATGATACAACTTGAAATACGACAAAAGCTAAAATTCTCAAATTATCAATCACTGGACTTTAAGAAAAGCAGTAAGAACTTCACTCATGTTTGTATCAGAAAGTTAAGAAAAGTACTCCCCTTCTGCGCAAGACTCAAAAACTTGGTAGCACTCAGAAAATTAGGCTCCCTCTGTTCAGTTTTGTGTTTTATTGTGTTGTGTCACATGTGTCACCTCACATCCCGTGGAATCACAGCTTGTCTTATCAGGTATGGCATCAGATGGTTCTGCATTCTTTGTATGAAGTAACCTGAGTAGTAGTTTTGCCTGCTTGAGTCTTTAAACAGTGTCTTTTAACGTGAGTCTCCAAGGACTCAATAGGACAGACAGTGGGAAGACAGAAGGGAGATAGTTAGGATGAATTGAACACACTGAATTCTGGGGGTAAGGTACCCTTGGCTTCCTAGGACGAGCTAGTGGTAAAGACTCCACCTGCCAGTGAAGAAGACATAGGGGATACGAGTTCAATACCTGGGTCAGGAAGATTCCCTGGAGGAGGGCATGGCAACCCACTCTAGGATTCTTGCCTGGAGAATCCCATGGACAGAGGAGTCTGGCAGGCTACAGTCCATATGGTCACAAAGAGTTGAACCCAAATGAAGTGCTATAGACAATGGTTCACTTCACTTAACTTCAGTTGCTCAGTCATGTCTGACTCTTTGCAACCCCATGAACTGCAGTATGCCAGGCCTCCCTGTCCATCACCAACTCCCAGTGTTTACACAAACTCATGTCCATCTAGTCAGTGATGCCATCCAGCCATCTCATCCTCTGTCGTCCCCTTCTCCTCCTGCCCACAATCCCTCCCAGCATCAGGGGCTTTAGCAATGAGCCAACATTTCTAATGAGGTGGCCAAAGTATGGAGTTTCAGCTTCAGCATCAGTATTTCCAATGAGCACTCAGGACTGATCTCCTTTGGACTGGTTGGATCTCCTTGCAGTCCAAGGGACTCTCAAAAGTCTTCTCCAACACCACAGTTCAAAAGCATCAATTCTTCAGTGTCAGCTTTCTTCACAGTCCAACTCTCACATCCATACATGACCACTGGAAAAACCATAGCCTTGACTAGATGGACCTTTGTTGGCAAAGTAATGTCTCTGCTTTTTAATATGCTGTCTAGGTTGGTCATAACTTTCCTTCCAAGGAGTAAGCGTCTTTTAATTTCATGGCTGCAGTCACCATCTGCAGTGATTTTGGAGCCCCCAAAATAAAGTCTGACACTGTTTCCACTGTTTCCCCATCTATTTGCCATGAAGTGATGGGACCAGACGCGATGGTCTTAGTTTTCTGAATGTTGAGCTTTAAGCCAATTTTTTCACTCTCCTCTCTCACTTTCATCAGGAGGCTTTTTAGTTTCTCTTCACTTTCTGCCATAAGGGTAGTGTCATCTGCATATCTGAGGTTATTGATATTTCTCCCGGCGATCTTGATTCCCGCTTGGGCTTCTTCCAGCCCAACATTTCTCATGATGTACTCTGCATATAAGTTAAATAAGCAGGGTGACAATATGCAGGCTTGACACACTCCTTTTCCTATTTGGAACCAGTCTATTATTCCATGTCCAGTTCTAATTGTTGCTTCCTGACCTGCATACAGATTTCTCAAGAGGCAGGTCAGGTGGTCTGGTGTTCCCACCTCTTTCAGAATTTTCCGCAGTTTCTTGTGATCCACACAGTCAAAGGCTTTGGCATAGTCAATAAAGCAGAAGTAGATGTTTTTCTAGAACTCTCTTGCTTTTTCTATGATCCAGCGGATGTTGGCAATTTGATCTCTGGTTCCTCTGCCTTTTCTAAAACCAGGTTGAACATCGGGGAGTTCACAGTTCATGTATTGCTGAAGCCTGGCTTGGAGAATTTTGAGCATTACTTTACTAGCATGTGAGATGAGTGCAATTGTGCAGTAGTTTGAGCATTTTTTGGCATTGCTTTTCTTTGGGATTGGAATGAAAGCTGACCTTTTCCAGTCCTGTGGCCACTGCTGAGTTTTCCAAATTTGCTGGCACATTGAGTGCAGCACTTTCACAGCATCATCTTTCAGGATTTGAAACAGCTCAACTGGAATTTTTTCTATGATCCAGCGGATGTTGGCAATTTGATCTCTGGTTCCTCTGCCTTTTCTAAAACCAGGTTGAACATCGGGGAGTTCACAGTTCATGTATTGCTGAAGCCTGGCTTGGAGAATTTTGAGCATTACTTTACTAGCATGTGAGATGAGTGCAATTGTGCAGTAGTTTGAGCATTTTTTGGCATTGCTTTTCTTTGGGATTGGAATGAAAGCTGACCTTTTCCAGTCCTGTGGCCACTGCTGAGTTTTCCAAATTTGCTGGCACATTGAGTGCAGCACTTTCACAGCATCATCTTTCAGGATTTGAAATAGCTCAACTGGAATTCCATCACCTCCACTAGCTTTGTTTGTAGTGATGCTTTCTAAGGCCCACTTGACTTCACATTCCAGAGTGTCTGGCTCTAGGTGAGTGATCACACCATTGTGATTATCTGGATCATGAAGATCTTTTTTGCACAGTTCTTCTGTGTATTCTTGCCACCTCTTAGTATCTTTTGCTTCTGTTAGGTCCATACCATTTCTGTCCTTTATCAAGCCCACCGTTGCATGAAAAGTTCACTTGGTATCTCTAAGTTTCTTGAAGAGATCTCTAGTCTTTCCCATTCTGTTCTTTTTCTCTATTTCCTTGCATTGATGGCTGAGGAAGGCTTTCTTATCTCTCCTTGCTATTCTTTGGAACTCTGCATTCAGATGCTTATATCTTTCCTTTTATCCTTTGCTTTTCACTTCTCTTCTTTTCACAGCTATTTGTAAGGCCTCCTCAGACAGTCATTTTGGTTTTTTGCATTTCTTTTCCATGGGGATGGTCTTGATTCCTGCCTCCTGTACAATGTCCGGAACTCTGTCCATAGTTCATCAGGCACTCTATCTATCAGATCTAGTCCCTTAAATCTATTCACACTTCCACTGTATAATCATAAAGGATTTGATTTAGGTCATACCTGGATGGTCTAGTGGCTTTCTCTACTTTCTTCAATTTCAGGATGAATTTCGCAGTAAGGAGTTCATGATCTGAGCTACAGTCAGCTCCCGATCTTGTTTTTGCTGACTGTATAAAACTCTTAAGAGAAAGACTCTTGTCAGTATTACTTATAAATTTTATTTTTCATAAATTACATTCATTCTAGTGTCATAGAGCTAGGCATTAATTTGCCAAGTCAGTTCATTAGAAAGTCACTAGAAAAATTCTTTCCAGATACTAAATATTGGAATAAAAGCTGTGAGTTCCAGGCTTTCTTCTAGATGTAGATCAGAAAAGCTAAATATTAAACAAGTTTATATAGAGTAAGATCAAGGACAGTCCAGAGTTCAATGTGGGGCATAAATAACTTCATTCTTTTAAAAGTAAGTGTAGCTGGAAAATAAATGTATAATTCATCCCGTAGCATAAGGAAAATTAGGCACAAACTTAGAAACTTAGAAGAAAAGAAACTGCGTCTTAAAATCATAATCAAAGACAGACACAAGAAGTCTATAATGCTATTTGGAACTCTCAGTATGATGTAATTAAATGTGGCCATAAGAAAAAAGAAAAAGGCAGGAAATCAAAAAAACAGATAAAGATGGTAACAAGATGAAATGAGGAAACAGCATGGATAACATGCAAAGACAAATCTTCATTGACAGAATTAAGTTATCCACTGGAGGAAATTGACAAACAGAAATACTACTACATAAAACTGAAACAAAAGACATTCAACACATTTGCAAAATGTTCTTAGAATCAAGAGGAAAAATACAAATGAGTTTTAAATTATGAGAAAGATGTCTCCAAATACAGAAGTCAGAGGATGAAGATAAAGTATATTTGATAGCACTAAATTAACTTTGTTAAATATGGTAATAACATAATAATGATAATCAGAAAATGCCACCATTCTCATAAAATATCTCAAAATATTTATGGGAAAATATCATGTCTGCAACTTACTTCCAACGGACTGAACTTATCTATGCACACACAAGCATGTGTATACAGAGACACACATACAGAGACACATATATACCCATCTATCTATCTGGTATATGCCATCTATCCCTACACACATAGAGATATACATGTATATATAAGTATATATACAGTGCACATATATATGTGCACAAAGAGAGAGAAAGCAAATGTGGCAACATATTAACAATATGTGAAAGCATGTAGGTTTTGTTTTCTTAATATTTTTGCTTTTTTAAACTTTTATATTTTTCATTGAAGTATAGAGGAAAGCATTATAATATAAAAGAAGTTATATTTCAGCCAAAAGTAAAAGAAAATTATTTGTATATCCAAAAAAAATGAATTATAAATGAAAACTTAAAAAATCTCACAGATACATAGGGGCAGAAAAATATATCATAAAAACTAACAGCATAATTGAACTCAGATTCTGGATATAGGCCTAAAAATAGTTGAAATGCCTATGAATATTTTGTGGAAAATACAGCAATCCAAGATGTATTATAGTCTATTATTTTTTGGTGAAAGTAAATAAAAAGCATTAACATATGCTCAATCAAACATTTGCCCTTCTTGGGAAAAATTCAAATTCAAATCAACTGAGAAAGAAATCACAAGCAAGAGAAAGAATGACATTTAAAAAAAAAAGCACCAAGGGTTCTAACTGTCACACAAGACATTGTTATGACTGTAATAAAATGCTAAACACTATGATTTAAAAAAACAAAAACAAAAAGAAGTTATAACAAAAGCCTAGGTCTAAATTGAGATTCTATTTTAAAAGACTGAAAAGGTGAAGGAGAGAGGGAAAATGCATTTAAAAAGTAACAGTCAGAAGGTGCCATTTTATTCTTGAGTTTGATCATCAATGAAACATCATCAAAGAGTTGTTAGAGTAAATGTTGGTAAATATTGTTAACATTTTTAAATGCTCACTTTCCAAATCAATACAGTAGATAAAAGCAAAGAAAACACAATTCAAAGACAGGAAAGAACAGATAGAAAATGAATGAATTAAAAATGAAGATGTATGGTGTTAGGGCAGAGAAGGCAATGGCACCCCACTCCAGTATTCTTGCCTGGAAAATCCCATGGGTGGAGGAGCCTCGTAGACTGCAGTCCATGGAGTCACTAAGAGTTGGACACGACTGAGCGACTTCACTTTCACTGCACTTTCACTTTTCACTTTCATGCATTGGAGAAGGAAATGGCAACCCATCCAGTGTTCTTGCCCGGAGAACCCCAGGGACAGGGAAGCCTGGTGAGCTGCCGTCTATGGGGTCACACAGAGTCGGACATGACTGAAGTGACTTAGCAGCAGCATGGTGTTGAGTGTTCTAATTTCATTCTTTTACGTGTAACTGTCCAATTTTCCCAGTGCCAGTTACTGTAAAGACTATCTTTTCTCCACCATATTCTCTTGCCTCCTTTGTCATGCATTAGGTGACCATAGGAGTATGGTTTATCTCTGGGCTCTCTATCTTATTGCACTGATCTATATTTTTCATTTTGTGCCTGTACCATACTGTCTTGTTTACTATAGCTTTGTCATATAGTCTGAAGTCAGGGAGCCGGATTTCTCCACTTTGCTTTTTTTGTCAAGATTGCTTTGGATATTTGAGGTCTTTTGCGTTTCAACACAAATTGTAAAATTTTTTTACAAAAAATTTCATACCAATGAAAAACGCCATTGGTAATTTGATAGGGATTTCATTGAATCCATAGATTGTTTTGGTAGTAGAGTCATTTTCACAATATTGATTCTTATAATGCAGAAACATAGTATATCTTTCCATATATTTATGTTACATTACTTTCATTAATATCTTATAGTTTTCTGCATACATTTCTTTTGTCTCCTTAGGTAGGTTTATTCATAGGCATTTTATTTTTTTTGTTGCAGTAAGACTTAAATGGAAGCCTGGACACCATAAAATTCTTAGAGGAAAAGAGAAGTAGAACACTAACATTTGATCTTTTTTGACCCACCTTCTAGATTAATGAAAATAAAACAAAAATTAACAAATGGGAGCTAATTAAACTTAAATGCTTTTACACAGCAAAGGAAACAATCAACAAGAAAAAAAAAAAAAGACAACCTTCAGAATAGGAGAAAATATTTGCAAAGGAAACAACTGAAAAGGCATTAATTTCCAAAATATACAAACAGCTTATGCAGCTCAATATACAAAAAAAGAAGAAAAAATCCAATCAAAAAAATGGACAGATCTAAATAGACATTCTCCAAGGAAACATACAGATGACTAACAAACACATGAAAAGATACTCAGCATCAATAATTATTAGAGGAACACAAATCAAAACTGTAAGAAGGTATCACTTCACACAGGTGAGAATGGCCATCATCAAAAAAATCCAATCGGTTGGCCAAAAAGTTAATTTGTGTTTTTCTGTTAAAAAGTTACAGAAAAAGCTGAACAAACTTTTTGGCCAGCCCAGTACAAACAATAAATGTGGGAGAGGGTGTGGAGAAAAGTGAACCCTCTTACAATGTTTGTGGGACTGGAAATTGACACAGCTATTATGGAGAACAATACAGAGATTCCTTAAAAACTAAAAGTAGAAATAACAGATGACCCAGAAATCCTATTCCTGGGCACATACCTGGAGAAAACCATAATTAAAAAAGACATAGGAACCCCAATATTCATTGAAGCCCTATTTAAAATAGCCAGGATATGGAAGCAACCTAAATGTCCATCAACAGAGGAAGGGATAAAGAAGAAGGAATATATATAAAAAGGAACAAAACTGTGATTTGCAGAGACATGGATGGCTGTAGAGACTGTCATAGAGAGTGGAGTTAACTCAGAAAAAAAAAACAAATATCGTATAATAAGACTTACATGTGGAATCTAAAAATGATGCAGATGAAGTCATTTGCAAAGCAGAAATAGAGACACAGATGTAGAGAACAAACGTACCGACGGCCATGTGGAGGGAGGGTGAATTGGGAGTTTGAGACTGATATATGTACAGCACTATATATATTTTATGTATATATTTCAATCGTGTGCAACTCTTTCAAACCTCCCTGTAGTCTGCCAGTCTCCTCTGTGCATGGAATTCTCCAGGGAAGAATACTGGAGTGGGTTGCCATTTCCTTCTCCAGGGGAACTTCCTGACCCAGGGATCAAACCCAGGTCTGCTGCGTTCCAAGGCAGATTCTTTCCCTCTGAGCTGCCAGGGAAGCCTTAAACATAAAACAGATAATGAACACAACCTACTGCATAGCACAGGGACTCTACTCCGTGCTCCGTGGGAACTCAATGGGAAGGAAATTCAGATATATGTATACATATACCTGATTCACTGTGCTACACAGTAGAAATTAGAAGAGCATTGTAAAGCAGCTATACCTCAATAAAAATTAATCTTAAGAAAAAGAAGCTGGAGGCGGCAGTGCTCCTCCAGGTCTGTGTTACACACTGCCGCTCCTGGCGTGTGTTCCAACAGCTTGTGCACGTGCATGTTCGGGGTCCTGGCCGCTGTCTCTGCCCAGCTGGTCTTCAGCAGGGAGGGAAACATGGGCTTCTGCTTCTCTGGCTTAGTGTGTGTTAGTGTGTTAGTGTGTTAGTCGCTCAGTCATGTCCGACTCCTTGCAATCGCATGGACTATATAGCCCACCAGGCTCCTCTGTTTATGAAATTCTCCAGGCAAGAATCCTGGAGTGGGTTGCCATTTCCTTCCTCGTGAAAAGTGAAAGCGAAGTCACTCAGTCATGTCCGACTCCTTGCAACCCCAGGGACTGTAGCCTACCAGGCTCCTCAGTCCATGGAATTTTCCAGGTAAGAGCACTGGAGTGGGTTGCCATTTCCTTCTCCAAGGTTATCACCAATTCTCTCGTGCAAACATTCCTCAGCTGGGACCTCAGTTTCTCCACATCTTCGACTGTTGCCTCTGTCGTGGTGACTGTTTCAGATATCCTCAGCTCAGCCAACAGCCTGAGTGCAAGGTCCCTCTGCCCCACACTTGAGTTCCTGGGGGGTTCTGGGTGAATCGTCCTCTGCTTTTCCAAACGGGAGAAGGGCCACACCTGACTCAGAGGTCAGGCTGTGGCTTGGCCCCTGGTGGCTGCTCCCCTCATCTCTCAACCTTGGAGGAATTCTCACGTTACATGGGGAAGAAGTTCAACTTCTTGAAAAGTTCAACTTCTTCGTGAAAAGCCTCCTTGCTTGCTGCTTCTTCAAGAGGGAGCCCTCCTTCTGAAGCCTCTGTGCAACCCAGGTGTCTCCTAGGGGTCTTTAACCTCAGACATGACATTGGAGGTCAAGGTTGAGGTTCTCTTCCCACCGGATGGGGCTGAGCCGAGTCAGCCCTGTCGTGGAGGCAGGGTGACCTGGTAGGCTCACTGTGTACTGGGCCTAGCTGCCAGCCTTCACTGGGCTTTCTGGTGCTTGGCTGGAGTCTGATACTGTGAGACAGCCTGGGACCTGGGACTTGGGACCTCAGTCTCTTTGCTGTGGTGCTTGCATTGATACCTGAAGCAACAAAATAATGAGAAATTATAAGGCTATTAATAAATATAATCACATACATGTGCAGTTGGGACAAATTATGAGCAAGATACAAAAAGACCAAAAGCCCAACTGTCACTTCTAAAGAGCCAGGAGCAAAAGCTGGGTACCCTACTGCACCTGGGGTTTCCCTGGTGGCTCAGTGGTGAAGCATCCACTTGCAGGCAAAAGACACAAGAGACGCAGGTTCGATCTCTGGTTGGGGAAGATCCCCTGGAGGAGGGCATGGCAACCCGCTCCAGTATTCTTGCCTGGAGAATCACATGGACAGACGAGCCTGACATGTTACAATTCATGGGGTCGCAAAGAGTCAGAGACGACTGAGCAAGTGAGCACATTCTGGGCATGCCCCCTGCACACACCACCACCAAGGGGGTGTGCAAAGTGTGCAAACAACCCAATCCACCCCTCCAGCTGGACTCTCGGGACACATCCCTACCCTCATGACATATGAGGAACCAACTTGTCCCTTCTAGCGGCGAGGGAATCCAGTTACTTGTTCTTGTTTCCCTATCTGCTCCGCTGTAGAAGGAGCCCCATTAAAACTGTGCTTGAATGTCTTTTCTGGCTCTTCTCAATTTCTATTGATTAAGGGAATCAAAATCTGTGGTGGGTAACAAGGAGAGGTACCCGCCCCGCTTCTACAGGTGAGACTTATTGAAGGTGACTGCTAGGCTTCAAGCTGCAGACTTCCAGCTCCAGACCTTTCCTCCTCCCCAAGGAGGGCAGTCAGCCACATGGGAGTCAGGAGGTGCCCACTCACTGCAGCAAGTTCTGTGGGCATGTGCTCTCCTGGCCTCACTGCAGTCTCTCCCTGCAGGCCTTCCCAGGCTCCGTGCTGGGTAGAGAGGGCCAGGATGCCCCACAGCAAGGAGGAGCCCTCCTCATCCTCTGTGGACTCACCTTGACCCCCCAGGAGTTGCCCCTGTCCAGGAAGACCCTTCCCCACCAGCAGCAGCAGCACCAGAGAGCTGAGCAAACCTGCTGCAAAGACAGTGATGGTGGCTCAGACTTGGGTGGGCCATGTGGGGAACCAGGCTTCTCAGGGTGATCTGCATGTGCAGCCTTCCTCCCACAGCCAAAGGGAGACACTTCCTAGGGAAGTAGGGCTGTGATGGAGCAGACTTGAGGCTGGGCAATTCCAGCTCCTTAAGGGGAAGCACACGTGCAGCGGTGTTTTGCCTGCAGCCTTCTGTGTCCGCATGGCCCTCTTGATTCTCATGCTCCCCGGTCCACTCCGTGAGCTTGGCAGGTGTGGGAGACCCTGGGGCTAGTCAGCTTCCTGTATGGACTTGAATCTCCACCGTAACTGCAATTCCCATAACACTGGAATCAGTGACTGGTGAGGCTTCCAACACCTTCACATTGATAAATCTATCCATCAGGGTCTGGATTCTGTGTTATGGCAAAAGAAAGAAAGCTAGATTTAATAAGTATTTATTTTTCAGTTAAAACTAAAATAAAAAATAAAAAAAAAGGTTCAAGTCAAGATTACAGAATTAGGACAAAGCATGTGGAATGTTCCAGGGAGAAATGATAGATGTAATGTTACTGTCCTGTAGTGGGATCCTCTGATCCACGGAAGAGCAATGCATGGCTTGGAGCAGAGGAAATGAAATGAAAAAAGCATCACTGTCTGAACTAGAAGTGGAAGCTGACTTTCTGAGACTCAGTCCTCTACACAAACCATACTTCTTCGCGTCTTATCTATATATTCCTCCTACGCTTTGAAAGGTAATTTCATCAGAGTCTAGACGCTCCATCTTCTTTTATGTATACTAACTTAATAAAGTGATTCCTTTTAGCTAGTCATTTATCTTCCAGTTCTTAGACTGGATTTCATTCTTTTCATGCCCTGAGTATCTGCAAAGAGCAAGCATCAGCTTCAAAGTGAGAGTCCCTTCTGTAAAGGACGAGCAGTTCTTCGCTGAGACGAAGAGCTTGGCAGCTAGGATCATTTTAAGCAAAAGTGCTTCCCAGTTTCCTATATTTATATGTTTTTTTAAAAATTATATCTCAAGTTTTAGAGAAGGCAAGACTAAAACAACCACTATCTAAATAAGGATAAAAACAGTCACACAGGAATTTTTAGATTGCTTAAAGATAGTAATGAACCTTCTAAAAATGTCTGATGCTTCCTGTTCAAAATTGCCCTGTATACATACCAAATTTTAACTGCCTGAATCTGACCCTTAAAGTTTTGTTTAGAATCCTATAGATATGATTTGTCACAGTTTGATACTACTTTATCAATAATGTAGAATTTAATGAGAACAAATCTTTCTGAAAAGATTAAGTGTTATGCTACATTGTTATGGAAAGCTTTACAGTTACATTTTTAAAAGATTTTATGATTAGATATCAGGACCTGTAACAGCCTAAACGATAAATCTGTTTCCATTCTTAAACAATATTTTCTATCAAACTAAAGATCTTTAACTTTATTTTATGCTTCATGCAATATTTAATTGATATCCAAGATGGAAATTTATTTATATCATATTCTAAAATTCTAGAGCCAAAGGTATTATATTTTGAAATTTCAATAAAAGGTAGATGCAAGTGTTCCCCCAAATGATATGAAAATAGTTGAAACCCTAAGATTCAAATTATTTAGAATTAATCTAAAATTATGCACCCATAAGCAGTTCTATATTGTGTGTATGAAAAGTCTTCATGGTCTAGTAATACTGGCATTATTTTTCCAAAATGTATCATCACAGTTTGGCCATGTTCTATTTGTATTAGACTGAGTCAGTGAACACTGTTATATGAACGATTCATATAAAACCTGGTGAAATATCTCCATATTTTGTCTGTTGCATGTTTGCACCACTGTCTATCCAAGTTCAAAAACTATTTGATAAACATAGTTAAATGTGAAATCTGTAATTATAATACTTGACACCAAATCATAGTTTCAATTTTTCATCTTGATAAGTAGTGTTGGATTTATATATGAGTTCTGCTTTAAGATTTTTATTTTGAAGCACTTTGCAGGCTGATATTTTATGTACGGCATTCATTTTTTGATCCATTTATCTGCCCTGCCTACTTTAATTAAGCCATCATTGCACTCTGATGTTTTTGCTAATTTTGGATGATGGATCCATCATTGTTTGTTTATAAAAGCTGATTGGAAACAAGGCATTCATTGTGTGGTGCCTGAAAATCTGTTCCATCCATTATCACAGGGTAGTTGCTGTAGTTGCAGCTTTGTTATCATCAAGTTTTTATAAATATTGGCTTTTTCTTGATTGATTTTCATCAGCAGCATTGTCTTGTAGTCACCAAATTCTTGTCATTTGTGCTATGTTACAAAATGCTCTCCTAATATACAGAAAATTATGTTTTCAAGAAAACCTGCATGTCAGTCATTTCTTTAATAAATCTTTGATCCTTAGGTATGCTATTTGGGCAAATTAACAAATAGGCTGCTATTCTCATTCACTAGTACTATCAACTTACCTAATGAATTGCCTTTCATTTATTGCCTTGATGAAATCTAGCTATTTTGAAAACCTTCTCAATTCTTTACATCAATGCAAATTACATTATGGAAGATAAATTCCTACATACAGTTTGTGAGAATTAAAAAAAAAGAATAAATGTTGACTTTTAAAATAAATCTTTGAGTTGACTGTCATTCTAAAAATGTACTGAAGAGGCATGTAAAAGGAAGAATTGAGCTGTGATTTTTCTTAGTTCTCCTTCTCAGTTGTAACATTGAGATTGATATTGATTCTTTTGAATGATATAGGAGAAAAATAGTTGAAATCTGGGGAGTCTGCCTAAGACACAGGAAAATATGAATTTGCCTTTGTCTTTTAACCAGTAGGGGTTTTCCTGATGGCTCAGACAGTAAAAACTCTGCCTGCAATTCAGGAGACCTGGGTTCGATCTCTGGGTTGGGAAGATCCTCTGAAGAAGGGGACCCTACTCCAGTATTCTTGCCTGGAGAATTCCATGGACAGAGAAGCCTGGCAGGCTATGGTCCATAGCGTCTCAAAGAGTCAGACACAACTGAGCAACTAATGCTTTCTTTCACTTTTAACCATGTGAATATACTAAAGTTGGGCCTAGAGATAGATAACCAGGTTTTCTAAATAACCATCATCTCAAAAATTCTGAGGCCTTTATAGCACTGATAATCTGTGTTCTGAACTGCCTACACGGTGCTTGAGTCTCCACAGTCATAGCATGTGTTCATTCAACTCAAATCCATCAGGAATTTGAAAAGCATCTGACTCAGTCTTTAAATTCATAATCCCAGACATATAAACAGGTTCACATTACCCAATTATACAGATGTTACTCTTCTGTAATTTTTCCCTCTAATTGCTTATTTGAACAAATGAAACTTCACAGGTTAGGGCTCCCTGTCTCATCCTTTGCCTCTCAAGAGTTGCTGTTGTTTATTCTCTAAGTCATGTCCGACTACAACCCCGTGGGCTGTCCTCATCTGCTATCATTTATCCATAGGTAGTGTGTAAGACTTACAGCTTATATTGATGACTTTATCAAATACACATTTATCAATAAACCACACAAATGCTACTTTTAAGTTTCCATTTTAGGAAGAGAATATTCTGCATATTATTCTGTCACTTATGCCCACCATAATAACTATCTGGTTCATTCCTTTACATGTTGTCATTTCACACTCTGATTGAACCATTGACTTCCTTTTGAGGGACAGACAGGTTTTTACATTTTTGCTGTTAGACAACTATGACTGCAGTATCATTCTTGTATATATTTGGAAGAGTTTCTCTCTGGAAAGAACTAGAAGTGATATTTCTAAAATTTAGGGTAAGTGAAAAAAGTGAAAGTGTTAGTCCCTCGGTCTTGTCTGATCTGCAAACCCATGGTCTGTAGCCCGTCAGGCTCCTCTGTTTATGGATTCTCCAGGGAAGAATATTGGAGTGGGTAGCCATTCCCTTCTCCAGGGGATCTTCCCAACCCAGGGATTGAACTTGGGCCTCCCGCATTGAAGGCAGATTTATTGCTATCTGAGTTACCAGGGAAGCCCAATCAACTCCATGTCACCACATTTCTTTACTCACGATGTCTGGATATGAGTTATTCTTTCTTCATCTCATGGTCAAATATGGTATTGCTAGATTTTTAAACACTTTTTTTCCAGTTTGATGGATATGAGATGATATATAATGTTTATTTAAATCTGCATTATCCTGACTTTTAACCAGGCCAAGCATTTCATTATGTTTACTGACCTTTATGCTTCCTTTCCTGTAAATATATATTTTCCATTTTTCCATTGAGTCATCATTTTTGTGCTAAATTTGCAGGGGTCCATCATGCGGTCTCTGCACCAATCTCTAATCATTTTATATTAGTAGAAGTGTTTTCCCCTCACTGGTAACATTTTCACTTTGTGGTATCTTTCGTCATATAGAATTTCCCTCACATGTTATTTTGGGTATCTGATAAAAATAGAAATTCAAATGCATTGTTTTCCCTCTGTCCAGATTTTTTTCATCAGTGTTTTAATTACTATATCCTTGTAAGTGTGGAGTACCAGTTCCAGCTCACTCATATTCTTCCATATTGTCTAGAGAATCAAACACATTCCATTTTCAGTTAAACCAAGCTTCACAGTAAATTATATATAAATATGATATACCTCACAATGGTAATTTAACACACATTTAATGAAATCTAATTTATCACTATGCAATAAGTTAAAATTTTCTCTGTAATGTTTTCATATTCTTGCTATTTTTTTCTTTATAATTGATAGTTGCTATCATCTGAGCTGTCTTTTGCTAAATTTTCTAGCTGTTTATGGTTAGGAACACCCCTCTATTGGAATGGTATTTTGTCCTCAACAAACTTGCTAAACTTTTTATTATTATATTATTAGTTTGGATATTTTATATATTCCCTTGAGTTTTCTATATAGGCAATCATATTACAAATGACAACTGTATTTCTTTCTAGTCCTTATAGCTATTGATTCTATTTTACTATTGTTATATGGCTAGAATCACCAGTAAAATGCTAAATCAGAAAGGATGACAGCAGATTTGCTTGCTTTGTGTCTGACTTTAACATATCAAAATAACCCATAAACTAGTTTGTACTAGTATGTCCTCTCTATATAAGACATTGGAGGAAGAGAAAGATTCAATGATTTGCCTAAGGTCACACAGCCAAGAAATGGCAGAGACAATATCTGAGCCAAGACAGTCCAGCTCCTAGTCAGTGCTTACTCTACATAGCATACATGCAGAGGTCCCCAGTCTCTAGTATTTGACATCTGATGATCTGAGGTGCAGCTGATGTAATAATAATAACAATAGACATAAAGCACAATAAATATAATGCTCTCCAATTATCCCGATTCTGTCCCCCACCCCTACGCCAAGTCCTTTGAAAAATTATCTTCCACAAAAACTATCCCTGGTTTCAAAAAGGTAGTGTATATAAACTACATATGGGCTATAGTACATGCTCCTATTATGCTAAGCTGTTTTCTGAATTATGATGAGACATTCTTTTTCTCTACTTTAGGTATTTATCATAATTCATCTTAATCACTTTAAATCATTTTTCCTCTACTCATGGGGATAATCATAAGGTAGCTCATTAATAGGTTAATATGATCAATTTATCAGTTTTCTCATTTTCTGATATTAAAACATCTTTGTTCTGGTCTGAATCCACTTTGGCCAAGGTTTGTTTTTAATGTATATTGTTGGATTTTGTTAACAGATTTGTCAATTAGTGTCTTTGAAGAAATTAGCTTGTAACTTTGCTCTTTATGTAATTCTTTTTTTGTTGCTGGTTTCTGGCATTGAATTTGTAGTAGTTTGAAAAAAAAAATGAGTGTGGGAAAAAGATTCCTCTTTATCTGCTATAAAATTTTGTGCAAGTTGGATTTATGCTTTTAATGTTTTGGGAAACCCACCCATATAATAAACATGGTATTTTATTGTAGGAAATTTTTCAGTATTGATTCAGTGACATTAGGAGATATGGATCTATTCAGATTTTTTGTTTATGGTTGATCCAGTTTTGTTTGATAACATAGTTCTAAGATATTATATATTCTTCCAAATTTATTAACATATATTCTTTCATAGTATTGAGGGGATCATATTTATAGATAAGTCTCCCTTTTCTTTCCTAACATTTTTTCTTTTGACTCTTGTCTGTTTTTCTTTGAGCATCTTATGAGATGATGTATCAATATGATTAGATTACAAAGATCGTTATTGTAACTGCGTTCTGTTTCAAAAACCATAATACCTTATGTTTGTCGTGTCCCTTTGCCTACTTTCTTGGGACTTATTTTGTTATTATTTTTTTCATAACTACTAATTACTTTTCAGCTTTCATTTTCTAATTAAGCTTTTAAGGCTGAAAGCTAATTCTCTACAGTTTTAACTCTACCTTATGCTTTAATACAAAGTATTATCATTTCACTGAGTTTTAAGTGTTTTCCGGTTTGCATTGTGATTCATTTTATCCAAGAGCAATTTAGAAGTGTGTTCTTAAAATTTCCAACACATAAGCATTTTTTTTCTCTCTTTGTATTCATTATATGATCAGAAAACATGGTCTTTATGTTCAGTTTCTTGGCCAATAAGGTCAATCTGTGTTTCAGATTTTCTCTACCTTGACTAGCTTTCTCTCTTCTCAATTTAGTTATTTTTAAGAGCATCTTAAATTTCCAAATTATGATAGTAAATCGGTACATTTATCTTGCTCAAAATCTGCCATTAGGGTAGAATCTAAAACTCTTGCAAGGCTTTGCATGGGCTTGCCACCACTTTCTATCCAATCATATCTCTGCCACTCTGACTCATTAAACTCATTAAATTTCCAAAGCATAACATGTTCTCTCCTTCATTCAACAAGTATCCTCATTCCTGTCACCTAGAGTTCCTTCTGTGTTAGTGAAATCCACAAAAACCCCTCCATCTGAAGAAAGGGCCCCAGTTATAAAATTTATACCCGTTGTTAAAGTAGTTTGACATCATGTTTTAGTTCTCTTCTCTATGTGTTTCCTGCAGGTAAGTCCATTTTGAACACTCTTATACAATAGAATATGGTAAACCTAGACAGCATATTAAAAAGCAGAAGCATCACTTTGCCAACAAGGTCAGTATAGTCAAAGCTATGGTTTTTCCAGTAGTTATGTATGGATGTGAGATTTGGACCATAGAGAAAGCTGAGCACAGAAGAATGCTTTTGAAATGTGGCATGGGAGAAGACTCTTGAGGGTCCCTTGGACTGCAAGGATATCACACCAGTCAATCCTAAAGGAAATTAACCCTGAATATTCATTGGAATGGAGAAGGCAATGGCATCTCACTCCAGTACTCTTGCCTGGAAAATCTCATGGACAGAGGAGCCTCGTAGGTTGCAGTCCATGGGGTCGCTGAGGGTTGGACACAACTGAGCAACTTCATTTTCACTTTCATGCATTGGAGAAGGAAATAGCAACCCACTCCAGTGTTCTTGCCTGGAGAATCCCAGGTACGGGGGAGACTGATGGGCTGCTGTCTATGGGGTCGCACAGAGTCAGACAAGACTGAAGCAACTTAGCAGCAACAGCAGCAGCATTCATTGGAAAGATGGATGTTGAAGCTGAAGCTGCAATCTTTTGGTCACCTGATGCAGACAGCCAACTCGTTGGAAAAGTTCCTAACGCTGAGAAAGACTGAGGGCCCGAGGAGAAGTGGGTAGCAGAGGGTGAGATGGTTGGATGGCATCGCTGATTCAATGGACATGAGTTTGAGCAAACTCCTGGAGATAATAAAGGACAGGGAAGCCTGGCATGCTACAGTTCATGGGGTCACAGAATTGGACTTGACTTAGCAACTGAACAACAAAAATACAGTAGAATATAGCACAAAATTTGGTACACACACACATTAAATGAATTAAATTGCAACATTGGAATCCACAGATACCACAGGGACCCAGAGGTATAATTTCTCATGTTTAAAATAATCATATGTGTTTTTTGTCTTTTTTGACAAAAGACAAAGACTTTTTCTTAAAGGTAAAAGAAATCTTTTCTCAAAATGTAAGACTTTAATTACAGTACAGCTTCTATGGCATCAGCAAGTTGAGAGCAACCAAATTCAGAAAGCCACTAGAGAAGGGTTATTTTCACCTCTTAAGCTGCACTTCTCTTGAGTATTGACTGAGCTCTTTTACAGTTTTAGGACTCTCACCTTTGCTGTTCATTAGAAAGAAAAAATATGTAATTCTAAGACTGAGTGTATTTTTTGCCTTTTCCCACAAGATTGAAAAACTCTTTCCTGTTGGCAATTTTCTTAAAGCTAATAGATTCTTTTATGTATATATTAAAATTTGACAAACACTTTTCTGTACAATATTTCATCTCCATAACTGCCTGAGCCTCAAGGAAGTTTGAAGCCCTAATTGTATAATATTATAACACACACACACACAAAAAACAACAAGGGATCTCATTCCTGACCTCAGCTGGTCAGCTTATTGTATATCATCTTCCTTTTAATTCAAAAACTACTCAAAGACTGTTTTCCATGTGTCTTATTTGAGACATTCTCAGTAATTTACTGCCATAATTTATAATCGCATAGAGTCCCATAGGTTAATTACAGAATCTTCAGTGTAAAAAAATGTGTCTTCCTTTCATTCTTTTCAGCGATGCAGCCTTTATTTCATTTAGCATTCTCTAATTTTTCTACTATAGAAATGGTAAGTAGACTGGCTCAGGGTGACCTATCCATAATTTTACAGGCCTATCTCTCAACCCTTACCTAATTTTTTCTTAACTTATGAAATTAGTTATCATATCTTTTGTATTACATTCCAGTTTCACTGACCCTAAATTGTATTGCTGCTAATGAAAAAAAAAAAAAAATCCAGCATTTTGCATTTACAAAAATATTCTAATCTTTTGTGTAAAGAACAAAGTTCCACAAAATTGAATTTGGTAAGAATGTACATACTTTATAATTACTCTACTCAACACATACATACATATATAATCATTGTTTCCTTATAAAATTATAATTATACTCATTAATTGGAATCTGCAAAAATATCTTTGTTACTAGTAGTAGATAAATACATTCTTGTAACAGTTAAAAATAAGTATTTTAATGTCAACTCTCCACTGGAAAAAAATAAAATCAATCTTTCCTTAACATAAGTACTACTCACATAAAACTAATTTCCCTTTCTAACATAAATTATTATCAAAATTATCATATGGATAACTTCTTAGGAAGCATTGTTTGAGTAAAGCAAGATATTATTATTTATATTTCAATATGGTACTTGAGATCAATGTGGAAGTTGAGATCAGAAACTGATATTTCTCAAGTTGTAAAAAAGTAGAATACAAGTTAAATGACCTTTTTGAGTTTATTTATTTTTTCTTATTACGGAAAAAAGTGATAGTGGATTTTTAATCACTATAGTTTTGACAGTAGGAAAAAAGTGGTCATTGCTTTCCAAATAAAAGTAGATTCAAATATTGTATGTGCACAGTAATATTTAAATTTTATAACTTTCTTTTCAGGCTATTAAAAACAAAAGCAAATCATTTTGTTGTTAAAATTCTTCCAATATAAAATAACGTTGTTACCATGAGACTGAATCTAGAAAGTAATCACACCACCATTTAGTTTTTCATTAAATAAAGGAACAAGATGTTTCTTAGAAAATCAGCTCTCACATTACCAATAGTACTGGCTGTACTTGTGTTGTAAGGTTTAGTAACTGGAACTGCAGGCTCTGAAATTAGATAGCTTGAGTTTTAAATCCAAGCTACATTGCATATAAGCTATGCAAATTCAGGCAAGTTACTTGATTTCCGTAAACCTGTCATTCATCTGGGAAATAGAGATAGTAATAATGTATACCCCATAGAGTTGTGGTATTCAATAATCTGAGTATCAGTTCAGTTCAGCCGCTCAGTCGTGTCCCCATGATGGACCCCATGAATTGCAGCACACAGGCCTTCTTGTTCATCACCAACTCCCAGAGTTCACTCACACTCATATCCATTGAGTCAGTGATGCCATCCAACCATCTCATCCGCTGTCGTCCCCTTCTCCTCCTGCCCTCAATCTTTCCCAGCATAAGGGTCTTTTCCAACGAGTCAGCTCTTTGCATCAGGTGGCCAAAGTACTGGAGTTTCAGCTTCAGCAGAAGTCCTTCCAATTAATATTCAGGACTGATTTCCTTTAGGATGGACTGGTTGGATCTCCTTGTAGTCCAAGGGACTTTCAAGAATCTTCTCCAACACCACAGTTCAAAAGCATCAATTTTTCAGTGCTCAGCTTTCTTTATAGTCCAACTCTCACATCCATACACGACTACTGGAAAAACCATAGCCTTGACTAGATGGACCTTTGTTGGCAAAGTAATGTCTCTGCTTTTTAATATGCTGTCTAGGTTGCTCAAAACTTTCCTTCCAAGGGGCAAGTGTCTTTTAATTTCATGGCTGCAGTCACCATCTGTAGTGATTTTGGAGCCCAGAAAAATAAAATCAGCCATTGTTCCTACTGTTTCCCCATCTATGTCCCATGAAGTGATGGGACCGGATGCCATGATCTTAGTTTTCTGAATATTGAGCTTTAAGCCAACTTTTTCTCTCTCTTCTTTCACTTTCTACAAGAGGCTCTTTAGTTCTTCTTCACTTTCTGCCATAAGAGTGGTGTCATCTGCATATCTGAGGTTATTGATATTTCTCCTGTCAATCCTGATTCCAGCTTTTGCTTCTTCCAGCCCAGTGTTTCTCATGATGTACTCTGCATATGAGTTAAATAAGCAGGGTGACAAATATACAGCCTTGACGTACTCCTTTTCCTATGTGGAACCAGTCTGTTGTTCCATGTACAGTTCTAACTGTTGCTTCCTGACCTGCATGTAGGTTTCTCAAGAGACAGGTCAGGTGGTCTGGTATTCCCATCTCTTTCAGAATTTTCCAGAGTTTATTATGATCCACACAGTCAAAGGCTTTGGCATAGTCAATAAGCAGAAATAGAGGTTTTTTGAGAACTCTCTTGCTTTTTCAATGATCCAGAGGATGTTGGCAATTTGATCTCTGGTTCCTCTGCCTTTTATAAAACCAGTTTAAACATCTGGAAGTTCACAGTTCATATTGCTGAGTATATATCTGATTATAGTACTTAGCATATAAGTACAAAACAAATCTTAGTTATTACATCTACCACAAAATTAGGACATTTCTTTTTAAAATGCAGTTTCTCATATCAAAAATGTCTAATCACCAATTAACCACAATATTGCAGATAAAAATTTAACTTTAAATTCCAAAAAAATTTTGAAATAAGAACTTTGTAAATTTTTAGCTATTCTTTCCTTTTAGTCTTCTCTTTTTCTTAAACTAACTGGCAACTTAAAGCCCTCCACTGATGCTACTGTGACATATACCATGTTAACAGAGAGGAGGAAAGGCATTACTATTAAAAATCCAGGTGTTGTGGACACCCTGCAGAATAGGGATGGACTTTTCCCAATATATTCAAATTATGGTTCAGATATTGAGATGAGTGATGCCACACCTATACCAAGAAGGCGTGACATATAATGAAGCTTTCTGGGAAGAGTTGGGCAGGATTCTCAAGCAGGTTCAAAAGTGTCTTAGGAAGAAAAGGAAAGGAGACTGGTTTGGCTTTTATTTTTTTAGTGAGTGGGTTGGGTGAGGGGTCCTATATGCATTATTTGAACTTCCCACCAGGCTCTACAGGCTTCCCAGATGGCTCACTGTTAAAGAATCTGCCTGCCAGTGCAGGAGCTGCAGAAGACCCGGTTTCAGTCTTTGGATGGGGAAGACCACTGGAGAAGGGAATAGCTACCCACTTGAATATTCTTGCCTGGAGACTTCCATGGACAGAGGGACCTGGTGGGAGCACCAGGCTTTCCTATCAACTTTCATAAATACGGAGCAAAAGGGAAATGATCACAGTGGGGCTTCAAATACTAATCAATGAAGTATCAAGAATAGACTCAATCTATTTTGCAAGGGAAATACTAATAAAATTGTCTCAACTTTATTGCATGCCACATTTTCCTTTACCATATTAAAATCTACATTCAGTTCAGTTCAGTTCAGTCGCTCAGTTGGGTCTGACTCTTTGTGACCCCATGAATTGCACCATACCAGGCCTCCCTGTCCATCACCAACTCCCGGAGTTCACTCAGACTCACGTCCATCGAGTCAGTGATGCCATCCAGCCATCTCATCCTCTGTCATCCCTTTCTCCTCCTGCTGCCAATCCCTCCCAGCATCAGAGTCTTTTCCAATGAGTCAACTCTTCACATGAGGTGGCCAAAGTACTGGAGTTTCAGCTTTAGCATCATTCCTTCCAAAGAAATCCCAGGGCTGATCTCCGTCAGAATGGACTGGTTGGATCTCCTTGCAGTCCAAGGGACTCTCAAGAGTCTTCTCCAACACCATAGTTCAAATGCATCAATTCTTCAGCGCTCAGCCTTTTTCACAGTCCAACTCTCACATCCATACATGACCACAGGAAAAACCACAGCCTTGACTAGATGGACCTTAGTCGGCAAAGTAATGTCTCTGCTTTTGAATATGCTATCTAGGTTGGTCAAAACTTTTCTTCCAAGGAGTAAGCATCTTTTAATTTCATGGCTGCAGTCACCATCTGCAGTGATTTTGGAGCCCAAAAAAATAAAGTCTGACATTGTTTCCACTGTTTCCCCATCTATTTCCCATGAAGTGATGGGACTGGATGCCATGATCTTTGTTTTCTGAATGTTGAGCTTTAAACCAACTTTTTCACTCTCCATTTTCACTTTCATCAAGAGGCATTGCCTATATTCAAATCCAATTTATTTTTATTTTTTAATTAACTTATTTTTTATTGAAGGATAATTGTTTTACAGAATTTTGCTGTTCTGTTAAACCTCAACATGAATCAGCAATAGGTATACATTTTTTTTAACTTAGAACAAAAATGTGTATAGACGGCTAATGTAATTATGATGTTACTTATGAAATTCTATGAGGTGTACTTATTTCTCAAATGCTCGCCACTTAAACAACATTGAGAATCAAGGAACAAGGTAAACTTGTTAAACAAATTCCTCCTAATTTATTTATCCAGTGTCTTACTGATCCTACTCATGATACCAGTGGTCTTGCTGTGTCTCAACAGTGTGCACTGTTGAACCCATGGTAAACAAGGTGCAATCAGGGAAGCCAGAAGAAAACTCAAGGAACCATAGAAATGCAGATGTGTTTTTCTCTCCTGGCTGACAAAGCAGCAGACACGCTATAGTCTCTCCTCTGTGGCTGACCTGTGGGACCCAGCCATGATGTAGTAGTAAGGCTGTCTCTTTCTAGGTGGAGCTCACATGTTCCTCCAGCACACAACCTGAGACCACGTGAGTACCTCGTGATATGCATGTGCAGGGCTGTAAATGATCTCGGTTGTTAGACAGTCATTACTTGCAAAACATGGGGCAAGAGAGGCTGAACATGCCATCTTAGCTCATTTGCTCTCTCTCTCCCCACATTCAGTCACTTATTAACAGACCCATCACAAGCACAGAAATTGAAACTGTAATCAGAAATCTTCCAGCAAATAAAAGCCCAGGTCCAGAATTCCAAAAATTTAGGGAAGAGCTAACACCTATCCTACTCAAACTCTTCCAGAAAATTTCAAAGGAAGGTAAACTTCCAAACTCATTCTATGCAGCCAACATCACCCTAATACAAAAATCTGACAAAGATGCCACAAAAAAAGAAAAGTACAGGCCAATATCACTGATGAACATAGATGCAAAAATCCTTAACAAAATTCTAGCAATCAGAATCCAACAACACATTAAAAAGATCATACACCATGACCAAGTGGGCTTTATCCCAGGGATGCAAGGATTCTTCAATATCTGTAAATCAATCAATGTAATTCACCACATTAGCAAATTGAAAAATAAAAGCCATATGAGTATCTCAGTAGATGAAGAGAAGGCCTTTGACAAAATTCAACATCCATTTATGATTAAAAAAAAAACTCTTCAGAAAGTAGGAGTAGAAGGAACATACCTCAATATAATAAAAGCTAACAAACATATGAAAAGATTCTCGACATCACTCATTATCAGAGAAATGCAAATCGAAACCACAATGAGGTTCCATTTCACACCAGTCAGAATGGCTGCAACCCAGAAGTCTATAAGCAATAAATGCTGGAGAGGGTGTGGAGAAAAGGCAACCTTGTTACACTGTTTGTGGGAATGCAAACTAGTACAGCCACTATGGAGAACAGTGTGGAGATTCCTTAAAAAACTGGAACTAGAACTGCCTTATAACCCAGCAATCCCATTGCTGGGCATACACACCGAGGAAACAAGAATTGAAAGAGACACGTGTACCCCAGTGTTCATCACAACACTGTTTATAATAGCCAGGACATGGAAGCAACCTAGATGTCCATCAGCAGAAGAATGGATAAGAAAGCTTTGGTACATATACACAATGGAGTATTACCCAGCCATTAAAAAGAATACATTTGAATCAGTTCTAATGAGGTGGATGAAACTGGAGCTGATTATACAGAGTGAAGTAAGCCAGAAAGAAAAGCACCAATAAAGTATACTAACACATATATGGAGAGTGAAAAAGCTGGCTTAAAGCTCAACATTCAGAAAATGAAGATCATGGCATCTGGTCCCATCACTTCATGGGAAATAGATGGGGAAACAGTGGAAACAGTGTCAGACTTTATTATTTGGGGGATCCAAAATCACTGCAGATGGTGACTGCAGCCATGAAATTAAAAGACACTTACTTCTTGGAAGAAAAGTTATGACCAACCTAGATAGCATATTCAAAAGCAGAGACATTACTTTGCCGACTAAGGCCCATCTAGTCAAGGCTATGGTTTTTCCTGTGGTCATGTATGGATGTGAGAGTTGGACTGTGAAGAAGGCTGAGCACTGAAGAACTGATGCATTTGAACTGTGGTGTTGGAGAAGACTCTTGAGAGTCCCTTGGACTCAAGGAGATCCAACCAGTCCATTCTAAAGGAGATCAGTCCTAGGTGTTCTCTGGAAGTAATGATGCTAAAGCTGAAACTCCAGTACTTTGGCCACCTCATGAGAAGAGTTGACTCACTGGAAAAGATTCTGATGCTGGGAGGGATTGGGGGCAGGAGGAGAAGGGGATGACAGAGGATGAGATGGCTGGATGGCATCACTGACTTGATGGACGTGAGTCTGAGTGAACTCCGGGAGTTGGTGATGGACAGGGAAGCCTGGCAGCTGCGATTCGTGTGGTTGCAGAGTCAGACACGACTGAGCGACTGAACTAAATTGAACTGAAGAGTTATAAATTTGGATATAATCCTATTTTGGTATTTTCGAAGATTGTATCTTCCAACATTCTAATTTTACTCTGTTTTGTTTGCTTTTTGTAAGCTCTGGTAAGGTTTAAAAAAGTCTGTGGAGGTGTGGTTCATGAATAACATGGGAGTCAGGCAAACAAAGAATGATTGGATAGCCAAGCCTGAAATCACTCCTTTGTGACGTATATAGTATGTGACATCTATTTTGAATCCAAGAACTGCTAAAGAATGAAATCTATGTGCATGCTTTTCTGTTCTCCATTTGAGACTATATTCCTTCACCAACCAGAGGAGTGAAGGTTTTGATATGAAGGGAGACTTCTTCACATCTTTGAAAAAGGGATGTTTGGAGACACAAAGGAAAAGGAGCAAAAGACTGAATCATCCAAAAAAGCAATTCTGACCAACAGATGAGCATCATTGTCAGAAAATAAGGAGCTACTGAAAAGACATGAAGAAGTCTCTTGTTATCATGGCTACTTACACATAAATTCAATAAGTATCATGGATAAAGAGGGAATAAGAAGAGATGCAACATAAGCAGAAGTGGACTTGGAAGCAAGGTGCAATTTCTGTAATATATCTTGACCCAGGGGAAACAGAAGAGTTTGAACAAGATTCTGTCCACATTCTAAGCCAACATTTCTATTTTTTTTTTTTTTTTTTTGGAATGTGGTTATTGCTTCTTTTGAAGATGATCACATATATTTATCTTCTTTGTGCTATTATATCTGTCTGATGCTTCAGATATGCCTAATATCTTGGAACCAATTCCAGTATTTTGAGCCCAAACATGAGAAGAAAATGTAACAACCAGACTACATTCTTACACTGGATACAGTATTAATTTCCAATTGCATTCTGAATTGCCTGTGAATTTCTGAATTGCTTCTCTGACACCCTGAATAAGTTGGTGGGTGATTAATGAGGTAAAAAATGTACTTGCTTGCTAAGTCACTTAAGTCGTGTCCAACTCTGTGTGACCCTGTGGACTGCAGCCTGCCAGGCTTCTCTGAGTTCCACCTTAAAGAATATCTTGCACTGTGAGGAAAGAAACTGGGGCTTAATATATAAAACTCAGTATTTATATTAGGAAAAAAAAGAGAAGTGAGAGTTGGGGGGAAAGAAAGAACCCAATCAAAACAAGAAAGAGAGGGAGAGAGAGACAACTATGAGGGCTCAATGCTTTGGTATTAAAACTTACCAAGGGATAGAGGAAATCAACAAGTGACAAGTCAAAATGCCTTGTAGATTTTTCTGAATGGAATTAAAGGTATGTCATCGTAGGGTGGGAGTAGGTCAGAGGAAGAGGTTTCTGATGCAGATCAAGTGTATTGATTAAAAGTAAAACAAGAAGATACCATTTGTAAAAGTGATACAAAATCACTTTTAAAATCACTTATAATAGCTTGGAGGATGGGGAGAATGGCAGCTGGTATTCTGATTGTATAAAGTTATGTGACATGTTGCTGTAAGTATTCAATGATTTTAGAATGTACATGTGCCTTGAACTAGTAATTCCACTTCTAAGAAGTTTTCCTGAGGAAATTATGATATAGCAAAAAAGAATCATCTTCCAGAATGATCACCATATAACAATATATAATAGTGAAAAAGTAGACAAAATATAATTGCTGTATGATAAAGGATTTGTTCAATAAGTTACAACACAGAACTATAAACAATTATGGCACATATGGCACCCCACTCCAGTACTCTTGCCTGGAGAATCCCATGGATGGAGGAGCCTGGTGGGCTGCAGTCCATGGGGTCACTAGGAGTCGGACATGACTGAGCAACTTCACTTTCACTTTTCACCTTCATGCATTGGAGAAGAAAATGGCAACCCACTCCAGAGTTCTTGTCTGGAGAATCTAGGGATGGGGGAGCCTGGTGGGCTGCCATCTTTGGGGTCACACAGAGTCAGACACGACTGAAGCAACTTAGCAGTAGCAGCATGGAACACTTAAAAACTACAACGGAGGAAATGACTGAATCATATGAAAATATTCCAGATAGCAAATTAAAGTTGTGTCATAATGGGCTTCCTTAGTGGCTCAGTTAAAGAATCAGACTTCCAATGAAAGAGACACTGGTTTCATCCCCTAAAAAAGGGAATGGCAACCCACTATGGTATTCTTGCCTGGAAAATCCCACTGGACAGAAGAACCTGGTGGGTTACAGTCCATGGGACCACAAAAGAGTCGGACATGAGTTAGGAACTAAACAACATAATGCAAAATAAATATTAGTAGAATTATCTAATTTTTACTTATGAAAAGTAATTCTCATATATACTTACACTAGATAACTATTAAATAAAACTTTAAGCCATTAGTTCTGGAATGTGGGGTTACAGGTGGTTTTTTTGTTTGTTTGTTTGTTTGCTTTTTCATTTTTCTGTCCTTGTATTAGTATAACTGTATAACGCTACAATAGTTATGTGAGCTTTGCCAGCACAAAAGTTTCTTTTTATTAGTATTATTAAAAAGTTGCAGAAAGACAATATTGCATGATTCCACTTATATGACGTATCTAAAAGAGCCATTCTTGGAAGCATAGAATGGTGGTTGCCAGGGGCAAGGACAGGGTTAAGGGAAAGAGGAGTTGCTATTCATCAGGTATGAAGTCTCTCTATGCGAGATGAAAAAGGTCTAGAGATTTGCTAGACAACATTAGGCTTGTATTTGAAAATTCTCTGCTGCACTCTTAAATTTTTGTTAAGAGAGTAAATCTCGTATTATCTATTCCTATCATGTGCACACACATACACCAAGTTATTAGGAAGACTCCTACTTCTAGGAAAGATAGTGTAAGAAGGAACAAGTTTATTCCCCTGACTGCAACAACTGAAAATAAATAGAAGCAGGAAATATATAAAACAACAGTTCTCAAGATACTAAGAATCAGTTAAAAAAAAAAAAAAGTGAGCCCAATAATTGTTCCTGATTACTAAGGCAAAGAGTTTCTAGGCTATGGTACAGAGAGGCAACCCAGGCAAAGCACAAATATTCAAGGCTCAGGAAATGGAACTGAAAGCCCAGAAACAAGGAAGGCAGAGTTCGAGAGATGAGTACTGGAGAGAGACCTGCAGGGAGAATAACTGAGATCTTCAGAGTGTCCATTCCCTTGCGGTGTCCCAGGTAAACACTGCTTAGATCACACATGTAAAGACACTCCATGGGTCTGGGAATGGCCCTGTGAAAGAATTAGAGGGAGTACTCCTGATGCTCACACAGGAGTAGAAATAGTGCCCATTCTCACAAATGAGGAAAAATCCTCTTAAGTCACGGAGAACTGGGAAAAGTTTTCAGAAATGTTTTGTTAGTTGGTGGGGCAAATTTCAGTCTAAACTAAGCATTGCTCTGGTCTTGTCTGATAAGGCTTAAACGCAAGATCCAAAAAGATAAAACTATTCTCACTTATATGGGTTGCAGAACAAAACTGAAAACTATGGGTATAGGAATATAAAGCCAACTGCTCAAGTTGTTTATCAAGCAGTTTATCACCCAACTGTTCAAATTCATAATGTTAGGTATCTAATAAAAAATTGCTACACATGAAAACACACAGAAAAATATGATCAAAATATGAAGATAAAAATCAAAACTGACCCTAAAATAAAACAGACAATACAATTAGAGGGATAGAAGATAATATTATAGTATTCTATATGTTCAAGAAGCTAAAGGAGAGAACATGATAAGCAAAGATGTGGCAAATATAAAAAGAATTAAGTAAAACTTCTAGAGATAAAAGCTACAATATCTGGATTGAAAAATTAACTGGATAGCAGTAATATCAGCTTGTCATAGAAGATGAATATGTTCATTAACTAGAAAACATAGAAGAGAAATTATATAAAATAAAACACTGAGAGAATAAATATTGAAAATAGAAATGAACAAAACATCAGGAAGCTAAGGGAAAACTGCAAGCAACCTAATTCACATATAATTAGAGTCCCCAATGAAGGTAAAGGACAAACATAAACATATTTGAAGAATTAAATGGCTAGTACATTTTAAGTTTGATGAAAAATATAAATCCATATACAAAAGAAACAACAAATGTCAAGCACAAGAAACAAGAAAAAAACAATGACACAGAAAAAAGAAGATACTTAAAACCAATAGTAAAATCATCCATGGAAAAAAGACATTATCAACACCTTAAAAGATTTTTAACAATATGTTCCAGGAGCTTATAACATGTATCACAGTAAAATTGATTGCTACAATAACATAAAGGTCTGGGAAAAGAAATGAAAGGAAACAGTTGAAAGGCTCTTATAACAGAGTTGAATTTGTAAGATAGACTGTGATAAGTTAAAGAAACCACTAAAACTACACACACACATATACACACACAAGCATATAGCCAATCAACCAAAATTGGTGACTAATGGCATCATAAAAAATACTAGACCAATCTGAAGGAGAAAAAAAAAGAGAGAAAATGGAACAAAGAACAGACAGGACAAGTAGGAAACAAATATCCGTATGTTGGATGCAAACTCAACCATGTCAAAAATCTATATGAGTATCTCATCACACACACAGAAAAGGTAACTGTGTGAGGTGGTGGGTCGATTAATTAATGCAATTGTTAGTTATTTCACAATGTATATATATATTAAATCATCATACTTTATACCTTATATATATATAGTCTTAATTTTGTCAATTATATTTTAATATAATCAGAAACAATTTAAATAACACCTATATGCAAAAGGTATGAACACATCAATTTTAAGACAGGAACTATCAAAATGTATGAAAAGGTCCAACTGTATGCAATCTGTAAGAAAATGTATTTTTAAATGAAAAGACAGATGAGCTAAAAGTAAAAAGATGCAAAAAAGATATGCCACACTAACAATTTTTAAGATAGAACTGCTATATTAATATCATAGGAAGTTGATCTAAGACAAAAGAATATTAACAGGGCTAAAAAAGGTCACTGAAAAATTTTAAAGGGTCAGTTTTATCTATAGCACATAAAAGCTTCCTAATCATTTATGAATTCTAATAACAGAGCTTCAAAATACATAAAAACAAAAAATTCTAAGGATAAATAGACAAATCTACTACTGTGATCTTGGGTTAGGCAAACATTTTTTAAATATAAAACTAAAAACATAATACATGAAAGAAAAAAGATAAATAAGATTTCATCAAAAGTAAGGACTTCTTTGAAAGACAATATTAGGAGAATGAATAAAGAATCTACAATTTGAGAGAAAATTTGCAAATCACCTATCTGATAAAGGACTTGTATTCTGAACATATAAAGAATTCTCACAACTCAATAAGAAACCAAACAATCCAAATTTTTAAAAATCAGCAAAATATTTAAACAAGTACTTTAAAGCTATTGATGGCATATAAACACACGGGAAGCACATTCAGCATCATTAGCGATTCAGTTCAGTTCAGTTCATTTGCTCAGTTGTGTCTAACCTTTGCTACCCAATGAATCACAGCACGCCAGGCCTCCCTGTCCATCACCAACTCCCGGAGTTCACTCAGACTCATGTCCATCAAGTCATTAGTGAAATGCAAATTAAAACCTTAGTTCAATATTCCTACAAGCATACTAGAATGTCTAAGATTACAAAAACTGAAACTGACCATGCCAAGTTTCAACAGAGGCATAGAAGTGGAGATCTAATACATTGTGAATGGTTATGTTACATGGTTAATGATTCAATCACTTGAGAAAACAGTTTTTCATTTTTAAAAAGCTATTTAAGAAAAAGATTTCTTAAAATGTTAAAGAGACAGCTACCATATGATTCATTCCATTCCTAAGTATTTAATTTAAAAAATGAGAATATATGTTTGCATAAAGACTTATTCCCAACTATTCAAATCAACTTGCTTTATAACAGCTGCAAAACAGGAAATAACCAAAATATCCATCAACAGGTGAACGGATAAATAAATTGTGCGATGTGATACATGGATTGCCAATAAAAATGAAAGAGCTAATGATACTACTGATACACATAATGAAAACAAAATAATCTTAAAATAATTATGCTCAAGAGAGAAAAAAAGACCAGAAAGCCTACATGTTGCAGGATTCCATTTAAATAAAATTCTGAAAAAATAGAAACCAATCTAGAAAGATAGTTATCAGATCAGCGATTACGTACACATGTAAGGAGTTTAGAGACGGGATGGATGGATTACCAAGGGACACAAGGAAACCTTAGGATGTTAGACACATTCATTATTTTGATTGTGGTAACTGTTACCTAGGTATATAGACATGAAAACCTTTCAAATGGTGCACTTTTCTCTATGTTAATTACTACATATTAGATATACTTCAATAAAGTTGTCTCACATATTAATTCCTCTCAAAATAATCTCATTAGGCTAATCAGTCCAGATGCAGCAAATTAGTGAATAAAAAATGTTTGACAACTAACATGTTCAGATCAGTTCAGTTCAGTCGCGCAGTCGTGTCCGACTCTCGACCCCACGAATTGCAGCACGCCAGGCCTCCCTGTCCATCACCAACTCCCGGAGTTCACTCAGACTCGCTTCCATCGAGTCCGTGATGCCATCCAGCCATCTCATCCTCTGTAGTCCCCTTCTACTCCTGCCCCCAATCCCTTCCAGCATCAGGGTCTTTTCCAATGAGTCAACTCTTCGCATGAGGTGGCCAAAGTACTGGAGCTTCATGTGGTGAGCTGTAAATACAAACAGCAATTATTACTTGCCCTCAGGCCACTTCCAACCTACAGACAGGTCAAATGAAGACATACAAAGTTTTGTGGTTATTTCTAAAGAAGAGGTTTCAGGCACAGAGAGGAAATGAGAGAGGGAACATTGAACTAACAAGGAAGTGTTGCCATGAAGATGACAAGCTTGAGCGTCCTGATCTTGGAGGTCAGGATAAATTTACCAGAAAGATGGGAATGATATGAGCTAATGCACACAATCATAAGCAAGCATGACGTGGTGAGACAGAAAGGTCAAGGGAGAGATGAAATCAGGGAGGCAAATATAGGACAGATCAGAAAAACTTCTGTATGTTGCTCTAAGAAGAATCAAATTTTACCCAGCTGGCTATAGGAAGATATTCAGGAATTTTAAAGGAAAAAGAAGTTCTGTTCAATTCAGTTGCTCAGTTGTGTCTGACTCTTTCTGACCCCACGAACCACAACACACCATGGCACCCTGTCCATCAACAACTTCCAGAGTTTACTCAAACTCATGTCCATCAAGTTGGAGATTCCATCCAACCATCTCATCCTTTATCATCCCCTTCTCCTCCTGCCTTCAATCTTCCCAGTATCAGGGTCTTTTCAAATGCGTCACAATTTACCATCAGGTGGCCGAAGTATTGGAGTTTCATCTTCAGCATCAGTCTTCCAATGCATATTCAGGAGTGATTTCCTTTAGGAGGGACTGTTTGGATCTCCTTGTAGTCCAAGAGAAGCTCAAGAAACTTCTCCAACATCACAGTTCAAAAGCATCAATTCTTTGGCACTTGCTTTCTTTATCGTCCAGCTCTCACATCCATACATGACTACCGGAAAAACAATAGCTTTGACTAAATGGATCTTTGTTGGCAAAGTAATGTCTCTGATTTTTAATATGCTACCTATGTTGGTCATAACTTTCCTTCCAAGGAGCAAGCATCTTTTAATTTCATGACTGCAGTCACCATCTGCAGTAATTTTGAAGCCCCGAAAAATAAAGTCTGACATTGTTTCCACTGTTTCCCCATCTATTTGCCATGAAGTGATGGGACTGGATGCCATGATCTTATTTTTCTGAATGTTGAGTTTTCAGCCAACTTTTTCACTCTCCTCTTTCACTTTCATCAAGATGCTCCTTAGATCTTCTTCACTTTCTGCCATAAGGATGGTGTCATCTGCATATCTGAGGTTATTAATATTTCTCCCAGAAATCTTGATTCCAGTTTGTGTTTCATCCACTCCAGTGTTTCTCATGATGTACTCTGCATATAAGTTAAATAAGCAGGGTGACAATATATACCTTTGACATACTCCTTTCCCAATTTGGAACCAGTCTGTTGTTCCATGTCCAGTTCTAACTGTTGCTTTCTGACCTGCATACAGATTTCTCAGGAGGCAGGTCAGGTGGTCTGGTATTCTCATCTCTTGAAGAATTTTCCACAGTTTGCTGTGATCCACATAGTCAAAGACTTTGGCATAGTCAATAAAGCAGAAATAGATGTTTTTCTAGGACTCTCTTGCTTTTTCAATGATCCAGTGGATGTTGGCAATCTGATCTCTGGTTCTTCTGCCTTTTCTAAAACCAGCTTGAACATCTGGAAGTTCACAGTTCATGTACTGTTGAAGCCTGGCTTGGAGAATTTTGCCCATTACTTTACTAGCGTATGAGATGACTGCAATTGGGTGATAGTTTGAGCATTCTTTGGCATTGCCTTTCTTTGAGATTGGAATAAAAACTGCCCCTTTCCAGGCCTGTGGCCACTACTGAGTTTTCCAAGTTTGCTGGCATATTGAGTGCAGCACTTTCATATATCATCTTTTAGGATTTGAAATAGCTCAACTAGAATTCTATCACCTCCTCTAGCTTTGTTCATAGTGATGCTTCCTAAGGCCCACTTGACCACATTCCAGGATGTCTGGCTTTAGGTGAGTAATCACACCATTGTCATTATCTGGATCATGAAGATCTTCTTTGTATAGTTCTTCTATGTATTCTTGCCACCTTTTCTTAATATCTTCTGCTTCCATTAGGTTCATACCATTTCAGTCCTTTTTTGAGGCCATCTGTGCATGAAATATTCCCTTAATATCTCTTATTTTCTTGAAGAGATCTCTAGGCTTTCCCATTCTATTGTTTTCCTCTATTTCTTTGTATTGATCACTGAGGAAGGCTCTCATCTCTCCTTGCTATTCTTTGGAACTCTGCATTCAAATGGGTATATCTTTCCTTTTCTCCTTTGCTTTTCACTCTTTTCTTTTCATAGCTATTTGTAAACCCTCCTCTGACAGCCATTTGGCATTTGTGCATTTCTTCTTTTGGGGGTATGATCTTTATTCCTGTCTCCTGTACAATGTCTCTTGTCTCCACTCATAGTTCTTCAGGCCCTCTGTCTATCAGATCTAATCCCTTGAATCTATTTCTCACTTCCACTGTATAAGCATAAGGGATTTGATTTAGGTCATACCTGAATGGTCAGGGGTTTTCCCTATTTTTTCAATTTAAGTCTGAATTTGGCAATAAAGAGTTCATGATCTGAGCCACAGTCAGCTCCTGGTCTTGTTTCTTCTGACTATATAGAGCTTCTCTATCTTTGGCTGCAAGGAATATAATCAACTTGATTTCAGTATTGACTATCTCATGGCAAAACTCTATTAGCCTTTGCCCTGCTTTATTTTGTACTCCAAGGCCAAATTTGCCTGTTCCTCCTGGTGTTTCTTGACTTTCTACTTTTGCATCTCAGTATGCTATAATGAAAAGGACATCTTTTTTGGTGTTAGTTCTAGAAAGTCTTTTAAGTCTTCATAGAACCATTCAACTTCAGCTTCTTCAGCTTACTGGTCAAGGCATAGACTTGGAATACTGTGATATTGAATGATTTGCTTTGGAAATGAACAGAGATCAATCTGTTATTTTTGAGATTGCATGCAAGTACTGCATTTTGGACTCTTTTGTTGACTGTGATGGCTACTCCATTTCTTCTGAGGGATTCCTGGCCACACTAGTAGATATAATGGTCATCTGAGTTAAATTCACCCATTCCAGTCCATTTTAGTTCGCTGATTCCTAGAATGTCGATGTTCACTCTTGCTATCTCCTGTTTGACCACTTCCTATTTTCCTAGATTCATGGCCTGACATTCCAGGTTCCTATGCAATATTTCTCTTTACAGCATCAGACCTTGCTTCTATCACCAGCCACATCCAAAACTGGGTGTTGTTTTTGCTTTGGCTCCTTCTCTTCATTCTTTCTGAGTTATTTCTCCACTGACCTCCAGTAGCATATTGAGCACCTACCAACCTGGGATTTCATTTTTCAGTGTCCTATCTTTTTGCCTTTTCATATTGTTCATGGGGTTCTCAAGGCAAGAAGACTGAAGTGGTTTGCCTTTCCCTTCTCCAGTGGACCACATTCTGTCAAACCTCTGCACCATGACCCGTCCATCTTGGGTAGCCCTACAAGGCATGGCTCATAGTTTCCATTGAGTTAGACAAGGCTGTGGACCATGTGATCAGATTGGTTAGTTTTCTATGACTGTGGTTTTCAGTCTGTCTGCCCTCTGAGGGAGAAGGATAAAAGGCTTTGGAAGCTTCCTAATGGGAGAGACTGACTGAGGGGGTAACTGGGTCTTGTTCTGATGGGCAGGGCCATGCTCAGTAAATCTTTAATCCAATTTTCTGTTGATGGGTGGAGTTGTGTTTCTTCCCTGCTATTTACCTGGGACCGAACTATGGTTTGAGAATGGGGAAAAGGATGACATTATCAAAATTTTATTTTAGATAAATCATTTTGACTTGCCATATGATCCAGCAGTCTCACTCCTGGGCATATATTTGGACAAAACTATGGTTTGAAAAGAATGAGATGGTTAGAGAGCACCACCAACTCATTGGACATGAATTTGATCAAACTCCAGGAGCCAAGAAAAACAGTGAAGCCCAGCATGCTGCAGTTCATGGTTTTCCAAAGAGTAAGACACAATATAACAACTTAACAACAACAGTAAGTTATTTGAAAATATCCATGTATGTCATGTTCACAGCAACACTATTTATAACACCCAAGATGGAAACAACCTACATGCCCACTGACAGCTTAATGAATAAAGAAGATATGATACATATATACAATAGAATACTACTCAGCTATGAAAAAGAATGGAATAATGTTGTTTACAGCCACGTGGGAAAAGGGGTGTTAAAAATTAGGCTTAAAACTCAACATTGAAAAAATTAAGATAATGGCATCTGGTCCATAATTTCATGGCAAATAGATGGGAAAACAATAGAAACAGTGACAGACTTTATTTTCTTGAGCTCCAAAATCACTGCAGATGGTGACTGCCGTCATAAAATAAAAGACTCTTGCTCTTTGGAAGAGAAGCTGTGACCAACCTAGACAGCATATTAAAAAGCAGAAACATTAGTTTGTCAACAAAGGTCTGTCTAGTCAAAGCTATGGTTTTTCCAGTAGTCATGTATGGATATAAGAGTTGGACCATAAAGAAAGCTGAGCACCAAAGGATTGATGCTTTTGAACTGCGGTGTTGGAAAAGACTCTTGAGAGTCCCTTGGACTGCAAGGAGATCCAACCAATCAATCTTAAAGGAAATCAGTCCTGAATATTCATTGGAAAGACTGACGCTGAAGCTGAAACTCCAATACTTTGGCCATCTAATGCGAAAAACTGACTCCTTGAAAAAGAGCCTGATGCTGGAAAAGATTGAAGGCAGGAGAAGGGGACAACAGAGAATGAGATAGTTGGATGGCATCACCGACTCAATGGACATGAGTCTGAGTTTGCTCTGAGAGTTGATGATGGACATGGAGGCCTGGTGTGCTGCAGTCCATAGGGTTACACAGAGTCAGATACCACTGAGGGCTGAACTGTACTGACAGCAACATGGACAGGCCTGGAGATTAGCATACTAAGTAAAGTCAAACAGAGAAAGACAATACTGTATGATATCACTTACATGTAGAATCTAAAATATGACACAAATAAACCTACAAAATGGAAACAGACTTATAACCATAGAGAATAAATTTGTGGTTGCCAGAGGGAAAGGGTTTAAGGAAGAGATGGAGTGAGAGTTTGGGATTAGCAATTGCAAACTATTATATATATGCCTAACTGAATCGCTTTGCTGTACACAAGAAATTAACACAACATTATAAATCAACTGCACTTCAACAAAATAAAATTTCTATAGAGAAAAAAAGAAAACTCACTTTGGAAGCAGTGTGAGAGCAGAAGGGAAGACAATGAGACTGAATGCACTATGATTGGATGGACAACATTGCTGTAGTCTAAGTAAGGAATGACAAGTGCCCCCACCATGATGAGAACATGGAGAAGAGTTTGGATCCATCAACATTTTAGGAGTAGAGTCTGCAGACAGCCAGACACTGTTAGTGAAGGAAACGAAAGATGCCTTGTTACACACCTCCCACCTGATTTGGACCACCAGGTGAACAGTGATGCCATACATTTAATTAGGGAAGTGAGAACAGATAGCAGGTTCCAAGAGAAAGAAAATGAGCTCAATGTTGGAACTGTTGAGTCTGATGTGTTTTGTGATATCTACATATTGAACATATTTCAGTTAAGTAGGATTCTAAACATATCTCAGAGTTCCTAGAACTCAGTGGAACTCGGATGTGCCATGTTAGAAACTTCATTTACTTTTATGAAAACTATTTGTAGTCTAGTAAAATAAATGATAGTAACCATGTGTTCAGTGCGTCATGATAATTATCAGGCTAAGCACTTCACATACATTCTGCTCTGTAGTCCTCCTAGCAGATTAGCCCTCTTAGCAAATCTATGTTCATATCTTATACTTGCATGACTTATAAGGAAGGGAAGGCTTAGAAAGGCTATTTAAACTGTCCTCAAATCTTCATGGTGTAGTTAGGTTTCAATAAGCCAATGCTTTTAAATGACTATACAAAATTTGAGCACTATATTTTAAAGGGCCTCTTAGAAAGATGAAGTGCAGCCATTTCCCTAACATACCAGTACAGATGGCCTCTAATGGGCCCATAAGTCAAAATAATTCTGAGGACAAGCCCCTTGTCTTCAGAAAATATAGGAAAACAAGGGAATAACAATTATAAGATGAATCCAATATCTGAATCCAGGTCAGAAGACAATCACTTTTCTCCAAGTCCTCTTGTTTAGCCATATTTTCTACTTTATCTGATTTGATCTGATCATCTCGCCTGGCTGATTTCACATCCAAACCCAACATTGTTTCCTTCACTGAATTGTGGACTCATGGAAACTAATGACTCAGCAAGTCAGCGCTTATGTAAGAGAACTGATACATGAACAGCAGCCCTAGGTCTACATTTTATGAGTTGTATGATCTTAAGTAAGTCAGTTAATCTCTTTGAGCATCAGTGGTCTCATAATTGAATGAAAATAATATATCCACGATATCTCACTCAGCAGAATCTACCTAGAAAATGTATATATTAAAATGCCTTGAAAGCTATGAAGCACTATAGGATTTTAGAAAGCACTAAAAACTTTTGTTTGTTTCTTCTTCTATATTGTCTTCGTGACCTTCTGTATATAGTTTTCAAGGACAGACACAAGACTCAGAATTATCTGGTGCAATTTATTCCCTAAATTTTGTTTTTCCTTGAAAAGGCTCTGATAAATTGCCTATACTTTACAAAACAAAGAAAATACTATTTTCTTTTATCTACTAAATTGCATAGCTTCCATCTTTCAAAGTATTGCTCAAAATCCAGTTATCAGTCTGTCTTCTAAGTTAACTTTCTTGCATAAAAATGAATCTGATACGATGTCCCATAAAACGCACACTGCCATATTTCTCTATAGACTATATTACTGTTTTGTCAATAAAATGTAATGTTCAGCACTTAAACTCTTGAATTAGAGACCTGGATTCGGTAATAGCTCCATTTATTAGTGATGTAATTTTGGTCAAATGGTATTACTCTGAGCCTCCATTCCTTTGTCTGTAAAATGGAGCTAAATAATGCCACACTATCCTGAAAATGATATATAACTTAAAACAATTACGGTAACTTCCATAAATGAAGTAAAGTGAAGTGAAAGTCGCTCAGTCATGTCCAACTCCTTGCCACCCCCTGGACTATACAGTCCATGGAATTCTCCAGGCCAAAATACTGGAGTGTGTACCCTTTCCCTTCTCCAGGGGATCTTCCCAACCCAGGGATTGAACCCAGGTCTCCCACATTGCAGGTAGATTCTTTACCAGCTGAGCCACAAGAGGGGCCCACCTTCCATAAATGAGAGTTCAATTAACATCAGAAAGTATTATTCATCTATAATAGAAAGTATAATTCATTAATATTATTGATGTTACCAAGTCCCAGCTTGTATTGCTCACCACATGACAGGATAATAAGTTGAGAGACAAAGTGTTGGGGCAAGAAATAGTGACTTTATTTTGAGAGCCAGCAGACTGAGAAGATGGAAGAATAGAGTCCCAAAGAAGCATCTTTCTTGGGTTTGAATTCAGGCTTTTATACTAAAAAGGGAAGGAATGTGGCTAGTTGTTGCAAGCTTCTTGGTATCAGAATCTTTTGTTCTTGCAGATGTTCATGTAGGTCTGGTCACAATGTTCCTATAAACCTCCAACAAGGCAAATGCTCTTCTCTCCAAACGAACGGAACAGTGTTATACCTTTAAAGATCAGAGCCTTGAGAATGGGCTACTGTGTATATTTCAGGCAATAAGCAACCTTCCTTTATAGAAGTGCAGAGCCAGCATGACTAAGCAGAGACAACAGATCACAAGATTAGAGCTAAAGGAATAGTTCCAATATGGAGCCAGGTTTTTTTTCCTCTGTTATATTAGCATGTACCTTCCGTTCCGTTCAGTCGCTCAGTTGTGTCCGACTCTTTGCGACCCCATGAATCGCAGCACGCCAGGCCTCCCTGTCCATCACCAACTCCCGGAGTTCACTCAGACTCACGTCCATTGAGTCCGTGATGCCGTCCTTACATGCATAATACAGTGCACGGGCATGCACTATACAGCAAAATGCTAGCACAACCTCTTGTTTCTGTTTTCTTAATTTTTTCTTCTTCATCACCTTTGTATTCTATGATCCTCATATCACTCTCAGTGATAATGTCTTGTTGTTGTATCTATTTTTCTGCTAATCAATGAGTTTCCAACCCTAAAAGTAGGAAGCATTTTGTAATCAATTCAGATTATTTTTACAATGAAACTCACCAGAAAGAACCATCGCATATCATACATCCATTAGTAGACAGATACTATTTCTGTGGGGCTTTCCCACCATTTCTGAAACAGCTGGGAATGATCTCTACATCTTAACATTTTCAGTTGATGTGCTTACGCTGTTCCAATTTGCAGGACCAGATCATGTTTCCTTATGTTCTTATAATTTGTAGTAGTAACATTTGGTGAATGTTTTAGAAGCTTTACTAAATTTTATGGAATTGTGTCCTTGTAATTCTGCAGTTATATTTCTGCAATCATTATATAATGTGACCTTTTAAGCTTCATTTTTCCATCGTCTTAACTTTTTCTTTAATCACTTGGTCTACTTTGCTACCATTTTCTCCCCAAGATTTTGCCCGCACAGAAATGTTATTTGGCCACCATATTCATAGTGGATCTGCTTCTCAGGATTGGAGCCACTTCTTCCAGTCTCATAAGAACTAATCTATACACTGGAATAATGATTTACTAATTTCCCAGGAAAATATAACTACCACATTGATCTGGATGCTGGCATTCACATGATCAGCACATTCTCTGACACACACGATACATAGGAAAGAGACAACCTGATGCCATGGAAAAAATATGTTCATAGGTAATGAGCAAACATGCAGTTTCATGAAAGAACATTATTTCCGTCTGAAGAATTATATGAGCAGCACCGGCGCTGGTCCAACAAGCAAGGGATCAGAGAAATGAGAGTTAGAGAGATCACAGCATTAAAAGACTGGAGGAAAGGTTTTATCAATGGTAATTGAGATTCTGAGTCTGCTGACTGAGGTTTCCTCTTCCATAGTCAGTGCTTTAATGAACCCAGCTAAAGAATTCTCTCTCTCCTTCTTTCCTGCAGGCTAATTCACTTCAATCATGTCCAGCTCTTTGCAACCCTATGGACTGCAGGCTGCCAGGCTCCTGTGTCCTTGGAATTCTCCAGGCAGGAATACTGGAGTGGTTTGCCATGCCCTCCTTCAGGGTATCTTCCCAATGCAGGGATAGAACCAGCATCTCTTAGGTCTTCTGCACTGGCAAGCAAGCTGTTTACCACTAGCACCACTTGGGAATCCTTTCTTTAGCTGATGAATATATTTTTTCTTTAATTGTATTAAAATATTCAATGCAGGTTATAATTATCTGCAATGTAATTTTGCATTTGTCTACTCTGGTTTGACACTTACTGATTTTACTTTTTAACTCCATAAATAGTCCTCCTTCATGTGAATTCCTGGGCAAAAATCCCATTCTAATTTTGGTAAAATTTCCAAACCAATAAGAGTTTAAGCTAAGAATATTAGCCATTTCATAGGAATTATTTTTCTTAAGGAAAAAATTACTCACACACACACACACATACACTAACACACAGGAATGTTTTGGCACATAAACTATAGCTTGAAAACCAAACTGTAAAAAGGAATTCACTTTGGTTTGGGGCGGTTGCTCAGTCATGTCCAATTCTTTGCAAGCATATGGACTGTAGCCTACCAGGCTCCTCTGTCCATGGTATTTTCCAGGCAAGAATACTGGAGTGAGTACCCATTTCTTTCTCCAAGGGATCTTCCAGATCAAGGGATCTAACCAACATCTCCTGCATTGGCAGGCAGGTTCTTTACCACTGAGTTACCTGTGTTTCTCCAAACACATTCTGCCTTCTTCTCTCATTGATTCATTCTACTCCTGCAGAAGTGGCCTGACTTATTTGATTGGTCATTTTTGAAAGAATGACCACTTAGGCTTACTTAGTACAGCTTTATCATTCATCCTTTTGAGAGCAAGCTCACCTCCATGTCTAAACTGTTGGTCCAGTTATCTAGGAATGTGGGGTGGGAAATTGAAAGTGTTAGTCGCTCAGTCATGTCTGACTCTTTGTGAGCCTGTAGACTGCAGCCCGTCAGGCTCCTCTGTCCGTGGAATTCTCCAGGCAAGAATACTGGAGTGGGTTGTCATTTCCTACTCCTGGGGATCTTCCATTCCCAGGGACAGAACCCAGGTCTCCTGCATTGCAGGCAGATTCTTTACCATCTGAGCCACCAGGGGAGCCCTTGCCTAATTCTGGGGTTTGGTATTATAGAGCCCACTTTATTAACAGATTCTGAGTCTCACCCTCAAATTCGGCTGCGATGGATGTGTTACTTTATCCTTATTCACCTCTCATTTCTCAACTCACTCACCAGAAGGGTGGGAGACTGGTGTACAGTTTGCTAGCCTAATCCCTTGGAAATTCCACATCCAGTGCCTGCTAAATTATTAGGAGTCTTAATCCACAAGTTTATGAACTTCAGGTGACTTAGCAGCAACCTTAGGATCAACAATTTACTCTTCAGCCTATTGAAGACAAGAGATTATTTGTTTAGAAGTGTTTTATGGTCCAGTGCACACATTTCTTCCTAAAATGCAGTAGCACAAAGCTTCCCTCATGCCATTTCAGCACTAATATGCTTCTGAGACCACACAGGTCCAAAAGGATGCACTTTCCCTTCCCAAAGACATTCTTAAGCCAGGCACTATAATTAATTCTTTGGGGGCAATGTAGCAGGGAACAACTCCTGGGACCATTTTCACTTATACACCAGCTTTTGTGTGAAAGGTGAGATGTGTTTAGCTCCAAGTTTCAATTACTTCTGCCTTTTCTCTAGCTGCCCACGTTAGGTCACGCGGCTGGTAGCAAAACTTTTCAGGACCCTCGTGTAACAGTGCAGATAAAGTACAACAGAATTCTCTTCCTTTTTAATGAGAAAGCTTTTCCAAACTTGACAAAACAGAACTGTCTGACCACTTGATTTGAGTCTTTATGAAGTAAATTTATTCCCAATCAATTCCCTCTGTTCACAGGTAGATTTAGCTTTTCATTAAGATTTGTTAGGATAGTGATATTCAGTATTTGCTGAGTCTCTCAGTAAGATACTGAATTTATTGGCTACCTTTTCATCTTCTTTCAAGGCTGTTCAGCTTCAGCAAACAAATTTTAAAAAGTCATTTTTCCACTGAGAGAACGATGTTGACTCCTTGTTGGAATTCTGATTACACAGTACATCCTTTACATGTAAATTTCAGAAGTAGATACAGTTGCCAAAATCTCTTTCTTATTTGATTAAAGTATTCTTTTTAAAAACTACTAATTCCTCCTGCTCAGATCTCTTTGACATTTAGATAGCTACCATAAAACTGGTCAAGTGGTTGCAAAAATTCTTCAAGTGGCAACCTCATCAAAAAGAGCATAATCATGAAAATAATCACTGACTATTCTCCTCTAAAATATTCAGTATGGGAGGAATTTGGTAACTGAGTCATAGACTTAGACTTTTCATATGGCAATGAGAACTCTTGTTTATTGTTGACTCAATCAGGCATGTACTAATCCATTTAATTTCCTAGAGTTAAAAAAGCTATTATATTATTCCCAAGTACTCAAACATCCTTTGCAATACACTTTTTTTTCTGCTTAGAATCAAACTGCAAAGAGTGTAGTTAAAATACCTTTTATCCACTATGCTCCCCAGCTACAAAGGCAGTTTGCATGAGGGAAACAATTTTAACGTACTCTGTCTTCATCCAGCATCCTCTCCTGTAACCCAGTGTCAAATTGTGACATCCTTTGAATCGTGTTCATTTGGGGATTTGGTTATGCAGTTAAAGACTGAAGCTCAGAGCAAGACGGAAGCTCTGAAAGCTGCAGATCACTAGACTGCCACTCGCAAGGTTCCAGACATCCCTTAATTATCATCAGTTAAAAAATCTCTCAATATCCTCTGTCAATGGAACTTGAGAATATCATCAGTCTAAAAAGCACCAGGAAAGTAAGCTATCATGCACAATATGGTTGTAACTTTAGACTGACCTTTATACTAGAACAAGTAGATCCTATATGGTAGTAAAGCTTGAGTGTTAAAAAGAAAAAAAAAAAAGGTGAAGGAAATCTTTAAGGGAGGAAGCCAGCAGAAACTTGAGCTGGAGGTGAAATCAGCGATAGATAGATAAGCTCTCAAAATGCCTTTCCCTGGAGGACAGCATTTCTTCTATATCACCTGGGTTGATCCTAAGACAGTTGTGTTTTTTATTTTTTAATTCAGGAGTCTTCTTCTTTCAGGCTCTGAAATCTTCGAGATAGCACTGTCAGCAGCAGATGAGATGAAGATTTACAGCTGGTGTCAGTAGCATATTAATGTCTTTGCAGTATGTCATGTCTTCTGAGTTTCCACAGTGGTCCCAACATAAATCTTGACTGATGACAGAAAAGGATGGAGAAGTCTTTGGGATACAGGAGATAAGGCCCTTAAGTTAGGTGGAGAAGGAGGGAAAAGAGCGTAGGGCAGCACTCTCTAGTGGTTTCTACAAACTCTTGGTGGTTATGGTTCTAAGCAACTTAATCTAAAAGACTGCATGTTACACAGTGCCATCTAAAGCAGGGTTCTCAACAGCGGCGTGTTGATATTTTGGACTGGATAATGTATTGCGCGTGGGTGTCCTGCGCACTATAGAATCAGCTCTGGCCTCTACCGCTAGATGTCGGTAGAACTCACCCCTCTGGTTGTGAATCGACTTTGCCTCCCTGCGTGCTAAGTCGCTTGCTGTGTCCCACTCTTTGGGCCCTATGGACCACAACCCGCCAGGCTCCCCTGTCCCTGGGATGCTCCAGGCAAGAGTACTGGAGTGGGTTGCCATTTCCTTCTCCAGAGGATCTTCCCGACCCAGGGATCGAACCCGGGTCTCCCGCATTGGAGGCAGACGCTTTAACCTCTGTACCAAGAAAAACATTCTCATTACTACAATGAGAAGGCACAAAGAAAGAAAGAGATTGATGTATCTGAACCAGTATAGCAGATTAGATAGGTTTTCTGGGTAGGTTTGCTGGTTTCATTTTAATTGTGGTGAAAAAATATATATAAAATTCACCATCTAAGATTTTTAAGTGTGTTCTGTAGTAGGCTTATATGTACATTTCTGTGCAATAAACCTCTAGGAATTTTTCATCTTACAAAATTGAATCTCTACATCCAATGAACATTAACTCTCCTTCCCCCTTCCTCCCCGACCCTGGGAATTGCAATTCTTTCTGTTTCTAAGAGTTTGACTACTTTGTATGCCTCATATAAGTGGAATTATTGAGTATTTATTTGTGATCAGCTTATTTCAATTACCATAATGTCCTCAAATTTCCTCCATGATATACGAAATGACAAGATTCCCTTCTTTCCCATGGATGAATATTATTACATTGTTTATGCATATATACTACATCTTTATCCATTCATCCATTAATAGAAACTTATGTTGTTCTCTATCATGGCTATAATGAGAAATGCTACAGTGAGCATGGGAATGCAAATCTCTCTTCAAGATCCCCTTTTCAATTCTTTTGGATATATACCCAGAAGTTAGAATTGCTGGATCGTACGGTAATTTTTTTTTTTTTTTTTTTTTTTGAGGAACCTCTATACTGTTTAGGCGTCCCAGATGGCACTAGTGGTAAAGAACCTGCCTGCCAATGCAGGCAACATATGACACATGAGTTCAATCCCTAGGTTGGGAAGATCCCCTGGGGAAGGGCGTGGTGACCCACTCCAGAATTCTTGCTGCAGAATTCCATGGACAGAGGAGCCTAAGGGGCTACAGTCCATGGGGCCGGAAACAGCCAGAAGCAGCTTCCCACGCACGCATGTACTGTTTATCAGAGCAGTTGCCTCATTTTATATTCCTATTAGCAGTGCACAAAATATGACTATTTTTGCAGATCTTTGTTGACACCTTTCACAATTTTTTCACGTCTTTTCACAAAGATGTCCATCCATGAGAAAGAAGGGAATCTTGTCGTTTGGCATATCACGGAGGAAATTTGAGGACATCAAGCTCATTGAAATAAGCCGATCACAAATAGCAACAAGTGGTAACAACAAAACCCTTGCTATTTTCCGCTTTTCTTCCCCCACAATGGCCATCCTAACAGGTGTGAAGTCAAGACTATTAACAGGCCTTAATTCTGCTGACTGCTGGCCAGAGAGACCCATTCCTTTCTACACAAACCTCTCCATAGACGGGTCAGAAGGCAGCATCCCTCAAAGTGAGCCAGTAAAAGCAGAATAGGGAGTGCTGAGGGAGGGAACTGCAGCCCTTCTGTAACCTAACCTTGGAAGTGACCGCTGTCACTTCATCGCCTCCTTTTCAGAGGGTAAAGAATCAGAACACGCAGCTAGGGAATCACCTAGGGGAGTTTGTTCCAGAGGGCAGGATCATTGGGAACCATCTGAGAGGCCTTACCACACAGATCCGTAGAAATGAATAGGAGAGAAGAATTGAAATGCTGGCTAAGTAAAACAAATTCGGTTCTGTGTTTTCTGGGTTCTTTACTCCTACTGCCAATCGGATAGTAACAGAATTTACATCTGTTTTTGACTGCAGACTTTCCACTGTTTTTTATGATACCAAGTTTAGAAGTGCAGGATTTTAAGAAGGATTCTTCCAGAGAAACAGCTCAGCACCAGCCAAGGCTAATGAGCGAACACCATGGTACTATTTCTAGAAGTGTCACCTTTCTGGTGATCTTTTTCTTTAAAATTCCCCTGGAGGTCTGCATTTATGTCCTTTGACTAGGAAATGTGCAGTAGCTCACTGCAGAAAGATGGAATCCCGCAGGAGGAAGCCTTCTGCAAGATATTATTTATTCTCTTCCTCCCTACTTATTCTAAAAGGAAGGGAAATTGAAATAGAGGAAGCTTTTGAACACAGCATGAATGCAGAGCTTGTAACTGTCGTGTTACTTTTAGTTGAAACTTAAGCCTCTCTTATTCTTCCAGCAGACCCTTTGAAACTGTGCTGCCAATGCAGAGGAGACCACGTTATTTCAGAGTGACTACCTTTCCTGCACACACTGCATCTAAGTTAATTAAAATGCCCATGTTGTTTTCTTTCTCAAGCCTTAACAGCTTTAAGGGAAAAAAAAAAAAAGCAGACAATTCACCTGCCGGGGGAAAAAGGAAAGTCAAACAAATTGACAAAAAAATCATGGGCTGAATGTAATCACCACATCCTTTAAGCTGTGCATTCCTTTTATCGGACCGTTGTTTTCAATTTGTTCTTTCTTTCCTTGCAGCATGCTGATGGCCAACCATCCATTTACCTCTAGATTTTAAAGACCATGTCATTATCATTATCAATTGCAATGTTTGGGAATTCACTGCCCTTCTGAAAGGCCACTGGGTTGCTGCTGTGAGCTTTGTCAGGCCTTGAGGGGAGATAAATGTGCTGTACCAGCCTAGCCTCACACGGGGGTGTCGTGGTAGTTGGTCACAGACTGTGAAATAGGCAGAGAAGCCTCTTATGGAGTGTTAAATTAGTATATTCAGCATTTCCCCTTGCTCCCTGCTTGTCTCCTACTTTGGAAATGCTCTCTAGAGGGAGAGTAACTCACGCAAGCACAACTAATTTCACAAGGATCCACTAATCAGGGTCCTTTGTCCTTTATAAGGACAAGGAAAGCAAATGATCACAGACCGTTTCTAGAAACTGTGCTTTCAATGTCGTCCTACCCCCTCCCCTCTCTCTACACCCCTCGGGAGAACTCCTGGGAATCTATCAGAAATGATAGCTTGATAATGTAACAACCCCAGGTGGTACAAACCTTGTGCTGGAAGCTGGTAGCCTATTCTCACTTGGAATGATTCATTTTATGTGTCAACTTGACTAAGCTATAGTATCCACCTACTCCATCAAACACTAATCTAAGTGTTGCTGTGAAGGTATTTTTCTGATGTTATTCATATCTACCGTCAGTTGATGCTACATGAAGGAGCTTACACTTGATAACGTAGGTGGACCACACCCAATCAGATGACCACCTTAAGAGTAAAACCTGACATTTCCCAGAAAAGATAGTCTGTTTCAAGACTGCAGCATTCATGCCTATTGTACACGTATTTGGACAATATTTTGGAAATATTTTTTCTCTTTCATTCCCTTATGCAATCCAATCCACTCTGCTTCTTAAATATCTCTGAAATGAGTGTAAGAGGGAAAATAGAAAGACATGGAAGAGCTTGAGTCAACAAGGCTTGCTCACCAGTGAGATGTAGTGAATGAGGAACAAGAAGCATAAAACAACTTCCAGGTGTTTGCGTTAGATGCTGAGTTTTCAGAGATGCCTCTGACTGAGAGACAGAATACAGAGGAAAACGTTTTTCAGAGAAGATGGGTTTAATTTTGAAACTTTGATTTTGAGATATCTGTGAGACAGCCAAGAGAAAATAAACAGTAAATGCTGGAGTTAAAAGTTTAGGACTCAGAGAACTCTCGGTTAGGAACACAGATATCAGAGCCCATCAGCTTGTATGCATTCAGGCAGGAAATCCAGAGGCAACAGACAACGATGAGATGCCATGAAACATGGTGTCAAGACCATCAGAAGACATAAAGGAAATCAGGAAGAGTTGAAATGACCTAGAAAGTATTTTATTTACTTCTTTCTTCTCACAGGAAGGTTCAGTGTTGAAGATAGAAAAAAATTTGTTTTAAGTTTAAAAAAAAAAGATTTTAAAAGTCCCCATTAGTGTCAAAACTAGGAAGTTGTTTGGTGATTTGACCAAGAGCAATTTCAGTGGTACAGAAGCCAGAAGGCTGTAAACCAAAGAATGAAAGTGAATTGGAAATAAACTGATTATGTTTCAGGGGGAAAAAAAGGAATATGGTAGTGGCCAGAAGACAAAAAAAAAACATTCAAAGAGGATTACTTGCTTTAACTGTGTGTGTGTGTTTGTGTGTGTGTGTGTGTGCACGCACACGTGGGCGGATGCTCGGTCACTTCAGTCGTGTCCGCCTCTTTGCCACCCTAGGTACCATAGTCCCCAGGCTCCTCTGTCCATGGGATTTCTCAGGCAGGAATACTGGAGTGGGTTGCCATTTCCTTCTCCAAGGGATCTTCCCAGCCCAGGGACTGAACCCACGTCCCCTGGTTGAGTGAATGAATTAATCAAATAGGGATCTGTGACCCAAAAATGGTCAATAGAATCTTAAAATCAAGAGAGAAACCAATAAATATTTTACACTAAGTGAAATCATGTTTACAAAAAAAAAAAAAGTCAGAATCTTTGAAAGACCCTAAAATGTACTGCACTGGAAATGTTCAGGCAATTCTGTTGGCTCTGAAATGAGTATGCTACAGTGGGGTACAATCAGCACAAATCTAGTTTTCTGGTATATTCACCAGCACCTCAAGTACTAGACAAACTATATTGAAGACAGTCCCTTATTTCTGACAAAAAAAAATAAAAACTTTACTAATATAATTGATTTCTAATTCTCTTTTTATTTAACATACGGCTTTGCACTAAGCGAGTTTTGTTGTCCCAAGGATGGTTTCAGAGTGGGCAGTTCAGATTAGCCCAGAATTAGGTCTCAGTATCTGAGAAGGTCGTAAACAGGGGAAATGAGCTGCATTTACTTTTAAGGAAATGTTCACAAGCATTATTTTTCACGAGAGTCAGGAGAAATAGCTGAGAAAGATCCTCAATGAGAGGTGTTCCATCTTAAAAGGTTAACACAGAAACAGGCGCCAAACCAAACCAACCACAAATATTTAAACTGGAAAATGAAAGGAAAGAAAAAATAGATTCTAAATCTGTATTAAAAGTAATTCCATGTAGCTGTATAAACTGCTAGTGAGGGTTGCAGAATGAATCTTTAATGGCATCATTTATGCTTGTCCCAATGCACTATGTTTAGGATGAGAACTGCCTGCAAATCTTGATGTACCATTTTATTGCACAAAAAACTGGCCACCATCTCACAGAACAGCCATTGTAAATTAGAAATATATTCTTTTTGGTTGAGCACAACACATTTGGAAATTTATGAAGTTACGTAAAAGCACACAAAAGTATTTCTGAAACAGTAAGTGACTTTCTTCCAGTCATGGGAACTGGGGCTGCTGGCAGTGCTGAGAACAACTCAACCCGAGTAGGCATCCCCACTCCCCAGTATCCAGCTGGTAATGATCCCCTTATGCCCCCTGGGGCTTTGCAGAAACTCCTCAACGACCGTATAACCTTCTGAATCCTGAGAGACAGCAACTTACATGAACATTGTTAGGCACGCTCCTGCCTGCATGCGTGCCAAGGCGCTTCAGTTGGTAGGACTCTTTGTGGCCCTATCGGCTGTAGCTCGCCAGGCTCCTCTGTCCATGGGATTCTCCAGGCAACAGTAGTGGAGTGGGTTGCCATGCCCTCCTCCAGGGGATCTTCCCAACCCAGGGATCGAATCCATGTCTGTAACATCTCCTGCTTTGGCCCGTGGTTCTTTACCACTAGTGCTACTTGGGAAGCTCAGGTATGCTTCTCTCCTGTTGTTATTGGATATGTTTTATGTACAGAAGACTTTATTATAGGTATGAAAATACACATCATGACAATGTCAGACATTAGAAACTACAATCTGAGTTTTCATGACAGAGTTTACTTGTTTAAATGCAAAGTATATTTTCAATTTTTTAAATCTTGTTTATCAAAGTATTAGAGATCTTGGACTTTTAAAAATAATGAGTAAAACAGGAGATTCCTCTTTCCCTAGCTCCATTTCACCAGGACTGCTGCTTGGTCCCAAAATAAACATTGATAAAAATCTCAAAGAATGGGTTCCACTTTGAGTTAGTCTTCTGAATAGTCTTTGGGTTAATATTGTTTTATATCAAAATAAAAAACAAATTTAGCAACCTAATTCCCGGATTTATGGTGATCACATGAACTAATCCGTCAAAACACAGAACACTAGAGAAAAAATGATAATTATATTTTGTTTTTACAAAGTTAAATCCAAATTATATATGAAAGATATATCTAGATTTAAATAGGCTCAAGCCCTTAACTTCCTCTAATAGAAAACAGTTTCAAATTAATAACTAGGAAGTTGAAGAGGACAGGAAAATCATTAGCAATGAAGAGAATACTAGAGGGGTAAAATCTAGGATTGGAAACATAAAAAGAGTAAATTTTAACAGACAATTAAAGTGGTCTGGAGGAATTCATTCCTGTATATAGCCTCTACTAATTTGAGAATTGGTGATGAAATAATGGAGAAAATAAAAGCTGACTGACTTCTAGAAAAATAATGACAATTTCTCACTTTATGTAGATGAAGCTGGTATCTATGCTAAATGCAAAATAATATAGCCCAAATATGCCTGACCATGAATGTAGACTAAATGGAACAATGGAGAATTGCTCATCAAATATATTTCAGGATGAAGTTGCTTATACTTATTGAACAGAACATTGACTATAATATATAACAGCATATGCAATAACATTTAAAAAGTCTTGAAGTTTTGAGAATTCTTAAGATATCCACTATAAGAAATCTAGCAAAGATTCTTGAACAACACTGCAGATATGTTTTAAACATCACACTAAGAAATGGCTGACAGAACAGATTTTGTTTGTAAGGTAGTATAAATACTCCTGTCATATTGTATTATACTGATTTCTCTAATGTATGCCACCTCCAAAATATAGGATTTTTAACTGTAAATGTTTATTCATTATTGTCAGTTCTTTGAGAATTACTATTGTTACTCAGCTTCTTATGCAGAGATACAAAGAATATTTATCTTTGAGAGATTTTATTCCAGTTGAGAAATTAAGAAAAAGCAGGAAATATCTTTTCTAGAGATTGAAGAAACAGGAAAAGGGAAAACTGATCAGAAACCTTTATAAGATACAGTTAGATGACATATAAAGTTTCATATTACTCTAGTGATATGTTTTAAAATACCAAAAATCCTAAAAACATATATATTTCATTTTGAATAAAAATTCTAGAATTAATATATATGATTAGTTTTTCTACAACTGAAACTCCATTTAACATTATTTTTTTAATTATAGAATTTTTTTTTCTCTTGATTATACTGGGCAAAAATATCTTCTATATATCCAAAATTAATTGGTAAATTAATCTACTTTTCAAGGCTTCCGTTAGCTTTAATAAGCAAATTAATTAGAGGACCACTGGTTTTCTGATACTGTAGAAAAATAACCTATTAGACTAAAACGTCATGTCCAACTCTTTGTAACCCCATGGACCTGTCCTTTGTCCGTGGGATTTCCCAGGAAAAAATACTGGAGAGGGCTGCCATTTATTACTCCAGGTGATCTTCCCGCCATGGATAGAACCGGCATCTCTTTCATTTCTTGGAGCGCTAGGTGAATTCTTTAGCACTGCACCACCTGGGAAGCACCTACTAATATACAGGATACAGCAAAAGCAATAGGAGACATCGCTGAGGTTACATTTTTAAGGAGTCTTTGACTTCTGTCATGTTGCCTTGCTCTAAAGAGAGCCAGCTGCCATGTCTCTGTAACCCCATGGACCTGTCCTTTGTCCGTGGGATTTCCCAGGAAAAAATACTGGAGAGGGCTGCCATTTATTACTCCAGGTGATCTTCCCGCCATGGATAGAACCGGCATCTCTTTCATTTCTTGGAGCGCTAGGTGAATTCTTTAGCACTGCACCACCTGGGAAGCACCTACTAATATACAGGATACAGCAAAAGCAATAGGAGACATCGCTGAGGTTACATTTTTCAGGAGTCTTTGACTTCTGTCATGTTGCCTTGCTCTAAAGAGAGCCAGCTGCCATGTTTAAGCACCTTATGAAGAAGTCAACATGGCAAGGAACTGGCCAATAGCCAGCGATGACCTGAGGCCTGTCAGTCAACACTGTGACAAAGAAGTCTTTCTTTTCTAGAGATTGAATAAGCAGAGAGGGGGAGAACTGATTCGAAGTGATTAAAAGATAAAATTAGATGACATAAAATTTCATATTACTTGAGTGACTATGTTTGAAAATACCCAAATCCAAAAGCTGTATATATTATATGTAATATGTATTATATGTGGAAGCAGATATTTCCTCAACTAAGCCTTAAGTTGACTCCATGAAGGCAACAATTGTGAGAAACCCTGAAGAGCAAGCACCCAATTCTTGACCCCTAGAAACTTTGACATAATAAATTTTATCACTTAAGCCACTACATTTGAGGGTTATTTGTAAAGTGATAATAGATAACCAATACATCATTTAAATTTGTTACTCAGCTCTAGCTCATCCATAGGAGATTTTGGGGTCTTGCAGAAATTATATTGTGTCCTCAGCAGAAACATTTATACAAAGTATTTGTGTACCAGTAACACTAGGCTAAAGACATAATCAAAGGTAATCTGAAGGAAAGGAGATCTAGTCAAAGGGAACTTAAAATCTGAGTGGTAACAAAAACGAGGAAAAGGGGGTTACTTCCTTACTTTGCTTTGGCTATGGAGTCTTGGTAATGAGAGCTGTGGGATATTTTACCCATGATCGTGGGTGAGCGCTAATCCTAGCACTTAGAAATTCGCTATTTTATTGTTCTTTGATTTCACAAGCTGATGTTTCCAAGTTACTTCTGTTCTCATTTTCTTAAAAGAACCATTGTACTTTTCAAGGCACTGAGTTATAAGATTTAAAAAAAATTTTTTTTCTTTATTTTTTGGTGCTTTTTATATATTATTTGTTTGAAAGTATTATAGACCTATTATAGCACAGCACTATATAGCCATTTAGGTTAGTTGCGTACCTAAGACTAATTTGTTGGACTCAACAAACAAAACTGGGTTTAACAAATACACTCTTGGAATGGAACTGACTTGGGTGTAGGGGACTTACAGTATGTATAATGGAATCACTTGGCTGTATAGGAGAAATTAGCACAACATAATAAATCAACTGCAATTCAATACAATAAATTTGAAAGAAATAAGTAAAAATTCTAGAAAATATAAAGAAATTCATCTAATCCAAACAAAACCTCTGATGATTCCCAACTGGGAACTCCTCCTTCCAAAGACCTTTTTATATGGCTCCAAATCAGGTTTCTTCATCAACTTTTCCTCTTCGTCAATGCAGATTTAACAGGAACTGAAAAGGGAGAAGCAGTCAGATCAGAGCAACGCATGTGTCAGCCTTCTAGCACATAATTCTAGCACCAAGGCCAGCCCTGAGCCTGCTGTGTCACAAGTCCTCCAGCGAATGTTTCTGTGTATTCGTGGCCCTTTCTCTTCCTTATGTAAGTTTAGGGCTATAATATTCACATTGGAAATAAGCTGTGGCAGCTGTATTTTAATCATATATCAAGTCTCAATTATTGGTAGTGTCTGTGTTAAGATTTCTGAATCTCAATAGGAAAAAAAAGTTGAGATCTTATTAACACTGACTGCCGTTTTCCTGGGACAGGATAGTGGTGTGACTAACACATTTTCATCTACTTGTCATCTCTCATGTGTGCTGTCCACTCTGAAATTCCATGGACATTCAAGTATAGTAAATGCTCCATTCTTGTTTGATGATATTTGAGTACCAAGAGCAAAGGATAACTATAGTGAATTTGTAATGGCTGAAGATATGTCTGTCTTTTCTTGTCCAAATGGATGTCTTCTAGTTGACCTTGATAAAGTGTATCTAATCATCTAACCCAGATATGAAAAAGTGTATTATACCTACAAAGGACTTCATTCATGAATCACTAATGAGAGGTCTGAGTGGGAGGGGAACAAAAAAAAAAAAAAAATAAAATGTAGGTAAGTCACAATTGTGGAATGAACCAACACTGTGTTTCAAGATAATAACTTTTTCCATTTTCACCTTGCTTAATATAACTTTAACATGAAAATCTCTAGACATAAAGCAAAAAAAAAAATAAAAAGAATAGTGGGCACTTCAAAATTTCCAATACCTAACTGAGAAATTTTTGTCCCAATTAGTGATCTGTTATTACATTGCAAAGATTCAGAGAATATAATAATGACCCTCATGTCTTTCACTCCTTATGCTCTGGCCCCATATTGTCCCATTAGAGACACAGAGTGTGTTCAAGGGCTCATAACACCCAGATATGTCAGATGTGGGGAGTAGCTATTAATTCTAACGTCTTTTGTATTAACACATCAAGTCAAAAGAATCTGACAGAATTGAGCTAACGGATCATACATCCTCTGTTTTCAGAGAACATGTCAATACCGCCTGTATTTCCAAAACAACCTTCAAAAGTTGTTTTTAAGTTCATGTGGAGTATAGAAAGAAGTTTGAGAACAGTTTCTCAGTGAAAGTACCCAGTGCTCACCAAATTCACAGAACCCCTGTCATTTTAAACTGCAAGTTAATTAAATA
>SJXQ01005919.1:100254-120872 GCA_006408695.1 Aepyceros melampus | reverse complement strand
GTTCATGTGGAGTATAGAAAAAGTTTGAGAACAGTTTCTCAGTGAAAGTACCCAGTGCTCACCAAATTCACAGAACCCCTGTCATTTTAAACTGCAAGTTAATTAAATACCTGCTACTTGTAGAGTCTCATTTTTACTTCCCTCCAACATTGCAAAGCTCATAAAACTCCTTATCACTGTGATTTCCTGAATTCTTTATGTACAAATTCAACTTTTCTACAGAAGTTTTTTCTGTTGACTCTCAAGTCTTCAAGTCTCTTCAGAGATTTAGGATAATGTGAGTGTTTTCTAAGCAAAGTTTTCCCAATCTTCCAGAATGTTTCCACGGGAACATTGATGAGAGACAGAACATCGTAACCATTAGGAACACTTCCCCAGTCCCACCTGCAATCCCAAGGTTCTAGAACTCTAGATTCACTCACTTAATATTCCATGACAGGCAAATCTATAGTCACAGTGTACTCTTTCCCCTGTCTAAAGAGAAAGCTCTTTTCCTTTACTTTGGTATACCATTGTGGAGGTAGTGATTAAGACCAGAATCTCAGAAGGTCAAGGAAAAGCCTTCTCTCCATATTCTTAGGGAGAAGAAACAGAGAAGATTGTATTGTGTCATAGCTTTCTCTTGAGATGTGTCTGGATGGGACAGACTTTCATATATTCAAAAAGAGCGCTTAACAGCTCTTGAAAACTCACAAAGGGGAAATGTATTCAGGATAGGAAAGAATTCCTCATTTTATAAAAAATAAAATCATGAGTCCCTTTAAGTGGTTATTTACAGTTTATTAAGAAATTTATCCAGTGAGAAACTCATTGCTAAACCTTTCACATTACTCAATGAAGTATCAGAAACTGTAAGGAAAATTAAAGATTATAATAATAAAATGACATTTGCATGCCATCTTTTATTTTCAGTTTGTAATTTACTAGACATTTAAAACCTTGTTTAGTTAAAAGGCTGAAACCACCCTCAATTCCCTTCAATAGCCTTAACTTTCATCACTGTATAATCATTTCCCCTTTGGTAGATGAATAAATACATGGAAGGATGGATGGACAGATAGGTAGATCTTCATATATCTTTTCTCCATTTCTATGGTACCTACCTAGTCCAAGGTCTATCATCTCCAAATGACCTTCTTCTGCCCTAGGCTCAGAATAGACCCTTTTTTCATCTGTTCCTCACAATACTCTTCCCAGCCTCCTCTCATACTATTGCCCGTTATTTTTCTTGCTCTTTAAGCTGCATCCACACTCTCCTCCCACATTTTCACCAATTCCTAGTGGTTACTTTTAATCCTAAGCCTTTTACACCTCTTCCCATTATGTGTGTGTATATGTGTGTGTGTGCTCAGTCCTGTCGAGTCTTTGCAACTGCATGGACTGTAGCCCACAAGGCTCCTCTGTCCATGGGATACTCCAGGCAAGAAATACTGGAATGGATTGCTAGTTCCTTGTCCAGAGGATCTTCCCCACCCAGGGACTGAACTCAAGTCTCTGCGTCTCCTGCCTTGGTGGGCAGTTTCTTTACCACTTGAGCCACTTGAGAAAGCCCTTCTTCCCACTGTTTCTCATGCTTATTCTGATAGCTTTTCTTATTTAAAGCATTGCTTTCTTTATCTTAACAGTCCTCCAGACTTTTAATTGAACCCACAGCAGTAACATTTTTTCACTTAAAGTCTAATTAAAGTGTATACACAGACACTCATAAACACACATTATATTTGGTTATGCTTATAAATGATTATGAAGCTTCCCCACTAAAAAAATGTTTTCAATAATATTTTTCTCAAAAACGCAATTATTATCTGCCATGATTTGAAAGTCCTCTGCTTCTAGATTCTAGTCACTCTCTCTTCAAAGTATCAATGGTTGTTTTAGTTGAAAAAAGATACTTCACAAAGGCGCATACTCATAGAAGAATTTAGAGCCAGATTAGCTACATTAATCTGGCTGAACCATGTGTGATCTTTGAGAGGATTACTGACTTCTCTATGCCCTGTTTACTCATCTGAAAAATGGCATGATAATTGTATCACCCTCAGCAGAGCTTTGATGAATAAATGAGTGAATATGTACAAATCAGTAAGAACAGAGCCTGGTAGAGATGAAGTGCTATATTAATGCCAGCTAGCACTATTGCATTTATAAACTCAGAATTATAGCATAACACTTTGCATACTTCTGGCTTCAAATTCTCTGCTTTACTATGAATTAACATGGAGTGATAATATTTTATAAAGTGTGATGCTAACTCTGTATCCTTGCCACATAACCATTCTTATAAATCTTAGCCAAGCTGCCACTATATGAGTTTTACCAATATAATTTACCCATTATTTTCTTTAGCTCAACAGTCTCCCAAATTTTCAGTGACTGCAATCACAAAGTTAAAGAATGCTTGCTCCTTGGAAGAAAAGCTATGACAAACCTAGACAGTGTATTAAAAAGCAAAGACATTTTCCTGACAAAGGTCCGTATAGTCAAAGCTATAGTTTTTCTAGCAGTCATGTATGGATGTGAGAATTGAACTATAAAGAAGGCTGAGCACCAAAGAATGGATACTTTTGAACTATGATGTTAGAGACTGTGGTGCTTGAGAGTCCCTTGGACAGCAAGGAGATCAAACCAGTTAGTCCTAGAGGAAATCAACCCTGAATTGGAAGGACTGATGCTGAAGCTCCAATCCTTTGGCCACCTGGTGCAAAGAGACAACAAATTGGAAAAGACACTGATGCTGGGAAGACTTGAGGGCAAGAGGAGAAGGGGATGACAGAACATGAGATGGTTGGATGACGTCACTGATTCAAAGTTTGAGCAAGCTCCGGGAGATAGTGAAGGACAAGGAAGCCCGGCATGCAGCAGCCCATGGCGTCATAAAGAGTTGGACATGACTTAGTGATTGAACAACAACAATTTATCTATAAAATATTTAAAGTCAAATGTTCTGTACATCTTTTCTTTAGTCAAGTGGCTCACAAAAATTATTACTTTGATATTTCACCATTAAAACAGAATTTAGCAAATACCATAAATTCAAGTCTGTTAGAGACATCTGTTCCTCCATCCAACTGTATAGCAAACATCTTACATTGTGAATTTCTAATACTTGCTTCTACAAAAATTAAACCGTATTTTCTCTTTGCCAGTCTTTGCTGCCAAAGGATGTTTGCTTGCATCTTATTATTTTCTGTGTTTGTTGAAGTCTTTTATATCTTGAAAGCCAAGGTGTGCTTTACATTCTGCTAATAATGGAAAATCTAAAGAAAAGTTTCTAAACACCAGTCCTGGTGCTAAGTGAAAGCACAGAGTACTGGACTAGACATCAAGAAATATTACAGATAATTGAGAACATTACAGAATTTTTCCACAAGTTCTCTGTTGTTAGGCTCTCTAGTCTCATAAACTAATTTCTCAGGGCATTTTCCACACTCTAGGAGTGGATCATAATTGCTTTACTTCACTATGTGTCCTAGGAAGAACTCCACCGAGACTGGGAGAGTCATCTTTGCCATTTTCTCAGTTATGCCCAGGTTGCACAGTGGTAAAGATTCTTCCTGCCAATGCAGGAAACCCAGGAGACCAAGGTTCAGCCCCTGGATGTGGAAGATCCCCTAGAGAAGGGAATGGCAACCTACTCAGTATTCTTGCCTGGAAAATCCCAAGGAGAGAGAGGCCTGGCAGGCTGCAGCCTATAGGCTCACAAAGAGTCGGGCACAACAGAGCGACTGAGAACCCACACATTTATTCCTTATGTTATTAGTGTATTCTTCAGTCTGTGATGTCCACATAGTCACTTTTCCCCGGCAGTCCATTAATCTGTAAGGATTCATTTAGTTGACAATACAGTCTTATCTAATATGACCTGGGAAGAAGGATATTGTGATATCTCTCAATATACCAACAGCACACAAAGGAGTGTGCACACATCACTGTCAGCCTCTTGGTAGAGAACTTCCACTTTTTCCTTCACCTTTCCTTCCTGGTCAGATGTGACTTCCTTCTAAATGTAGATAAATAAACATATGTGAATTCTATTAGCATCTCTAGGGTGTGAGATACTAACATCTCTATTAGTATCTCATTTCTACTTTGGAGGCCACTTCTTTAACTCTTTCCTCCACCATCTCTTCTTCCTTATCAGGGCCATCAGTGATAGTGGAGAAGCCATATTCTAACCTATGGACCCTGTACGGAAATGTATCCTTTCAAGGGGTCATATGTTGCTTTTCCACTCTTGACAAACTCAACATGAGAATTGCATAGACTTGTCTAGCAATGGGCATTATTCCGTATTGTTGAGGAAAGAAAAAGATGAATTGGTTTTAATCTGGCATCCTAAATACTCCCCGATTTTGAGTTAGCATCAACACACATCCTTTACTTTTCATTTTATTCATTTTTAGTTGAAGGCTAATTTCTTTACAATATGGTGTTGGTTTCTGCCGTGCATCAGCACGGATCAGGCACAGGGACACACATGTGCTCTCCCTATTGAACCTCCCTGCCGCCTTCCCCATCCCACCCTCTAGGTCCTCACAGAGCGCTGGATTTGAGCCCTGAGTCATATAGCAAGCTCCCACTGACAATCTATACCACGTATGGTAATACGTATGTTTCAGTGCGCATTCTTTACCTTTTAAAGTGGTTGGATGTTTTTCAAATTATATCTTTTGGCTTTATTCTGACGTTCTCTTATCCTAAAATTCACAAGTTTCTCTCAGATTAAATTGGAAGATGCTCAGAAAACTGGGTTTGAAAAGAGCTAGACAGTCACAGAATACAAAATCTAGAAATGATCCTTTAAAAGAATTCAGTAAAGACAAAAATTACCCAAATAAGTTTCATTTATAAATCCCTCTCAGAGTAGTTTGGCTAAGCAGTGATTAGCTTGACAGGCATGATAACTGTCTAGAAATGTTGTAAGGCATACACATTAAGAAGAAAAATTTTCAACCAGAATTCAAAGCATGAAGTTAAGAGATGGCAAAATGTATGCTTTCTTCCTGGCAACTTTTAGAATAAGAAATGAAACTTTTTCAAGGGAAAAAGTTAAAGAAATAATCATAATAATCACCTATGGCTCCTAATTACATAGGACAAAACATTCTTGAGGTTATGTTGTGAAGAATAGTCCTGAAACCCCCAAACTATCTATTGGACTGGTTTAATTACTTGATTTTTCCACATTTGATTTTTCAAATTCAATCAATTTCCAGCCAGCTTTTCTACTTTCCCATCTTTTTTAAAGCAAAACTTAACACAGATCTGTGGAGGATGAGGTTTGTTTTGTTTCTTTTCAATCTAAGTTTTAGTGAGTCATGTCTAGGCTAAATTCCAGGTTGAATGGATCATCAAAACGCAGCCTCACACCCACATGTTTTCTTCAGTTCAGAGCAGAGCATCTTGTCTTTCTTGTTACATTACGTTTCAACCATAGAAATAGATTTACTATGCTCAAAAGCATCCAAACAGCATATGCATTTTTGAGCTTCCTTAGTGAAGAGGCAGTTAACAAGCATTTCAATCTGTTCATCTCTACCAAGTAGTACATTCCCCAGTGTTAACCCTGGGGGCTTCCTTGCTTGGTGGCTCAGATGGTAAAGAATCTGCCTGCAATACAGGAGACTCAGGTTCCATCCCCAGGTCAGGAAGATCCACTGGAAAAGGGGGTGTTAACCCTAGTACATTTTGAAACCGTTTATTCTGAATCTTAAAGTTCTTATTTAAATGGATTTTAAATGTTTTCTGTAGAATAGTCTGGCACATGGTGACAAGTAAGTATAAACAACCTTTACACATTTAGCATTTGGATTGTGTTTTAGGGAATCATGATTTCAAATCTATCTCACTGGGTTACAAGAATTCATTATTATTATATCACAGTAACTATTCATAGTCATTCTTTTATTCACTCTAATAAAGAATGCATTTGCCCTTGAAGTTTGAGAGAAAGTTAATAGAAAACACTGTTCATGAATTAGAACAAAAATTCCACACGAGTAAAACAATCCTTAACAACTGACGCAAAAATAACAGGAGGCTCAATTGAGAAATAATGCATGAGAAATGGTTGACATATACAAAGAACTCAATAAACACTAGTTGTTATTATTTGACTTGGCACTCTAAAATATTCTGACTTTTTAGTTTCTAAAGGAAGGCATGAGACAATGAAATACTGCCTTTTGACACTAAAACTATGACTGATTTAGGAAAAATAAAGTTCATTTTAAGAATAACAGTGATCATCCTGCATACTCTACAATTAATATAAAGACGTATAAAGAAATGTGCATAGGAACTGAGAAGTATGCACCCAAGATGTCTGGGTATCAGTTCAAAATGTTTACTGAATTCTGACTGAAACCCTCTGGCAAGTTACTCACTTGATGTGCTATACTTAGGTGAAACTTAAGAGTCTGCAGTTAAGAAGTTTTGTTACAAAAAGGAAAACTCACACCCAGGATCTGCCTCTGAAAAACCTGAACTTACCTGACTACTATTAAAAATGGAATCCCTTCGGGCGATGTCAAATTATTTGTCTATGATTAAGCAGTTGTTAATTTCTAGAAATGAATTCTAAAATTATAAATGTAAATTGAGTATTCTTTAATAGATTATAAATTTCTTAAGGGCAAGGGTTATACCTCTGTCTCCTTTGTTTATTTAATACAAATAGTATATTACCTTATAGATGTTATTTTCATAACTGCAATGATAATGTTCAAAATAAAACATGTAGAGGGAAATAATATAATTTGATATCATTTCAGGTCTTAAATCTTTATTTGATTTTTAACAGCTTTACTGAGATATAATTGATAGACAGTGCACATATTGAAGGGCTTCCCCGTTAGCTCAGCAGTAAAAGAATCCTCCTGCAATGCAAGAGGTGTGGGTTCCCTCTCTGGAAGACCCCCTGGAGAAGGTCATGGCAAGCCACTCCAGTTGCCTGGAAAATCCCATGGCCAGAGGAGCCTGGTGGGATACTGTCCATGAGGTTGACTAACAGTTTCTATTATAGAGCAAAGATAGGAGTGTGAGGAGGTAAAGTACAAAAAGGTGATAAATAGTTGCAAATATTTTCTGGTTCCAGCCAGACTCTGGAAGAAATGCATTAATTTCTTTTTTCCTGTAGCAATTCACAGGTGGGCCTGGTTAGAATGTTCCCTGTGAGTTTAAAAAGAGGTAATCTATCTTAATGTTTAGTCATGTGAGGCAGGGCTCCCAGAGATGGGAGCCTTCAAGATATAGGCAACATCCCTTTAGTGATTAACATTCAGAAATGCAATAGAATACAAAGGTTAAAATAAAAGAAATGGGCCCAATATGGAATCTGATTTGTTCTTCCCTATTAAACTGTGACACAGGTAATACTGGACATAGAACAACAGGCTGGTTCCAAATCTGGAAAGGAGTACACCAAGGCTGTATATTGTCACCCTGCTTATTTAACTTATATGCAGAGTACATCATGCGAAATGCCAGACTGGATGAAGCATAAGCTGGAATCAAGATTCCAGAGACAAATATAAATAACCTCAGATATGCAGATGACACCAACCTCATGGCAGAAAGTGAAGAAGAACTAAAAAGTCTCTTGATGAAAGTGAAGGAAGAGAGTGAAAAAGTTGGCTTAAAACTCAACATTCAGAAAACTAAGATCACAGCACCCAGTACCATCATTTCATGGCAAATAGATGGGGAAACAATGGAAATAGTAATAGACTTTATTTTGGGGGCTCCAAAATCACTGCAGATGGTGACTGCAGCCATGATTTTAAAAGACACTTGCTCCCTGGAAGAAAAGCTATGACAAACCTAGACAGAATATTAAAAAGCAGAGACATTACTTTGCCAACAAAGGTCCATTTGGTCAAAGCTATGGTTTTTCCAGTAGTCATGTATGGATGTGAGAGTTGGACTATAAAGAAAGCTTAGTGCCAAAGAACTGATGCTTTTGAACTGTGGTGTTGGAGAAGACTCTTGAGAGCCCCTTGGACTGCAAGGAGATCCAACCAGTCCATCCTAGAGGAGATCAGTCCTGAGCATTCATTGGAAGGACTGATGCTGAAGCTGAAACTTCACATTTTGGCTAATACTTTGGCCCCCTAATGTGAAGAACGGATTTATTGGAAAAGATCCTGATGCTGGAAAAAATTGAAGGCAGGAGGAGAAGGGGATTGAGGGCAGGAGGAGAAGGGGATTGAGGGCAGAGGATGAGATGGTTGGATGACATCACCAACTCGATGGATGTGAGTTTGAGCAAGCTCTGGGAGTTGGTGATAGACAGGGAGACCTAACGTGCTACAGTCCATGGGGNTGAATGGCATCACTGACTCGATGGACATGAGTTTGAGTAAGCTCTGGGTGTTGGTGATGGACAGGGAAGCCTAGTGTGCTGCAGTCCATGGGGTTGCAAAGAGTCAGACATGACTGAGAGACTGAACTGATTACACTGTGAACATTTATGTGCATATCTTTATATGGATATATGTTATCTTCCCTGATGGCTCAGTTGGTAAAGAATCTGCCTGCAAATCAGGAGGCCCTGGTTTGATTCCTGGGTAGAGAAGATCCTCTGGAGAAGGGATAGGCTACCCACTCCAATATTCTTTGGTTTCCCTTGTGGCTCAGCTGAAGAATCTGCCTACACTGCGGGAGACCTGGGTTTGATCCCTGATTGGGGAGATCCCCTGCAGAAAAGAAAGGTTACCCACTCCAGTATTCTGGCTTAGAGAATTCCATGGACTGTATAATCCATGGGGTCTCAAAGAGCTGGACAAGACTGAGTGACTTTCATGTTCACAGAAAAGATCTATGAATGGATAAAAACACCTTAAGAGATGTCCAACATTATTAGTCATCCAGGACAGTTAAACTAAAACTATATTAAAATTTCACTAACTTCAAATTGACCTACTGTTTTAACTCCATCATAAATAAAACAACACAGGATTGTTCAGAAATTGTCAATCTAATACTAAAATGTATTTGTCAAAACAAATAATCTAAACAATTTTTAAAAAGAAAAACAAAGTTGGAAAACTAACAGCATCTTATTTTAAGACTTAGCTATAAAATTACAGTAACCAAGTCCATATGATAGAAATAATGACAAATCTTCAGATTAATAGAACAAAATAGAGACAGAAATAGACCTAAGCATCTCAGATCAATTGATTTTCAACAAAAGTTGAACTTGTTTATCAGGACTGAATGAACTAAATTTAGGACAAAATGTTTATTACCCTCCAATATTTATATGTTGAAGATCTAACTCCCAAAGTGATGGTATTTTAGAGATGGGGACTTTAGGAAGTAATAGTGAAAAAGGAGAAAGAAAGAAGAAAAATTATATAGGTAAGACATCAAAAGCACAAGCCAAAGCCCTAAAACTATATTATTACCCTCCAATATTTATATGTTGAAGATCTAACTCCCAAAGTGATGGTATTTTAGAGATGGGGACTTTAGGAAGTAATAGTGAAAAAGGAGAAAGAAAGAAGAAAAATTATATAGGTAAGACATCAAAAGCACAAGCCAAAGCCCTAAAACTATATCAATGATAAGCTGAACATCATCAAAAAAAATGCAAGATTATTATTAAGAAAATGAAAAGATAGATGGCACTTACTGGCATAGAAATCATATCCGCTAAAGGACCAGTACTGCAAACATATATCTGGATGTGTACAATGATGAGATTTGATACTATATGGAATGTATATATAAAAATTTAAATATAGAATCATAAAAACATATAATAAAACTTCAGAATAGCAACTGTTTGCTGCTGCTGCTAATCCCTATTTATTCAAAGTTACTTCTAGAACCAATAACTTTGGCATCCAAGGCCTTGGACCTTATCAGACATACAGCATCTTGGAACCCACCCTGGAACAGCTGAATCAGGACCTGCATTTTAAAAGCTTCCCTGACTATTCAGCTTCACATTAACATTCGAGTCCAAGCCGGCATGTTTCCAGGCAGCTCAGAGCTTACACTGAGATCCCTAGGCTACTTCACAAGATGCCAGCATCCCTGAAGATGTTCTCCAACTGGAGAATCTTATCCATGAATACTTTTAATTCTAAGAAGAGTTTAGTGGCCTTCCATGAATCTTGGCCTAGCTCTGAGTTTTTTTAGGAGTCCATTTCTTTCTTGCTTTTAAACCATGGCAGGAACAGAAATCCATCAAAATCCTAGTTGCCCTGTAAATGCCATTATAACCTTGTCCTTTCCCCTAACCAGAAAGGAATCTGTTATCTGCCTGCCTGCCTGCATTCACCTAAGTCTTTGTCCTTTGAAGTTATAGACTTCATGTGTATAATTTGCAATGAATAATTACTGTTTATACCTTAACTACTTCCTTTAGTAGCTCACCAAGCTTAACACATTAATTTTTGAAACTGCTCTCATTTTTGGAGCAATTCTCCTCCAGTCCCTAAAAATCCAATTTGAAAATCGTTTACATGTACCATAAACATGCTTCGATGACACTTGCAAAGTGGCTTATTCAGTGTGTGATGCTTTGTCACTTAGCACCTGTTAAAAAGTTAAAGGACATCCTAAACTAAAGGACATAAAAGTGTTTTTAATTATCAATATTCTGTGTTCACATAAAATAACTGGAAGAGAAAAATGTACCAAATAAAGGAATTCTTGCTCTTTTTCCTCTTGTTCTAAAATCACCTGAGGTGATTTAGAAGTAGAAGGAGTTGAGGAAACAGCAAAATCAGAAATGATATACATTTAACTCTGATAGACATTATATTTAAAAGTAAATGAAATGGTCACTGCCTGTTCTTCTTTGTATACATGAAACCACAATGTTGTATGAAACAGCAACACAAAAGCAAGCTGTAGTGTAAAATCNTTTAGAGTAGAAGGAGTTGAGGAAACAGCAAAATCAGAAATGATATACATTTAACTCTGATAGACATTATATTTAAAAGTAAATGAAATGGTCACTGCCTGTTCTTCTTTGTATACATGAAACCACAATGTTGTATGAAACAGCAACACAAAAGCAAGCTGTAGTGTAAAATCTCATGTTGGGTTGATATATTGGTTAATAATTAAAGGTTGCCTATTCATGCCTAGGTAGTAAGTTACCTGGGCCTTACATTAGAACTGCCAGTGTATTAGAGTTAGACAGTCTTTTCATTCCAGAGCATCGTGTAAGGTCCTCACTAACTATATCTTCTCTATATCTTAATGTATCTTGAAAGTGAAAGTATCAGCTTGTGTATATTTTTTAAAACAGCTCCCAAAGATGACATTACAACTTTTCCTTTTAATAGATTTCAAATTAGATGCTAAAGGTTTCTAGTAACATAGATAGAATTTTATTTGCTTTTATAAGGATTAGCAAATCCCAGAGAGAAAACAGTTACTTAAATTTAAATGGTCACCCCAAGATATTTTTTCTCCTGTATCAGGTCAACATTTGACATGACTCAAATATAATGAGCCCTTATGCCAAAGTCTGCATCTGAAATGAATATATTTCTACTTTAAAACATGAGCTATTGTGCCAAAGCTTACATTTAAAATTAATATATTTCTCTTTTGAAAAAAGTCTGATATAAAGTTTTCTGAAATAAAAAAGCCAAGTTTCTAAGTTAAAAACAAATAATTAAGGAATAGCAAGAAACGCTTCACAAATAGAAATGTAATTAAGACACATCAGTGGCTCACTTCTGGTTCCCTAGAAATATCATATCCTGACCTTTCCTCCACTTGATTCTTTGAAATTCTTTCTAAATACATTTGGCATTGATGCAAATCCGTTCTCTTTAACCCACTGGTGTCATTCCAGCTTTTGTACCTACTCTTAGCTTCATGTGTTTTTCTTCTATGGATTTCTGTGATCGTTATGCAGAAATAGGGCTTGGAAAACAGAAGGGATTAAATTGGTTCAGCAACAAGCTTTGGCTTTTGCTTCTGTTGCTCATAGAGGATTTAGCTGATTTTTGTCATTCTCCCCTGTACCAGAGACCATGGAAACAAAACCTTTAAAGTTCAAATGTACAAACTTAGCAGGAGAAACAACAAACTGACTAGTCTCAGCCATACAGTGTTAACTGACATCTCAGAGATTGTTTCCATCTGAAGCACCCTTGGCACTGATTCTTGCCAGAAAAATAAAATTCATCAGGACATTAGCTAAAAAGAGAGAAAGAATACTAAGCAGATGGATTGAATAGCGGAAAGTTCAACTCCTCTTTTCAGTATCGGTTCATAGCTAGATGACCCCCTTGGACTTTCACCTGTTGGGAGAAAATCCCCCAAGGGTTTCTCACCTTTCTGCACATCTTGCAAGTAAGTACACTGTCAAAGTCTGTACTGGACTAGTTCTTCAAGAATATTTTAATAGAGAACAGCTATCAGAAGTTGAGAATTGCCTACCTCCAGAGAAGGTGGATTTGTTTGCTGTTTGGTATAACAAAGATGTGTCTCCTTTCGGGGCAAGTATTAAACACATTTGTCTGTGGCTTATAGATTGGGGTTTCCTAAGGTTGGGGTTCCTCAATGAGACACGAACACAGTGATTGTGCGGCACTCACCTGTACCTACCCATGTTGTCCTGTGCAAACTGGGGAGCGTGAGGACTGGTGGGGATGTGAGCTGATGCAGCCTGTAGCACCATGAGTAACAAAGTCTTTTGTCTCTGACCTGGGAGTCTCATGTTTTCTGCCAGCATTTATGAAGTGGTAACAGGCTAACTTGTTGACTTGAGAGCAGTGTAGACTCTCAGACCCTTTACCTACTGATGTCGTAGTCCCGTAACTCCTGATATCCAATGCACCTACCTTCCTTGAGGCTTTCTGATAATTAAAATTTGTCCTTAAGAAAGTGTGAACCAAAATGTTTGGGACAAAATGTTGATTTCTCCATTAGTTCTTCATATCATTTAATCTATTAGTGAGTGCCAACAAAACACTTTTAAAGGCAAGAAACTTGTAGTTTTAGTGAAACAGCTGTGGTTTCTTTATGATGAATGCAGGGTTTTGTTGTTTTATTATTGAATATTGTTGATTTGAAGTGCTGTGTTAATTTCAGTTATATAGCAAAGTGACCAAGTTACATATACATATATAAACTGGGTGCTTCCTTACACTGCACTCCAGCAATGAACCAAATGTGATACTTTCCTCCTTGAATTTGTTGAGTCTAGGAATGAATACATCCATATATATGTATCTGTTAATCCCAAACTCCTAGCGTATTCCTTGCCCATTTTTCCCTTTTGGTAACTATAAATTTGTCTGTGAGCCTATTTCTGTTTTTTACATAGGTTCATTTGTATTATTTATTAGATATAAATGGTATTATCACACGACATTTGTCTTTCTCTCTCTGACATACTTTACTTAATATGATAATTTTTAGGTCCATTCATATTGCTGCAAATAGCACTATTTCATTCTTTTTTGTGGCTGAGTAATATCTCATTGTTTACACATACCACATTGTACTGGTATTTTATGGTTTCTGTTGTGCTGGTGTTTTATGGATTTATGTTGAAATAGTGGTTCTTAACAGCAGAGACTTAAATTGTCACATAATAGTAATTAGCAAATCCCACTATGAAAAGTATCTGAGTGGGGCATGTGCCATTGTTAATGAATTCTGCCAATGTATAATAGGCCAGAAAGAAGGCAAAGTGATGGCTGGCTACCCAGTTGACCCTCAGCTGGTACCCAGACATATGAATGCCCCAGCTGATATGACTGCACTGTTCACATTATAGCTACCAGTTGTTCATGCCTGGTATCTCCTCTGACCGACTATGCATCTCTATTATTATTTCTTCTACCACAGCATATTTCTTTCTTATTCTAGGTAAGACTGTCAGTGTTGAGTGTACACAATGTTAGGATCTCTCGCACAATGTTAGGATCACTTAAAACAATAAATCCAAGTAAATTAAGTAAAAAAACTAAATCCAAGTAAATTCTCTCACAGTATATTGAGAAACGAGGATGTATCAAAACCCTGGCCAAAGAGCCTGAGTAGAATAGGCGACCGAGAATAATCAGAAGAGTTTCTAACAAAAGAAAATCATTTCTCACTGTGAAAATATGGTTGCATATAGCAAACAATGAAAAGTTGTAAATAGCGGACTTCATGAAAAGCTGCTGAATTATAATAGAAGGAATTGGTGGATGTATGAAAAAAAAGGCATAAGAATAAGAAATGAGCAGACTAAAAGAAAATATTTTCCTTCTCTTTTCCAAACTGATGTTATATCTAGTATTCATTGACCCAAAGAATATAATGATCTTAAGCACAGAAATTACTACTCAAGGGTGCAAGCGACATGCTAGACATAGGTAGGTGCTATTCAAGCATTCTTTGAGAAAGTGATTATTAACCCATATTTTCAAATGAGAGTCAGAGCCTCACACAGACTGGTTAAACTCAAAGCACTAATAAGGGGCAAAGCACAAGTTTGAGCTCAGATTTCTCTGATACCAAAGCCTCATTAGTTTGACCATCTTTAGTCCAAATATCCAGAGGGTTCTGCAGATTTAAAGAGATGATGGGCAAAATGTTCAGTGCAATGTGAGACACATATTAAATCACTGAATGCTATTATTGTTGATAATTTTAATGAGCTAGAAAATGGGAGTGGACTAAAGAGTCAGATTTTAACACAAGAAATCTGGTTCATAAATTCAATGAACACTTTCCAAATGCTTGCTCCCATTGGGTCATTGGACTGCTGTGTCCTGTGAACAGAACCAAGTCTTCACCCTCGGGGTCCTTACCATTCACTTGGAGGCAAGCAAGTACAATGGCAATTTCAAGGCCATGGTTGAAGTGAAATTCTAGGGAGGTTAGTACAAGCATTGTAAAAAGTCACAAAGAGACCCCTGTTTTGTATTGGGTGTTTTAGGATCAAGACATTTTCTCTAGTTGCATTTTCAATAGACACACTTACTTGAGATGGGTTGGTTAGCCTTACATATGTCCAAGTATTCCACAAATGTCTTTGCTTTCTTGGCCAGAGTATCATCTCTAGTAGATTGAGATGGGATCTCAGTCCCATCTCTAGGATCATATCTGGGTGGAATTACCACCCAGAATCAGCAACATCCAGAAAGACCAACATCAGTGCAAGTTTGGAGTCCTCTTATCTGACCAAAGGCAGAAGGAACTTCTTTCACTAATCTAGATACTTCCTTACACTGGACTCCAAAAATGAACCAAATATGATACTTTCCTCCCTGAATTTGTCAAAAGTGTGGAATTGTTAGCCGCTCAGTCATGTATGACTCTTTGCAATCCCATGGACTATCATCCACCAGGCTTCTCAGTCCATGGAATTCTCCAGCAAGATTACCATAGTGGGTAGTCATTCCCATCTCCAGGGGATTTTCATACCCAAGGATGAAACCCAGATTTCTTACATTGCAGGCAGATTCTTTACCATCTGAGCCATCAGGGAAGCCCTTGAATTTGTCACAGCCAAAGAACAAAAAGCTATACTATTTTTCCTACATTGTTATCTGTACATCAAATTGAACTTGAATAATTTCAAGGAATCTACTCCTTGGACAATCAAATTTGAAGTAAAGCAACTTTTGACTTCCAAAACTTCCCAAATCCTTTCAGTTCAATTCAGTCATTGAGTTGTGTCTGACTTTTTGTGACCCCATGAGCCACAGCATGCCAGGCCTCCCTGTTCATCACCAACTCCTGGAGTTCACCCAAACCCATGTTCATTGAGTTGGTGATGCCATCCAACCAGCTCATCCTCTGTCGACCCCTTCTCCTGCTGCCCTCAATCTTTCCCAGCATCAGGGTCTTTTCAAATGAGTCAGCTCTTTGCATCAGATGGCCAAAGTATTAGAGTTTAAGCTTCAGCATCAGTCCTTCCAATGAATATTCAAGACTGATTTTCTTTAGAATGAACTGGTTGGATCTCCTTGCAGTCCAAGGAACTCTCAAGAGTCTTCTCCAACACCACAGTTCAAAAGCATCAATTCTTCGGAGCTCAGCTTTCTTCACAGTCTANAAGCTTCAGCATCAGTCCTTCCAATGAATATTCAAGACTGATTTTCTTTAGAATGAACTGGTTGGATCTCCTTGCAGTCCAAGGAACTCTCAAGAGTCTTCTCCAACACCACAGTTCAAAAGCATCAATTCTTCGGAGCTCAGCTTTCTTCACAGTCTAACTCTCACATCCATACATGACCACTGGAAAAAACATAGCCTTGACCAGATGGACCTTTGTTGACAAAGTAATGTCCCCGCTTTTCAATATGCTGTCTAAGTTGGTTGTGTCTTTTAATTTCATGGCTGCAGTCACCATCTGCAGTGATTTTCGAGCCCAGAAAAATAAAGTCAGCCACTGTTTCCACTGTTTCCCCATCTATTTGCCATGAAGTGATAGGACTGGATGCCATGATCTTAGTTTTTGGAATGTTGAGCTTTAAGCCAACTTTTTCACTCTCCTCTCTCACCTTCATCAAGAGGCTCTTTAGTTCTTCACTTTCTGCCATAAAGGTGGTGTCATCTGTATATCTGAGGTTATTGATATTTCTCCCGGTAATCTTGATTCCAGCCTGTGCTTCCTCCAGCCCAGCATTTCTCATGATGTACTACTCTGCATATAAGTTAAATAAACAGGGTGACAATATACAGCCTTTTCCTGAATTCTTTAGGACTAAGTAAATAAGTTGTAAGATAGTTAAGCTACTTATTATGCTCTGAAGACACGTTCCCAACTCTCTTGAGCTTCTCTGCCTCTAATACCTGCATATAGTTTGGAGTAAACCCAAGCAGAGAATCAATCCCCTAGAGACCAATAAATTTGGAGAGAAGGCTAATTATCATTATCATGAAGAAGGAAGTTTCCAAAGCCACATTTCATCCTTTCTGATTCCTCACAATCTCTCCTAAAAGAGGGATTTGCAAATGAGGGCTGCCTTGTCTACTTTTTGAACTGAAACAGCTGCCAGCATTTACCAAGGATAGAAATAGCAAGAAATAGAGAAGAGATAAGCAAACTTGTCCTCTACTGTTAAAAGAGCCACTCTGGGAAATCCCATCCTTTATCCCTGCCCTGTACAACTTCAAGTTCCAGGAAAAAAAAAAAAAGAAAAACAGACAGGTGGACTGAATCTGAGCCACTGTGGATATACCACCCCAAATCCATTCTCTAAAAACAAATAAGGACCCAGCAGTGCTGGAGAAGACTCTTGAGAGTCCCTTGGACAGCACCAGAGATCAAACCAGTCAATCCTAAAGGAAATCAACCCTGAATATCCATTGGAAGGACAGATGCTGAAGCTGAAACTCTAATGCCATCTGATGTGAAGAGCAAACTCACTGGAAAAGACCCTAATGCTGGGAAAGATTGAGGACAGGAGGAGAAGGGGAGGACAGAGGATGAGATGGTTGGATGGCATCACCAACTTATGAGACGTGCTTGAGCAAACTCAGGGAGATAGTGAAGTACAGGGCAGCCTGGCGTGCTGCAGTCCATGCGGTCTCAAAGAGCCAGACATAACTGAGCAACTGAGCAACACATCAGTTCATTAAACACACCACATTCTGGAGCTATAACTGACGTTTATTCATGTTTGAGGACTGCTGAAACTTCTACCAGCAAACAGTGAACCAAAGTTAGGCTCATAAATGCTTGGTGCCAGGCAATTATCATCTCAGAAGTAATTTTCTTTTAACTTTATCAATGAAGAGAGCACAAACCTCTCTTGGAATAAAGCAAAAGACCCTAATGCTGGGAAAGATTGAGGACAGGAGGAGAAGGGGAGGACAGAGGATGAGATGGTTGGATGGCATCACCAATTTATGAGACGTGCTTGAGCAAACTCAGGGAGATAGTGAAGTACAGGGCAGCCTGGCATGCTGCAGTCCATGCAGTCTCAAAGAGCCAGACATAACTGAGCGACTGAGCAACACACCAGTTCATTAAACACACCACATTCTGGAGCTAGAACTGACGTTTATTCATGTCTGAGGACAGCTGAAGCTTCTACCAGCAAACAGTGAACCAAAGTTAGGCTCATAAATGCTTGGTGCCAGGCAATTATCATCTCAGAAGTAATTTTCTTTTAACTTTATCAATGAAGAGAGCACAAACCTCTCTTGGAAGGAGTAAAGCAGGTTGCCCAGATAATGCTATCTACTATTTCATAAACCTGATTTTTTTTCTCTCTCTCTTAAAAAAGAAACAAAATCAAGATTTGCCCCGTCTGCTCATAGGCATCAAAAATTATCAAGGTCCGCTCATTTATCCTGATGTCTCAGAATAAAGCGTTTGCTCTTGTACACTGAGAAGAAGCTGAAGGGAACTCTGTGGAGTTAGAGAAGATGAATTGTGCCCAAATCAGCGCATACCCGTCACTGCCAATGATTTACACCCCCGAACGTCTGGCTCTTCAAAACAGGTGAGTAGATGAATATTTGTGTTTACCTTGGAGGTTTATACCGCAGGACTCCTGAAGGGAAATGGGACAGTGGAAATGAAACCTGATTAATTCTGATGTGAGAGGCATTCTGTGAGAGGGAAATTAAACCTTGGAGCCTTGGGGATTGCTACTTTCTCTGGCTCTTGAATAAAATTGGATGGTGCAGAAGCTATTGTGAAGTGCCGTCTTTAACTTTTCAGGAAAAAGTTTAAACACTTTGTTTCTTTTTTCGTCAGAAATTATTCTTTTAATAATCTTAGACTTTTCACAGGATTTTCCTTGGAAAGCTTTCATTTCCTTGATAGGTATGGAAATGTGCTTTTACAAAAGTAAAATATTCTCTAAACCCTTGTCTACACAATTGAAACACACCCTTTCAGGGAAGAACAGGTGAGTCGCTTTTGCACAAAGAAAAGAGCTAGCACTGAGGAGAAGATATTGTCTGTGCTAGGTACGTATATTAACGTTGTCTCCTAGGTACATATGGGCTGCCACGGTGGTGTTAGGGGGAAAGAATATGCCTGCCAGTAGAGACACAAGAGATGCAGGTTCAATCCATGGGTCCTGAAGCTCCCCTGGAAAAGGGCATGGCAGCCCGCTCCAGTATTCTCGCCTGGAGAATCCCACGGACAGAGGAGCCTGGCGGATTATAGTCCATAGGGTCACAAAGAGATGGACACGACTGAAGCAGCTAGCATGCACCCACACCTAGGTACATGTGTTAACCTTGATAACCTCGGCAATTTTGTGTTGATAATGTACATATTGATGCAGTCGAATGCAACAATGTGAGAATTTCAAATAATCATGCTGTTAGAACCAGGTTGTCATTATTGTTTTTATTATAGGTATCCTTGGTGCTCATTTATAATTCTTCAGGAGGAGGAGTCGTGATCATAGTCCCATGTGGGCATCTACGATGTCTCAACTCTGTGAGACAGGCACATTAGAAGCAGCTAGCATGCACCCACACCTAGGTACATGTGTTAACCTTGATAACCTCGGCAATTTTGTGTTGATAATGTACATATTGATGCAGTCGAATGCAACAATGTGAGAATTTCAAATAATCTTGCTGTTAGAACCAGGTTGTCATTATCGTTTTTATTATAGGTATCCTTGGTGCTCATTTATAATTCTTCAGGAGGAGGAGTCGTGATCATAGTCCCATGTGGGCATCTACGATGTCTCAACTCTGTGAGACAGGCACATTGTCTACATTACCTCTAATCCTCACAGTGACTGCAATACTTATTATTATTATTACCTTATAGAGGGGGACCCAGAGTGTAAGCAAGGGTTTGAGACTGAAAAGCTCAACTTGAGGAACCAAGTGTTACAAACAGGAAAAGTCAGGAAGGAATGACTTTGGGAGAACTGGAATAAGAATCTCCCCCAAAATGGCATAGGACTTGCACCCTGTACATCTTTAACTGTATAAACTTAAGAATGCAAACAGTAGAACTGTGTTTTTCTGAAATTAACCTGAATTTTTACTAAAGATATAGAGTAGTACTGTATTCTGTGAGTGTGCTCATGTTCAGTCATGCCCAACTCTTTCCACCCTTCTGGACTCTCTCCCGCCAGGCTGTCCATGGGATTTCCCAAGCAGGAATACCGGAGTAGGTTGTCATTTCCTGTCGAGGGGATCTTCCTGACTCAGACATTGACCCTGCATCTCTTGTGTCTCCTGCATTGGCGGGTGGGTCATTTCCCACCATGCCACCTGGGAACCGCTGTATCTTTCACTTTCATTTCAGTCACTCAGCCATGTCTGACTCTTTTGATGCCAAGGACTGTGAGCACACCAGGCTTCCCTGTCCATCATCAACTCCTGGAGCTTGCTCAAGCTCATATCCAATGAGTCAGTGATGCCATCCAACCATCTCATCCTCTGTCATCCCCTTCTCCTCCTGCCTTCAATCTTTCCCAGCATCAAGGTCTTTTCCAATGAGTTAGTTCTTCACATTAGGTAGCCAAAGTACTGAAGTTTCGTCTTCAGCATCAGTCCTTCCAGTGAATATTCAGGACTGATTTCCTTCAGGATTGACTTGTTTGATCTCTGGTGCTGTCCAAGGGACTCTCAAGAGTCTTCTCCAACAGCACAGTTCAAAAGCATCAATTCTTCAGTGTTCAGCTTTCTTTATAGTCCAACTCTCACATCCATAC